>JAJOZX010002253.1:0-452500 GCA_023014485.1 Bathynomus jamesi
TGTAAAAACTTCACTTCATATTAGACTTCATTTATAGCACTTCTGCATTAGACTTCTGATTAGCACCTCATTAGGAGGGGGCAGAGGCCCCTTGCCTCCTTAATATATTTTTAGATTCCGGCCTGAGCCATAGTCGAAAGAGGTCGAACCTCTACCCCTTGTAATTCAGAGTACCAACTGTAATTTTTAAGAATAAACCACAGTAAAAAGAAGTTTTTATCTTTTTCCTTCGAGCCGTGCTCGCTTCAGAACTTAGTCAGAAAAGCCGATAATTTTAGTACAAGGGAAAGGATCCGAGAATTATTGAAAGAAAAGAATTAACAGAGTGTCGACCCTCATAAGGCGACCGAAAAGAATTATAGAAAAGTATAAAGAAGAAACATCCGTTGCTAGCCTCCGAACCAGAACTCCCCCGTCGAATCCGAACCGACTCAGGGCCATAAAGGGGGGGGTTAACATATATATATATATATTTTTTCATTTGTTTGTTATTTCTCTTCCTCGTGTGCAGAACACTCCTCTATACTTACGTCGTTTCTATACGTTAATATACTGCGCGGTCATTGCAGTTAAATGTGTGTGTATATATATATATATATATATATATTATATATAGTTACCATTCAGAGAAAATTTCCTCGAGCTCCCGAATCTGCTGAGGACTTTTAATGTAAATATTGCGTTCAAAAATTTAGATGTCATTAAGAATTCATTGATTAAGAACTCCCCTTTAAGTGAACAGTTGTGTAATAAAATCCCTTGCACAATATGTAATAAATTTTACATTGGCCAAACTGGTAGACTCTTGAGTTACGTATTAAACAGCATCAATACAGTATAAGAAGTGGCCAGGAATCTAACGCCATTTTCATTCACGTAAGAGATTCTAATCATCCCATTGATTGGAAAAATGCTTCCAAATTAAGGTTTAGTAAATCTATTGTTAGCAGAAATATATTGGAATCAAGTGTGATCAAGAATAATGCGGATTTGGTCTTTAATATTAGCCCTTGGTTGTACAAATTAGATTCGTACATTGTCAGTAAGTTGGCGATGGGCCTACTGTTTTCTTAATTGCATTTTTGCCTCTTAATGGTTTGCCCTGGTTAAATAAATAAATATTATTGTAAGAACTGTTAACATTCTTGTGTCTAATTTTAATTGTAATATTTCTTTCGTGTATAATCTTTGGTTGCTGGGTGGTTTATTGGATATTTGAAGTGGGTTGCTGTTGGGATAACAATTTTTTTTTTTTTTTTTTTTTTTTTTTTTTCCAGATTGATTGTTGAAATTTTGTAATAATCTGTAAGACGATGGCAACTTTCCCTTTGTTTTCATTAATTTCGGGCCTCTTAATTTTTCCTATTTCAATTAAATATTAGTGTTAATAACCATTATAATAATTTTTTTTGGTTTTCTGTACTGGTGTTTTGTCTAATTTCATCTGTATAGTAATTAATCAGCCTACAGATTATGTTTTCTACTTGTTATCTACGTCATCTCTATTTGTTTTCATTAAATTCTTGCCTATTAATTGCCTGTTTAATTAAATATTAGTGTTAATAAACCATTATAATAATTTTTGTTCTCTGTATTGGTTTTCTTTTTGTCTAATTTCATCTATACAGTATATATTTTTATATTCAGTTATTTAGCTGCCTACAGATTATGTTATCAATTTGAAAAAATCTTTAGAGGGCTTTAAGGCCTTTAATTGAGGTGCCAATTGTGAATTTTTGCTTGTCTATTTAACTCAAATACTTTGTAATCTCCGTATATTTCTGTTCCTCCTTGATAATGTGAATATATTACGAAAGCGCTCGGACTTTGTGTTTCCTTTTCCTTGTGGTTGTTTGCTTATATATATATATATATATATATACAGGGTGAGTCAAAAGTAGCGCCCGATTTCGTTTTTTCGGCTGTCAGATTCTTTCTGGGAAGTCATGTTGTTAATAATTGTCTTGCAGATTATTTAATTTTCTTTGTTTATTTATTTTTGTTTTGTTTTGCAGGTTATTGCTGAGAGTTTGGAAAGTTACTGAATTTGCACCAAATTGAACCATGAATTACCTTTCAATGAATCAACGCATTGCGGCCGTGAAACTACTACAAATGTAATGAACAACCAACGATGGCGGCACGCCGTTTGGCACAGGAATTCGATATTAACCCACCCCAGGGAAGAAACATACGATTGATTGTTGAGAAATTTGAAGCAACAGGGTCGGTAGCCACTGCAAAGAAGTCCGGTCGTCCGAAAACGGCAACGAATGTAGCTAAGGCTGAAGAAGCCATCAGGAGACTGGAACAAAGTCCGCAAAAGTCAACTCGCCGTTTATCTGCAGAGTTGGAAGTGAGCCAATCAAGTGTTATCCGTATCCTTCACCAGAAAAAATGAAAACCTTACATTCCACGCTTACTGCATGCTCTTCATGATGGAGATGACGACCGCCATCTTCAATTTTGCGAAAAGTTCTTAGCTAAACTTGACGAAGAGGACACAATGCTAGACAACATCTGGTGGTCAGATGAGGCATGTTTTAAGCTTAACGGCACAATTAACAGACACAATTGTGTCTACTGGGCTGCGGAGAACCCAAGAGTGACAGTTGAGGAGGAGGTAAATTTACCTGGCGTGACAGTTTGGGCAGCCATATCTCCATTAGGGATAATTGGACCCTTTTTCTTTGAGGGATCTGTCACTGCAGAAATTTACCTGGATATGCTGCAAACCTTCTTTTGGCCCAGGGTACAAGATCAGGACTGTTATTTCCAGCAAGATGGAGCTCCACCTCATTATGGACGTCATGTTCGTCAGTGGCTTGATGAAAACTTTCCCGGAAAGTGGATCAGCCGCCGCGGTCCGATCGAGAGGCTGGCACGCTCCCCAGACCTTACACCTCCAGATTTCCTTCTTTGGGGGCTCATGAAAGACCTTGTTTATCGTGAAAAGCCTCGTACCATTCAGGAATTGAAGGCTCAAATCACTGCAAAGTTTGAGGAAATTGATATCGAACTCTGCAGGCGTGTGTGCCACTCTGTGCCTGCTCGGCTGCAATTGTGCATCGATCACGAGGGAGGGCACTTTGAAAATTGCAAGTAAAACAGCTTGGTACAGTTCCGTAATAATTTTCCCCCGAATAAATGGTTAGATAAACATGTCATTCATTTATTTCTACCTTCTTGTACACTGTAATACAAATGGCAAACAAACAATCAACTGACAGAAATCGGGCACTACTTTTGACTCACCCTGTATATATATATATATATTTTTTTTCTGATTTACCGCCGATTCGTACCTAAAAGGGCGGTACATATCTCGGCGAGGCGGTGATTGGGTGATGTTACTGTGTTGGGGGTGGTAGACTAGGGAAGTGAGTAAGGGTCAGTCACTGGGAGTGGGTAGGAGGGGTACGGTTTTAAATGCGATGGAGCAGCTGGGGAGTGAGTAAGGAAGAAGAGAAATCGCTTCCGTTGAAAAGTGGGGGCCGTCGGCGAGTGTGGATCGTAGTAGGAGGTTGGAGTATGAAGGGAGATCCAGAGTTCGCGAAATTGAAGGCTTGGTCGGAGCATGGCTGGCTATCTACAATTCACCATGAAGGAATCGGTCGGCCTGTCGAACCCCGCGGAGGTGGCGGGATCGAGTCAGCCGAGCGAGACCGGAGGCGTGGATCACGGCAGGCAGAGGAACATCGTGGGCTGAGAGGGTCGGATGTACTGTGGCGGGCTTCTATGGTCGGACCAGGAGGGGGCACGGCAGCCCCAAAAGTGGCGCTACCCCGCCTGTCCGGGGTCTCATGACGGACTCGAGGTGGTGATAAGGGGTACCAAAAGGACCGGGGGGGTGGGAGGGAGGGCGTACACAGGGTAGCTGACAAGGAGGGGGCCGGGGATGTTGGGGGAATAGGTACGATGGTGGTAGAAGGTGAATCATAGTAGTCTCGTGGAGGGGTGGAGAAAATGGCACCAGGAGGCAAGGGCAGATCCATAAGACTCGTGGGCGTGGGCGCGGCCGAGCTTCCCTCGGTCACACCGTGCAGCTGCGCCAGGGCCGCATCCACCGGATCCTCAGGGGAGAGGATATTGTTCGGACTGGGTCCCGTCGTCCGGGGCGGGTCGTGGATCTCAGCCACTATTGTCAGGGTCTGTGGGGGTAGAGTGGTGGGACTTCTACGATGGGGAGAGATGGACATGGTAGTAGGCGTGGTGGGCGGAGTGAGGATCCGAGCCGTCTTCTTGGTCCGAGGGGAAGAGGGAGAGAGACGTTGGAAGGCCGGGGGTCCGGGACACGCTCCGGCGTCTCCGCCTCGACGGCTTGCTCCGGGCGGCAGGTTCGGGCGTGTGCACGGGGTACTGGGAAGGCGGGGTTTGAGGTGGATGGGACCTGGGTGTCCTGGTCCCAGACACCTGGGGAATTCGTGGCAGGTGAGATGCGGGAAGAGGAGGAATGGCGGGGTGACAGGAAACCATCGGGTCCTGCGAGGGTTTTCTTTGAGGGGAACAGAGAGCAGTGGCTTGGGGGGGTTTCGGCGGCAGGCCAGGGGGTCGTGCCGAGATGAGAGAGCCGAGAGCAGCGGCATAGGACACCCCCGGCCTCACCTCCCGACTCCGCACCCTGTCGCGTGCCTCACGGGGGCTAAGGAAGTCCGTCACCTGTAGGCCCCGGACCTCCTTCTCGAACCTGAAGAAAAGGCATTCTCGAGATGAAGAGGGGTGTGCACCTTCACAGTTGGAGCATTTGGGCGTATTGGGGCACCTGTCAGGGTGAGCGAGTCGTCCACAGTGAACACATAATTGATGCGGCTGTCGACAAGCGGAGCTAACGTGTCCGAATTGTTTGCATTTGAAGCAACGGTCGGGTCTGGGACGTATGGGCGGATAGAAAACTCGCATGAGGCGCGGTCTCCCATACCCAATACAATGCGGCCGGGGGATTAGTGTGTTTGAAAGTAAGGAGCAGACGTGGGGTGGGGGAGGGGGTGCCCCCTGTCGGGATGTGAAACGATAGATCTTAGTGACTCCTTGGGGTGCGAGGTCCTCCAGGAGCTCGTTCACTGCGACCGACAATAGGCGGGTGGCGTAAATAGTGCCCTGACTCTGGTTCAGACGAGGGTGTGGGGAAACGGACACCGAGCATCCAAGGACCTCAGTGACGGAGAGTAGGGCTTTCGTCTCTGCGGCTGAGCGTGATTTTACGAGGAGGGAGCCATCCCTCTGTGGGCGTACGTCATAGCGGCTGGAGTTGCTGTGGGTTCGGATCGCCTGGAACGTCCGTTCAGAGTTGTTCGGAAGGGACCCAGATGTAGGCCGAATCACCAGGAATTTGTGGAGACTTGGGAGGGAGAGGGAGGCTGTAGAGTCAAAATAGACTGGGATATTCAACGGTTGATAGGACGGCCGTGAATGCCGGCTCCCCCGACGGGCTGACGGCGGGTGAGGGGGGCATATGGGGAGAGCAAGAAGCCAGGTTGTGGGGGCAAGTCCTCGGTGGAACTTGACTTGCCCGAAGGTGGCTGAAGTGGGCTGGGGCGAGACCCCTGCTCCAGAGAATGTAGGTCCAAGGGCGTAGTCGAGGGACGGACTAGGGTCAGCAACGGAAAAGGAGAGTGCAAGCGTTCCGCTTCCACAGGGGGGTCAACCCCATTAGGTTGCGGTCTTCCAGTGGTAAAGGACTCGAGGGCCTGGTTGCCCACCACCCAAGTGTTGAGAGAAGTAGTCCGGGAATGAGAAGCAGTAGTCGTAGGCCGAGAAGTGTCCATAGCAAAACAAAAAAGAACTTCATCCCCCGCGCGCATCCAGCCACCACCGACTCCAACAAGGGAAAGGCGAAGTGTGGGCACACTTGGTCCCACCGCCGATAGATGTCACGCAGGGGAGATACGCCCGCACCCAGTCCCTGTGCCTGAAAGGCGGCCACTCTCATCCAACGCGCGGTGAAAAGTGGCAGGGACAGGGTTTGGGTTTGGTTGGAAAGCGACAAGGGTGCAGGGCAACCACCACCCCACCCAAGGGCCAAGGAAAGGGTCAAAATCAAGGTCCAAAGAACAACACCAAAATAAACAGGGAGAAGCCAGAAAAATGGGTTAAAGGAGAAAGAAAGAAAAGAAGCAGGAGATCAGCCGGGTCCCCAAACGGGCCCAATGGTCCACGAGGGCAGAGAAAGCCCTTACACCGAAGAAAGGTGTATTCCCACATTCGCCACGAGGGACGCGCCCTATCGCTCCGGACAAAGCAAGGGATATATATATATATATATATTTTTTTTTTTTTTTTTAAGTTCGGGAAGAACCGATTCGCCTCTATTTAAAAGGGCATATCTCGGTGGAAAAACAAAGAAAAAGTGAGAGGAAAGACAGAGGAAAAAGAAAGGGTGGAGGGGACAGTCGAAGTGGAAAAAGACCAAGGATGACAAGGACTGCAGGGTCGAGCCCCATCATCCTTGGTGCTAGGCGGGAGGGCGCACGGAAAACCTCCAGGAACAAGCACGTACAAACGAGCACAACGAGCACTCAAGAGCACGAGCTTAGAACCCCCTTGCGGGGGTATATATATATATATATATATATATGCCAAAACGAAAACCAAAACGCGCGCCGCTATTGGGCCCTTAAGGACGGGAAATAATGAACTAACCGACGATCCAAAAGAAATATCTGATACATTGAGAGCTCAATATGAATCATTTTTCAGTACCCAAAAAAGTGACAAAGCGATACCTGACATAAATGCATTCTTTGAAGAGGAATTGCAAGGAGAGTATATAACAGACTTTGAGTTTACACCAGAAGATGTAGCGAGAGCTATAGAACAAATGAAACTACATTCAGCTGCAGGTCCGGACAATTGGAACGCACTATTGATTAAAAACTGTAAAAATGAAATAGCTACACCTTATACTGGATATGGAGAAGATCCTAGACACTGGGGAAATACCGAGCATCTTGAAAAGAGCAAAATTGTCCCTATATATAAAGGAGGGGACAGATCTCAAGCAAAGAACTATAGACCAGTGTCAATGACGTCCCACCTCACCAAAGTATTTGAAGAATAGTTAGACAGAAAATTTATGATTTCCTGGAGACACGGAAAGATTCAACGAAAATCAGCATGGATTCCGATCAGGTAGATCATGCCTATCACAACTAATAGAGCACTACAACAATATCCTAGATGCATTGGAAGGCAATGACAACTACGATGTTATATACACAGATTTTGCTAAAGCTTTCGATGTGACCATGGTATAATAGGACATAAAATTAAAGGACATGGGAATAACAGGCAAAGTGGAAAATGGATCTACAACTTCCTTAGTGATCGTCTCCAGGTCGTCAAAATTCAAGGTATATCATCATCAGAATCGGAAGTACGCAGCTCAGTACCACAAGGGACAGTACTGGCCCCACTCCTGTTCATTATCATGCTAACAGACATAGACAGCGGAGTAAACAGCAATAGTATAGTAACATCCTTTGCAGACGATACAAAGATCAGCAGAAAAATCAGCGATATAAATGAAGTGGAGCCTTGCAGAGGGACACGAACAAAATATACAAATAGTCAGAAGACAACAACATGTCATTCAACGCCGATAAATTCACTTGAGATATGGTAGAAAAGAAGAACTTAAACAGACTGCATATTATGCTCCAGATAGACAGGAAATTCAGAGAAGCATGAAAGCGATTGATCTCGGGATAATAATGACAGATGATGCGAAATTCGAAACACAAAATCAGATAGCGATAAATAAAGCAAAAAGAGTCGCCGGACAGGTTCTAAGAACGTTCAAGAGAAGGGACAGGACAGTAATGATTCCCCTGCTAAAAACACTGATTATACCAAAACTTGAATACTGCTCAGTTTTGACGTCCCCATATAAAAAGGAAGAACCTAATAAACTAGAAGAAACGCAAAGGCATTTCACAGCCAAGATTGATGGCTGCAAAGAACTCAACTACTGGGAAAGACTACGTAAACTAAATCTGTACTCACTGGAAAGAAGAAGAGAGAGGTACATCATAATCTACATATGGAAAATAATCGAAAAACTGGTACCAAACCTAAAACTAAACCCAATTACCATTCAAACAACACTGGAAAATAGGAAAGGCAGAATGTGTAGTGTTCCCAAATTAAAAGCACGAGAAGGGACCTCCTCAACCCTGAAGGAAAATAGCTTGGTTGTCAGGGGGCCAAGACTTTTCAACCAGCTTCCTAAGGACCTCAGAAACGTAACGGGAGTCAAAGTTGAAGTCTTCAAGAAAAGACTGGATGCCTGGCTATGTACGGTGGAGAGCGCAAGAAAGTAACTCGCTCCTCCACCAGGCCAGACCTAGAGGCGGGGCCACCAGCTTGACCTCCGTGTGAAGAGAGACCAACACACGAAACAACATAAGGTTCATAAGGTATATATATATATATATATATATATATATATATAACACACAGTATATATATATATATATATATATATATATATATATATATATATATACACACACAGTATATATATATATATATATATATAGCATGAAAATAAAATTGACAATTGTAAATATAGTTTGATAAAATGATAAGAGAAAAAGAAATAAAGGAAAATTGTTGAAGCCAACTGTAACCATGATTAGAAAAATTAACAAAAAACAATGTTTGTCAAACCATAAATACCAGTACTCTGAAGTGCTTGTAATCTGTACCTCCTTGATTTTCTCGAAGCAAAATCTTCAATAACACTATCATAAGACAGCTGCCTGCTAATCTCTTGATTAATACTGATGATAGCGAGTTCACTGAGGCGATCTTGTGCCCTTGTGGATCCGAGATAGGTCTTTATGAGCTTCAGTTTTGAAAAGCTTCTTTCTGCTGATGCCAGTCACTGGGAGAGTGCAAGCAATAGGAAGTGCTATCCAAAGATTGGGATAGATTTCTTTCAACTGCTTTTGATGAAGGTAACTTACTTAGGAGTCCAAGTGCTGTCATGTTGTCTTTCAACTCTTTCGGAAAATTTGGAAGGTTTGGAAGGTTCCCAATTTCAGTGGCCAGATCTCTCTCATCAATATCAGCTTCCTCTCCACAGCTTAATGTTTTCCCAAGTTCTTCACACTCCTCTGTTACTGGCTCATTGATCATATTTGAAAAGTTAAGCAACACTCCAAACTTACTTCTCACTTCCCCTAGTGTTTTGAATCTGTCATCTAAAGATCAGTTATATGTATTATGTATATGAATTATTATCAATAAATATTCCAAGGAAATTATAGCTAAAACATTATGCTACTTGAGTAATTTCGAAAGGAAGTCTGTATACAAAGGAAACAAAGCACTTGCTGTTCCGTTCTATGTTCTTATTCTAATAATTAAAAATAACACACGAATTTCATTTGTTATAAACGAACAACTTCTATGGCACCGTTCTTGAAATAATTACATAAAAAAAATATGAAAGCACTTCCGACATAAACTGATGACGTAATAGAGAGTTGATATATTAGATATAATTGATATATGCCGTATAATAACCAACAAAATATAGTCACAAAAAATAGATTGATACCCGAACAGAAACACTGATGATAATATCGTATACGCCGCGCACACGCCACATCACACACATAAAGAGACGAAAAAAATTAAACGAAAAGAATATTAACAGTGACAGTTCTGAACACAATGATAAAAAGTAGCCTACAAATATAAATATAATAATGCACGTTTATTTATGCTGCTTATTTACATTCTTTTATGTGGTTTTGTGTCGTTTTTATAAGTTTGGTGATGCTATAGCAACTAAAAATACGAAGAACAAATGAATTTTGGAGGGGCCCCGTAATTGATGGGGGCCCTGCGCAGCCGCACATAGCTGCGGCCGGCCCTGGTAATCTAGTATTAAAAACACATTTCTTGGGATTGTTCAGTTCTTATCTCTCGTGTATAATATTGGTTTCGTATGGTATAATGCCTTTAATGGTGACCTTGCATTTATCATGTCAGTAATGATAATTTAAGATTAATACATGCTTTAACTATTAATAATACTTATTTACTTGTTTATTTATTTATTATTAACTAACAACAACTATCTGTTTATTTTTAATAAGAACCCAGTAAAGCCTAAAGCTTAAGGGTCAAATTAAATAAAATAAATAGTCGAGCTTCACAATTATTCATGTCATTGTAAAACAAATGTATTTATTTTATTATTAACTAGCCGAAAACCCGCCCTTCATGCGGGTAGCAAAAATATCCCAGCCGACGGTCGAATATTTTCGAAGACTGTTATTAGTTAGGTTAATTGAATGCCCGGTTAAGTTAATTGTACGCCCTTGACGATTGGTTAGGTTAAGTCGTGATATTTTGGTTAAAGCTAACGAAAATATCACGACTTAACCTAACCAATCGTCAATGGCGTACAGTATAAAGAATCTTCTCTTTTCGAGCGTGACCGACTGACAGACATTCCTGGGTGTTTATATTAATAATAAAGGTTATTCAATTCAATTCAATTCAAAATTGGTTAAGTCGTGATATTTTTGTTAGTTTTAACGAAAATATCACGACTTTTATCTAATAGTTATACCCTGTTATATGCGTTAGAGCAAATTTGGTGGGGAAATAGCAGTCCACCAAACCTAAAAAAATCCCTTTATGGTAAGCAGTTTAACAAGAGTTGTGTGTGCGAAGGTTGTTCCTATATGTTTTGCAAAGCTGTTGTGAAATTTTCTGAAGACGAGGATGCAGCCTTGAAATTTTTCTGTGATCACGGGATTTTAAGCGAGTTGCTGTGTCCAAAAATGGATGGTAGAGGAAAAACCTGTGCCGATTTGTGTAATTACAAGAAAAATAAAAAAGCTTTCGGCGCCTTGGTGGTGTAGTGGTTAGCGTAGCTGACTACGAATCCATCGGCCCCGAGATTCAGACCCGGTGACGGCAGACAGTGCGCAGCAAACCCCAGCTGTTCATCCTTCCACACAATAAAAAAATTGGTTGGTAAATAAATGGGTACCTTGGGTAGCCTGGTGGTTAAGACGCTGGGCCGCTGGTGGGGCGTGGTTCAGATTCCAAGTTAAACTGTAGGTCTAAGGTGGAGCGGAAGCGACAAACTTGACCTTCGTCAGAATGAGCAATTCAGGCGGAAGCAGAACCAACCAACCAACCAACCAACCAACCAACCAACCAACCAAGGTTGCCAAACTTCACCACTAACGGGTAAGTTACATGATGGCGGTTCGGTTTTGTTTAATTTGGTTTGGTTTGGTTTAATTTCCATAAATTATGCATTCATGGGATTCGTTTTTTATATCAGAAACGCATTTCTGGTAGTATGGGGTTGCGCAAATGTCGTAAAACTAAAATCATGCATAACATAGTTTTGGGGCATTTTCGCAACCTAAGACTATCAGAAATGCGTCTCTTACATAAAAACGAAAATACGAATTCATAATTTATGGAAATTGAACAGTTTGGAGTTTTTCTAAACATTTACAGGAACTGGGAGCCAGCAACGGCAGAAGTAAGACAAACTAAGAAATAATGTGATAAAGAGAGGGGAGTGCCACAAGAGCACAAGGGGGTAAGATCCCACGTCATAAGATGGCCATGTGCAAGGGGAATATGACCAATACGCAGGCGCATCAGAGCGATCTCAAAACGTTGATCACGTTGACAGGCGGAAGGTCACGAACTAATCGAGGGCTTCATAGCTCTCAGGCACTAGAGATTTGCGGTGGGGGAGGCCCCCCCCCCTTTTGTCAATTTAGTGCCTCTTCCAAAATACATACTTTTTTAAATAATAAAAACATCACCACCACCCTTGTAAATACCTGGCAACTTACCTTTCAATTTTATTTTTAGAAACTGTGAATAAAAATATTATTTCCCTTCTTATACTCAATTAAATTATGCTTTCCAGCTTTACATATTCATTTATTAATGGTTGTAAGCATTTGTAGACACAAGGTTAATGTGCTTGTGAACCCTTTGCGTAGTATTCACATTCACGATCTTCCTCTCTCTAAATGATTGATTCAGGTAATACTTTGAACACTGAACAGATGGATTAGATAACGTCATTCAAATTAGTTCCAATATTTACTACCAGAAACCTGGTCTTTAACTACATTTTAGTAAATGCTAAAAATTTGCCTGCTGGTGTTTAAAGGGTTAACATATGTATTTTTAATTCCAGTGTATGTAATTATATTTATAAATAATTAAACATTATTTTGGCGCAATTTTTGCATATGTAAAGGTCCGAACCCCCTACCCTTTTCGAAAATCCTAGATCCACTACTGCTCTCAGGAAATTCCCAGACACGTCTTCCCACTGACGTTGCCAGCGGCGGAGGAGTGCATCCCGGAAAACTCACGTGAAGTCCGACGCCGGGAGAGGTGTGTTTGGGTCAAAAGGCAGGAAGGACACCTCCCTCGCCGCAGCGTCCACGCGTTCGTTACCCAGGACACAGACGTAGGTAGGAACCCAGCAAAAGGCGACTGACTTACGGCGTGATGAAAGAAGGACAAGCCCGTCCTGGATGTCGCACCAGTGACTGAGGGGAAACAAGAGAGAACGGCCGTAAATGCGCTACGGGAGTCTGAATAAATAGCAAAGGACGTACAGGGGAGTTAAGAGAAAAACCGAAGGGCCAAGCGAATAGCTGAGAATTCCGCCGTGAAGATGGAAGCCGCTGCGGGGAGGATCTTTTAATCACCGACGGGAAGGCTGCTGCGCAATCCACTCTGAGTGGCGAGTGAGAGCCGTCAGTGAACACGGAGGTAGAGTCAGAATGAAAAGAAGAGTGGGATAGAAAAATTTGTTAGGGGACGAGAGGGTGGAATTGTGACTTCGGTGTAGTAAAGAGGAAGGAGCAGATACGGAGGGGAGGAAGGGTCCACGGGGGAAAGGTAGAAGGGGGAGAGGAGAGCACTCGCCCCTCTACCCCGAGAGAAGACAGGACGGCGGCCATCCGAAGACCAAACGGTCGAACGAAGTGTGATCAGCGGCCAAAGCAGCCTGAAGTAGGGGGATCGTAGAGGGATTGGAAGATCGGGGCGGAGAAAACTGTCAAACGCAAAAGAGGTATTTTAAGCCCTCTAACTTCTAAGGTACGGTGGGCATCCAACGGGGGATGGCCACTTTCCACATAAAGACTGACAATAGTAGAGAACCGGAAAGCGTCTGTGCTGATGCGTACACCCAGGGAGCGGATGGGGTTCAGCATACGCAGGGCGGAGGGATACGTCTGACAGCCATAATCCAACTTACTTGGACCAGAGAATGGTAGAGATGCCAAAGGGTGTGGCGGTCTGCACCTCAATCGCTATGGGAAAGGAACTTCAGTAAGGTGCAATTCGGAAGGAATGAAGCCTTCAGAGACTTCAGATGTGGAATCTTGGACAGGCGGGAATCGAGTACGAGACCTAGAAATCGAGGTTCAGGGACAACGGGAGCGGCGACCGATAAAGAGAGAGGGAAGGGACTGCAGTGCAGCGGCGGCAAAAATGCATCACTACCGTCTTAGAGGGAGAAAAGCGAAACCCGTGGGCCGTGGCCTATCTGGAGACCGAGCCCAGGGCCCGTTGGAGGAGACGCTGGAGGAAGACGGGCCGGGAACCAGAGCAATAGATGGCAAGGTCGTCGACATAGAGAGTGGCCATAATCCCCGAGGGCAGAGCCGTCACCACATCATCGACCGTCAAAGCGAAGCAGATGACACTCGGGACGCTACACTGGGGAACCCCTTCCTCCTGCGAATGCACAAAAGAGAAGTTAGTACCCACCTGAACACGAAAGGAGCAGAAAGACAAAAAATTAGAGATTAAGGAAGGGAAAAAAACTTGGAACTCTCTCGAGATAAAATCTACAGCAGATTTACCATCGCCAGGTCGTGTCATGTGCCGTCTTTAAATCGGAGAAAACTGCATAGAAGTGACGGCGCTCTGCAAACTTGATACGGACCGCAGTCTCCAGCTGAACCAAAATGTTATTGGTGCTAAGAACCCTGCAAAAACCAGTCTGCGTGGGAGAAAGTAAATTGTGGCGTTCGAGGTACCACATCAGACAGCGAGAAACCATCTTCTCGAGGAATTTCCAAAGGCAGCTGGTGAGGGCTATTGGGCGGTAGTTATGGGAAAACATCGGATTCTTAGGAAAGGGGAAGATCACTGCCTCCGTCCAACAGTTGGGCAAAGTACCCTCCACCCAAATTTAATTATAGAGGGTGAGTAGAAAAAAAGAGAGAGCTCACGGGTGTAGGTGGCGAATCATTTCAAAATAAATGCCTCCGAGTCCGGGAGCAATTGGCCGCAAGAAGCCAATGCAGAGTGCAGTTCCGATATTGAAAAGAGACCATTCTAAAGGAAAGTATTGGGAATCAAAGGATGAGTAAGCAAAGCCTTACTCCCGAGAAAAACAGGATCACAGTGGTCGTGTCAGGAGAGGGAAGCAAGAGACGAGGCCAAAGCCTCGGCCACCGCAGCAGGGGACGTCACTGGGTGTCTATCTATCATAAGGACTGGGGAAGAGGGTTTACCGGTGATCTTCCTAATCTTGTTCTAGATTCAGGAAGAGGGTGTCGGGGAAGTGAGGGAAGAAACGAAACGTAGGCTCGCCAAGAAAGCGACAGGCTTCGCGAATCGTGCGACGAACCCAAGCCCGCGCACGTTTGAAGGCTATCGCCAGAGCGCATTCCGTAGTCCAACATGAAACCGAAAAGGTGAAGGAGCGGGTAAATGTTGACTTGGGAATGGAGGACAGAGCGGTACAAGTGATCTGATCGGTGAGGTAGGTGGAGGAAGCATCAATCGACGCAAAGTTACCCTGAACTGAGGAGGTTTGAGATTCAGTCTGAAAAAGATGCCAGTCAACCTTGGCGAGAGACCAACTGGTAGGAAGAGCGGAGGAGCCGAGGACCCGGGTCGTACGGAGGAGGAGGGGAAAGTGGTCATTACCACAGAGGTTTGGAGTGACAGACCAAAAGAAATCAAAGAAGGCGGAAGGAGAGACAAGCAAGAGATCTGTGGAGGAAAACGTGGAGATCTGGAGGTGAAAAGCTGTAGGCTGCCCGGTATTATTAAGATAAACAGTAGTAGTCGAGAGAAGAAGGGAGACCACAACGCCATCCCGCTAAATGGTGACAGTACCACCCGACAGAGGGTGGCGCGCGTTGAAATCTCTGAGGAAGAGGAATGGGGGAGGGAGTTGCAAAAGGAGAACAGGAAGATCATTAAGATAAACTTTGTGACAGGAGATGTACGAGAACCTGCGGAGAGGGTGCAAGGGGCGGACCCCTAGTTCGGTCTCCTAAAGGCAAAGACAAACCGGAGAAAAATCGCGGATGAGAAGGGCGTCCTTCCAGTTACGGAGGCCACGACAGCTACACTGGAAAATTGTTGCCATCAAGCACGAAAAATCAGTGAAGGCGAGAGACGTAATCAAGCAAGATTTAAAAAGATGAACGAGCAGATGAAACGGAGGGGCTGGATGAGGAGAGGAAGGCGAAGAGCGGATGAAAGAAGGGGGGCGGAGGAAGTTTGGGTTTAAGGGGGGTTCGAGAAATGCGAGAAAAGGGATACGAAGCGGGGCGTGGCGAATCCAATTTCCAGGATCGGAGAGGAGGAGAGAACGCAGGGAGCATCGGGAGGTCGAGGAGGGAGCAAGAGGGAGGAGATTGGGGTAGAGGGTGGATGTCAGCCTGAACACTTAATTTCAGAAACTGTACCACCATCGTCAAGAACGAAAGAGGGAGGGGGACGGTCGCGAAAGGGAACGGGGAAACCCAAAGTAGACGGCAGGGATGTGGAGATGCGAGGTGGAAGAGAGAATGAGGGGACGGGGGCCAGAGTAGGGAAGCTTGGCAGAAAGAACCAAATGCTGGGGGCTGGCGATGGGTCGTTTAACGGAAGAAGAGAGGAAGAATGGCCACCAGAGGTAGCTGTAGCAGATATATAGGCCTAAATGGTAGCAATGGTTTCGGGAGGATGAGTAGACGGACAAGGTACCACAGAGGTGGAGCAAATGTGAATAAGTGGTAGTGAAAGCACAGTCCGGGACGCCGGAAAAGTTCCGGGCAGATGGAGAAGACAACTCACGGGAGGACGACGACGACGAAAAGGTCGACTTAGAGGTTGGAAGAGGGGAGTGGGTAGTTGAGGCCCAAACAGGCTTGAAACGAAAGGATGAGGACGACGACGCAGAAGGTACAGAAGAAGCTCGAGTCGGAAGAGATGTAACGGGGCAAGAATGGGGTAGAGCCTGATCAAAGGTAACTCCATGACGAACGAACCGGGACTGGACATGGCCCTCGCCTCCTGAGAGCTGATCTTGTCAGACCATTAGACAGATGGGACCTCTCGCTCAAATAACTAAGTCGGACAGGAGGAAGAGGCGGCGGCATGGTCAACCCTGCAGTTAGTACAACGAAGAGGATTAGAGCAGGGAGAGCCATGCGCCGGGGACGCGCAATTGACACAAACACCAGGTGCCCTGCAACACGTCTTACTGACGTGGCCGAACCTCTGGTAAGTAAAGCACCGACATGGTCTAGGGATATAACGGCGGACCGGGAACCGGTCCTCATTTTCTCAGGTACTGGTAAAAGTCAACAAGGATGTAACCTTTGCCCCCCCTGGACCGTACGAGGGTAACGGTAAACACGGGTCATCTTATGAGAAGTGAGGCAGGTGAAAAGATCAGACTCCGACACCCACCCAACCAACATGGTGACGCCCTAAGGACGCCACCTCCTGAAGCCCGTACTGGGAGCCAAAGTCCCGGTGGCTCTTAGCCCAGCTCCCCCAACAGCCAGTCCGGCATAGGTGACGTTTTCGGAAACTGAGCCCCGGCTGACGTAGCCCACTAGGTCAGAACACACAAGGCCCCCAGCCGGGGGAAGGGGGTGATATAAATGAAACGCGTGTTAATAAGAATAGAACACCTCATCGACAGCTGGTACTTTCTGCGATTTTAAAGGATAAAAATTCACCGGCAATAATTCAATAAATTTACTTGAAACTACTCCTCATATAAAAGGTTTTACCTGAGATAAGCGTATAACACAAAATTTTGTCCGTGTTTAATATATTAGGTTGGTATTAAATACAATTTCTTTTTTGTCATAACCTTAGAACTACTCTTAAAGCTTAATTATATAATCTCTCGTATATGTACGGTCAATTTCAAAAAATTGTCGTAAAATTGTTTCCAATAAGGAACAAAAGTTTTACGACAGAACTTTTTGAAACGACTGTATTGAGCTACAATTTTTCAATAGTTATTTAAGTCTTTATAAAAGTATATGAAATCTCTACTTTGAGCAGGATTAATATAAAAATTATAATCACGAAGATATACAATTAACATATAAAAGACGTCAAAAGAAGAGTAATAATGTAATGAACATTCAGAAAATATTTAACAAATAATTCCGTGTATTATACATAAAATTCAAAGACACCAGTATGAATGTAAATTATATTTGTGTACTTTTTCCATGTTTTCTCAAATTTGTGTGTGTGTGTGTGTGTGTGTGTGTGTGTGTGTGTGTGTGTGTGTGTGTGTGTGAATAATGATGAGATGATGATGATGGGCATAAAGTCTAGAATGAATGAAGTAATGTAACATCCATGTCCCATATCTTCCAAGGAAGTGAGGGGTAGGGGTCCGAGCCTGAGCTACCTTAGCCCCAGTCAATTAAAGAGGGGTGGCCAGCCCGCCGCTTCGTCGTGACGTAAGATACAGAAAAGACAACCGCCCAGCAATAGGCACTACTGGGGTTTGAACCTACGACTCAGCGGAGTGTCAGCGCTGCCAAGCGACGCTCTAGAATGAATGAATGAAAATGAATGGAGACAGTTTACAGTTATATTTACCAATGATTCCAGACTTTATGGTCACACTGTATAGTAACTAAATAACTTATTATTATTGTGGGAGTAACGTTGCTAGGCTGACTTTTCCATCAAGGGAAGCAGCCACGCAAGATACACACTGGAGGGCAGAACAACAATCGAGAGTGATGACTGGAGAGGTGTGTCCTTTGAGAAACATTACCTGCTGCAGGTAATTGTCTTTTACCTGAAGGAGGAAGAAGGGGAAAAAATAATTTCACGATAAAACTCTTTTTACGTGAAATGATAAACGCGCTTTAATACAAATGTATCAGGTCATCCCATAAGTAATGTCGTTTTTCACGATAGATTAAGTTTAAACTAGTCCTACTCGGTTTAAGCATAAATTTTCCGAAGGTTATATCTAAGAGGAGATCTATCGTGTTTCGCTACATACTTCACAGACCTTGACCAGTGAAGACGTGTGTTTTGCTTTATGTGAACCCCTCATAAACATCGCGGTATCAGAAGAGCATATCAGGCATATAATGCTTTACGAGTTCAAAAAAGGGAATAGTGCTACTGAAGCAACGCGAAACATTCAGGACGTTTATGGCAACGATATTCTTCATGTGAGGAAATGTCAAAGATGGTTTCAAAAGTTTAGGAATGGTGACTGCACGCCCTGCTGAGTTTGATGATGACCTGCTGTTAGTCGCACTTGAAGAAGACTGTTCAACAACTGTCGAAGAATTGGCCCAGAAACTCAATTCATCCCCGTCCACCATCCATCGACATTTGCAACAACTCGGGAAAGTGCCTAAGTTAGGAAAATGGGTCCCACATGAGTTGTCGGTCGACAATCTGAGGGTGCGGGTAAACATTAGCACAGCTCTTCATTCCCGTGAACTCCAAGATCCGTTTTTGCACCGTTTAGTGACTGGTGATGAAAAGTGGATACTGTACCAGAATGTTAAGCGCCGTCGACAGTGGGTTTGTGCCGGAGAACCAGCGACACCACAGCCAAAACCAAATCTTCACCCTCGGAAGGTGTTGCTTAGTGTTTGGTGGGATAAAGGTGGTGTAATTTGGTGGGATAAAGGTGGTGTAATACACTTTGAAGCCTTACCACACAACCAAACAATCACCGCTCAAGTCTACTGTCAACAACTGGATCGATTGAGCACTGCACTAAAAGAAGAGAGACCTTCTTTGGTTAATTGGAAAGGAATCGTGTTCCACCACGACAACGCATGTCCTCATACCGCTCGGATCACTTCTGCAAAAATTGAGGAGTTTGGGTGGGAAAAACTTCCACATCCTCCATATTCTCCAGACCTTGCGCCTTCAGATTATCATCTCTTCAGGAGTCTGCAAAACTATCTTGACGAGAAACAGTATACTTCTTTAGATGACCTGCACACCAGTCTTTGTACGTTTTTTGCCTCAAAACCGCCTGAATTTTATAAACATGGCATTGAAAAGCTTGTAGGACGTTGGCAGAGTGTCATTGATTCCGATGGAAAATATATACTAAATTAAAAAGTTTCAGTTGAGTTTTTGTTCGTCCTTCAAATTCCGATCTAAAAAACGACATTACTTATGGGATGACCTGATAATTTGGTTTCAGATTTTAATTTCAATGTCTCTCTCAATGCTCCCGATGATGTGAGAGGAGAAATAACGTAACAGAACCCGGTGTGGTGTCGAATCTGCTTCCTAAATATGCAACTTTTTCCTTTCATCAGAAATAAAAATCTGTCTGCGACGTACCGTATACACAATAGGTCCATTGGGGGAACAAGTGAAGAGATGCTGATCATCCTGATGGAGGGCGAAGAGAGAACCGTAAGGACGCAAGAGGAAAGACCTCCCTCCAACATTCCCATGAAGAGAATTCTCTCCTGCCCCTCCTCCAATTCCCACCAAAAAAGGGCCAGCCGCTCTTTCGTGCAACGTACTTTCCATCAAACGAGATCCCGTCTGGGCCAAACTCCAAGTAGCAAACTGAATTAACAATTATTTTTAATTAAAAATAATAATAATAATAATTACATAATAATTTCAAAGTTGCGAGAACCAACTGTTAATTTCAATTTTACCAGTCTGTGGCTAGGTTAGTTCGGAATTGGATTCAGATTGCAAAGGCGTGGGTTCGACTCCCCCCACGAGGTGGGTCGGCCACCTACTCAGAGAATGCTCGGGCTGAAGTCACACTCCGAGTTGTGAATTCCCACTACCATATTTACGATTCAAGTGTAAGAGAAAAATGAATATTACCCTATTATCACTTCCCATGCTGTAGATCTTATCTTCTTGAGGCGACAATTTAACAGTAAACACTTCTCCTTGATGGGCTAACCATGAGACGACAACGTCACTGGATCTTAAGTCCAAAATTCGGATTACTCCGTCATTGCAACCACAAATTAATAATCCTCCATTGTGATTTGTAATGCAAGTGTTAACGATTGTTCCATCCAATTTCATCGAACTCTGATAAAAATTAAAATCATAAAACACAAACACCTTCGTTGATTTACGACATTTTTAAGTGCGTCATTAATAAGTAATAAAAACTTTTTTAAATTAGGGCTACAAGTTTAATTTATAAATAAGTCAACGTATGAAGTTCTCTACAGTTCGAGGGTTGTTCAAAAAGCAAGTTTACAAAGTGTTTTGAAGAAACTGTTTTATTACAAGGCAAGTAATTATTATAAGTATTTCAACAACAACTTCTTACTACTTTTGTACATAATCACCAAAGAGATTCAAACATTTGTCGTAGCGTGGGATAAGTTTACGATGCCGGTCGAGTAAAATGTAGGGTCCTTAGTTTTTAGCCAGTTTTGTACTGCCGCTTCTGCATCAGAATCGTTTTGCAATTGTTTACCTCCGAGGTGTTCCTTTAGGGCTGGAAATAAATGGAAGTCGCTTGGTGCAAGGTCAGGACTATGGGGGAGGACGATCCATGACTTCCCAGTGGAACGATTCCAAAAGTTGGCGTGTTTGATTTGCAGTGTTAGGGCGTGCATTGTCATGCAAGAACACCACACCTGCAGTAAGCAAACCGGGAGTTTTCTTCTGATAGCTGTGCGAGTCACTGTAAAGTTTGACAATAAATGGCATTTATTGTTGTTCCATTTTGCAAGAATTCAACTTTCAAAACGCCTTGATAGTCCAAAAAAATCGTTTTGCCATCACCTTACCAGCTGATGGTGCAATCTTAAACTTTTTGGTTCGTCGTGACCCCAGATGTTTCCATTCCATGAAGGCCCGTTTAGACTCTGGTGTGTAATGGTGTACCCAGGTCTCATCACCTGTCACAATGCGCTCAAGGAAATGCGAACCTTCGGCCGAATACAGCTGAAGAAAGGAAAGGCTGCAGGCCATTCTCTGAGTCTTGTGATTATCCGTTAACATTGTTAACGGATAATTAACATCCATTAAAATACTGTACTACCAACATTATTGTACTATGCATAATGCACCGGTAATTAACTTTGTAAACTTACTTTTTGAAGAACCCTCGTAGTAACTCTTTGAATTCTCTTTTTGTCAGTTATTTAAAAAAATTCTCATTCAGACCAAAAATTGTATACTCCTCGTACTTATATTATGGGGTTCATAGTGAATCTTGCCAAGTGATTTCCCTGACCTTCCCTGATAATTTTGCAAACATTTCCCTCACCAAATTTCATTTTTTGTGTATTTTAAATGTCCTCCTTCATCCCCTTGTTTTCCTTTTATTATTACGTGTCATTTCCTTACAGATTGTTGATGATTCCACAGACTTCTATCATAAAACTTGCTACTTTAAAATCTTTGAAGAAAATTATCTAAACAGTCTGCCGTAACCTATGGTTCTTTAAAGTCATGTTAATTCTCTGACCACCATCCATTCTTGTTTTGTTTTCCCCAAAATTTCGCAACAAAACTATGTTCCGACTTTCCCTGACCATTTTTGAATTCCCTGACCTTCCCCGACTTTCCGGGTCGCTATGAATCCTGTATTACCTCCTACCGGGTTAACAACATCCGATTGACTTCACATAAAATCGACAATTTATTCTGGGTTACATTAAGTTCAGTTAGTTTTTTAAATGTGTCAGATGTCACGTCTTATCGACCAAATGGGTATAGATCCCCTCCTACTTCGACCGAACCGGACCAGACGTGGCCTAGCCTAGCCTAGCCTGCCCTAAACTGATTTGGATTCACTCTTAAGTAGGTCTGGCACAATCATGTAGAAGCAAAACGACTTTGATTAGCCCTATAATAAATATTGCCTGATACGAAAAGTGATACAAAAGAAAACGGACTACGAACTAATATAACTACAAATCTACTAATTTTACCTCTAATTTTTGGGACTTGAAATCAAACAAATGAATCGACGGAGAATTTGAGGCGGAGTGAGATTCTTGGTTAATCTTCCCTCTGGGAGCGACACTCACTATGAAACTCCCTTCCGAAGGAGATGACTTCATGGTCATGATTCTGAAGTACAAAATGAAGACAATTTGCATCTATTTCTTATGTAATGAAACCCCAAAGAATCAGGGAAACGGCAATACTAATAATTATATATAGTGTACTATTTGCGAACCTATTTCCCGTTTCCAATTGGGTGGGAATGGTCTGAGAACACTCGAATCGATTACACACACAAAGAGAGAGGAATCACCACTGGGGATAAGGTACTCGCCTAACCTCAGGAATCTAGTGATACCTTTCATGACGGGTATACCTCCAGTGTTACGCCAGGTAAGACCAACTCCTTCATTTACACACCCATAAACCCTTCCATTCATTTCCGTTTCTCGTTAAGTCTTATGTCACATTTATATCAACTTCCCATTCGTTTAGTCAGACATTTAAAATTACATCCATCTTTTATGCAGTTTTCCTCTATTCTCGCACCTACGGTCCTACACACTCCCTATTATACATCTTTTTCACAATCTTATCATTATTCATTCTCTCCATGACCCCACCAACGTGGCATACTACCTTTCATTCTCATCTCCAATGAATTTTACATTCCATACCTTTCCCGAACATCCTCATTCTCATACTGTCAATCCGTTTGACACCAATCATGATTCTTAAGTTATTTACCTCAACTTCTGATAATTACCATATTTCCCGGCGTATAACGCGCACCCTAATTTTGAAGAGAAAATTTAGGAAAAAATATACCTCCTACCTCACTTCACATGTACAATTTTAACGAGTTAATTTTAACGCAGGGTGATTTTTGGTGTATTTTGGGGGAAAAAAAAGGGTGCGTTATACGCCGGGAAATACGGTAAATAGAGTAGAGGGAATTATATGTAACATCAAAATAAATATATTTATTTTCTTTATCTTTTAAATTCTCTTCGGGAGGCAAATGAAGGACCTTTTAGCAGTGAATGTCTGTCTTTTTATGTTAACTTCGTTACATATTTCTAAAACTTAGCTACATTTTCCTACATACCATTTAAAAGATATACGAGTGGATGCTGAAGCATCTGTGGACAAGAACTTTCAAAAACAAAAACTCAATCCTAATCAGTGTGTTATCGATGAGTTTACTGTCCATGATGTACGAGAATTAGTGATACAACCTAACCTGTCCGAACTGGTCCAAATCCATATTTTTCAACTTTTGCAAGTAGCGTATACACTCTAGTGTGAATTTAAATTAATATTGCAACTCGACCGGTTCGAACCGCTGTTTTTCAATTTTTGCAAGTATATAGTGTGATTTTTAGCCTAACTACTTGCTTGCTTCAATACATACTACGAATAACACTCGGAAAAACACGTTTCTGTTACAATCTGTGACTTAACTGTGTGAAATAAGCACATTTGGATTGTGGACGTTTCAGGATCTCAGGTTGCAATACTAATCAGAATGCATAATTACCATCTATAAATGAAGCATCTTTTGCATAAGAACTATATCTCATTAAAAGGCCAAATGGATTAAAATAAAAAAGGTAAGGAGATATTACCAGCACGAGCATACAAATGAATATCCATATTCATATACCACCGTCTCAATGATGAAATATTATAGTGTTTTGTTTACACCGACAACAACAACAACAACGAAAGAAGAAAATTACCTTTTTATTCTTACAGAATAGAAAGGTATCGTGGCAAGGGTTCAATTGTATGGTGTAAATGGTAAGTTGCTGATTGATGTGAAGAGTTTTATACGAGTTTGATGTGTAAGAATTAATCGTATTTTGAGTGATTGTGGTTTGAAATAAGTGTAGGTGTTAGACAAGGATTTATGATGTCTCCGTAGTTAATATTTTTATGGATGAAGTGATAAGTGTGGCGGTATAGATGAGATTGCTTGAAAAGGGTGTTCTGTTGAGAGTAAATGATAATGAATGGACACTGTCTCATTTGCTATATGTGGAGAGTGCACTAATTGGTGGAAGGGACGATGAGTTGTAGAGGTTAATTGAAGCGTATATGAGTTTGTAAAAGGCGGCTGTAAAGTATGAATGCGGATAAGAGTAAGGTGATGGTGTGAGAAAGGAATGGTAATAAGATGCGAGATAGTTACAGATGGAATAATGTTGGAGGTGGCGAATGATTTTAAAAGGATTTGGGGAGTCTGGTAAGCACCAATGGTATATGTAAAAATGAAGTGAATAACAGAATTTAAACAGAAAGAAAGGTATATGGAGCATTAGTAAGAAACGGTTATTTGTAAATACCACAAGAAGAATACATGAAGGGACACTTATGCTAACTTTGTTGTATGAGAGTGAGGCTATGGTAGGGAGTGTATGTGAGAGGAGTGGGATGAAAACTGTTGAAATGGATATATAGTGGGAATAAGAACTGATAGCGTGAGAAATGATGGGATGAGGCGAAGGTGTGGTGTATTCAAGTCCTTGGAAGTAAATATGGGTGAGAATTTGTTGGATGGGTAGAGCATAGAGTGAAAAAAGGCTACATAACGTAGGCGTATGAGAGGAAAACTGTGTAAAAGATAGACTGACTGCATAAAAGTTGCTTCCTGAAATAGTATGGAGTTGGAGGAGGCGATGAGAATTATGAGAGACGGATGTGTGGCGAGGGTGGATGTACCCGTGTGTGGTGAAAGTCGTATACACTAAGAAGTGGCTGCAACCTGACTCTTGCTGCGATCCAAATCAGGAGTCCATGAAGGAGCCCACCCCATGTATCGTGAAATACAGGCTGGGGTAATGTAATCTTACAGAAGCCAAATATTAAGAAAACTCAAATCTGGAATTGCCATGAAAAATTACTGTTTTACTCTTCATTACAATAAACAAAATAATGGAGCACCTGTTTTCCTTGAGGACTGAGCAGGTTTCAGGGAAGATGTCCCATACAGTCCTCTTATCCTGGGAGTCGTACAAGCGCACAGAGCCAGACTTTGATGCAATTAATAGTAGCTTCTCCGTTCTGGGCAACCATTCCAAAGCTGTAATCGCCCCTTTCATCAAGACAGTGTCTTCTGTTCTGAGAGGCCATTTTATTTATCATACAGAGGATTCTTTTTCAAATGAATCAACAAACATTATTATACATGATTCTAACTGCTTTCCAACTAATGAAGGAAGGAAAGTATTTACTTATTAAATCAATAACTTCCTTCCTCCATCACCTAAGTTATTTACTGAATCAATTCACTCATTAAAATGAAAACATTTATTGAATAATATGTTTGATAATTATTATCGAGGTTTCGAAAAAGATTTTGAAAGGAAAAAAGATTAAAGATACAAACTTTGCAGAAGGGTAGGGAGACCACAGCTTGACAACTCCATCAGTGTCTGCAGAAGCAACCAAACTACCAGACTGATTGAACACTGTGTGGCTTACAACTGCTCTGTGATCAGGATAATACTCCTAAAGTGATAAGAGATTATCATTGCAAATACGCCACAACCTGCGGAAAATACACTTACCTCCAAAAGATATGAGCACCTTCACTATTTATTTCATACTTGTCCTGAGGCATAACGATCCTATATTGTAGTTGGGATGTTTTCCATGTAAAATAGAACAGTCACTCGTAAAATGAATAAATTGTTCTTGATTACTGATGCGTTAAATTGGCATAACTGAATCCATGCGTTTTGTTACAGGGCCGTTTTCTTAATGTCAAAGCATTGTAGCGTTCATAATACATTTTTGTTGTGAACACAGTGTCAAAGATGCCAAGAATAATCACTTTTATGCATCAACAGGGACAAAGTCAGTGCGAGATTAGCAGAACAGTCTGGTGTTTCAGAAAAGCTGTCCGGTGCATAATAACAAAACGCAAATAAACAAGTGCAGGACCTCCCAAAAACAGGAAGACCACGTCTCTCTACGGCTCGTGAGGACGTATATTTATAAATGCCTCTAAGTGATCGTGGAGCCTCGATTTCAGCACTCCAGTCATTGCTTCAACTTCTACAGTAAGGCGTATGCTGTCTGCAGTTGAGTTGAATGGTCGTAGACCAAGAAAGAAGCCTTGTATTAGCCATAAAAATAAAAAATCGCATCTATAGTGCTGCCAAACGCACAGTAATTAGACCCAAGAACAATGGAACAAAGTTATATTCAGTGATGAGAGAGGGTTTCATTATTTGGAAATGACAGAGATGTCTGGATACACACTCAAAGCATACAAACCAAGCTGTATTTCATCACTTGTAAAGCATGGAGGTGCAGAAATTATGGTTTGGGGGATGCATAATATTATGTGGTATTGGAGATCTTTATATTGTAGATTTCTAATACATACATTGACATCTTGAACAATGTTATGCTTCCTTTTTTTTCATGGTCATGGATGTGGAAATGATCATCATTTCATGATGATAATGCCCCCTCACACAGGTCACAGATTGTCAAGGAATGGAAGGAAGGAGAGAATACCGAGTGCCTATATTAGCTTGCAGAAGGCCCCAATCCGATTATTATTGAGCATTTAAGGGATATCAAAAAGAGACTTCGAAGAAAGCATCTCAAGAACATTCAAGATCTTCGAACTGGATTAAATTGGAACTGTGAACATTAACTCCTCTTGTGACTGTCAACAAATTGTATAACCATTCAACGAAATATCAACAGTTGTATGAAGGCACGGAGTGGTCCAACTCATTACTGAAGCTTGTTTATTTCTTTACAAATTAACTTAAAAAAACAAAGTTTATTTCGATACCAATATGAAAGACTTGTCATTGAGGGTATCTTTGTTCTGGGAATGTACTGGTGTGGTGTTCATTAATACTATTTTTTATTCAATATTGATGACTTAAGTCATTATTTATTGTTGACTTATGTCAATAAATACAGAATTATATTTCTAGAATTGTGATTTATCCTTTAGACGAGTCAGTTCGATCAGAAAGTTTGAAACTTCCAGATGTTGGTACGGTGCTCATTTCTTTTGGAAGTGTGTATGTATGAGTGTAAATATATAGATGAATCAAACAAACAAGGAAGTAGATCAATTATAACCTTATGTAACAATATCTGAGCCATGAAAAGATTACTCATTTAGACACAAAACTGCATGTGATCATTAATTTGAAGCATTAAAGCCACATTCAGTTTCGTAAAAGCTTAAGTTCTTTTAATTAACTGCGCTTGTATACCAACCATTCAACCTTTTGTCCTACTATTAACAACAGCATTCGCCGTTCACCTGACCCTAGCAATTAGGAGGAAGGGAGCGGAGGAGTCTGCAGGTGTCTTGTGACCTTGACCTTTGACCTCTTGAAGAGGGTTCTGACCTTTGGTGGGTGACCTTGAAACATGACCTCCTGAAGTCGAGCCTTGGGACACCCTCTTCACCGAGGCATGTTCGGTATTCCTAAAGGAAATAAGAGACGTCTTAGCCACTTTTATTTCATTTAATGTTTTCCTTATTAATAATAAGTACTACTAATTCCAGTATGAAGGCACTAATTAGCACCAATTTTTATACCTGGATACTGGAGCTAGGCTAGAAGACCTCGGTTTACGTCGGTCTTCTGAAGGAGCTTGGGAAGAGGCTCTCCGTGTGTGCGAATTCCCTTGGGATGACATCTGAAAAATATTTCTATTGCAAAATCATGTTGCATTATTTTATTTTCTCTCTCTCCTCTCTCTCTCTCTCTCTCTCTCTCTTCTCTCTCGAGAGAGAGAGAGAGAGAGGAGAGAGAGAGAGAGAGAGAGAGAGAGAGAGAGAGAGAGAGAGAGAGAGAGAGAGAGAGAGTTACAAGGAAAAGAAGTACCTCGAAAGGCCTTGCGGCCCATACCGAGGAGGTACCAATGGCAACGGGTGCCAGGGAAAATTTTGTGCACACTCAAACAGTGTGCAAGATTTGGTCTAACTTTTTCTTGAAGTGATCCACAGAGGAACTGTTCACAACTTCTGAAGGTAACCTGTTCCATGTGTCACAGATCTTATACGTAAAGTAATTCCCACACACACTAGTCCTAAACCGTTTCAAATCCAACTTCCAACCATTGTTGCGAGTTGGGTTATCATTTAAACTAAACATACTTCTAAAATCGACATCGTTGAACCCGCGTAAGAGCTTGAAAACCTCGATCAGTTGACCGCGCAGCCTCCAAGTTTCAAGCGAAAACAAGTTCAGGGCGCGTAAGCGTCGATTGTAGCTCATATGCCTAACGGAAGGGATTAACTTTGTGGCCCTCGCCTGCACTCGCTCCAGCCTCTCAATATCTTTCCTGAGGGTGGGCGACCAGAACTGCACAGCATACTCCAGGTGTACAGAGAGAGCACAATCTCCTTGTTCCGAAACTGAAATTGCCTCCTGATATAACCCAATAGTTTCTGGGCTTTCTTTTCCACCTCTACGCACTGTTTCATAAACTTAAGGTCGCTGCTAATTAGCACACCCAAGTCCTTTTCTAAATCAGTCACCTCGATATGACTCCCCAACATCGAGTAGTCCGATTTGGGATTGGCGTAGCCAATGTGCATCACTTTGCATTTACCCAAGTTAAACGGCATTTGCCATTTTTCGGACCACTCTCCTATCCTACCTAGGTCCGCACGCAGTTGCTCGATCGCTTCGGGCGTCCCAACATTGGCCCCAAGCTTGGTGTCATCAGCGAATTTGGCGATCCGACTGACGATGCCACCGTCGATATCATTTATGTAAATGATAAACAACAGTGGCTCCAAAACGGAACCCTGAGGAACCCCACTAGTGACCGAGGCCCAACCCGAACTAGCCCCTTTAATTACAACCCTCTGCCGCCTATTCCTCAGCCAATTTTCAATCCATCTACCTATTTCCCCACCAATACCCAGCGCGCGCACTTTCGCCATTAGCCGGCGGTGAGGTACCTTATCAAAGGCTTTCTGAAAGTCGAGATAAAGTATATCAATCGCCCTACTCTTATCATACTCACTCAACATGACGTAGAAAAACTCGAGCAAGTTGGTGAGACACGACCTATGCCGTCTAAACCCATGTTGGGAGTCCCCAAGCAGCTTTTAGGAATCCAAATGGTCAACGATCCTATCCGCTATTATCCCCTCTAATAATTTCCCTACAACTGAAGTGAGACTAATGGGACGATAGTTCCCTGGACTTTCGTGATCCCCTTTCTTAAAGATAGGGGTCACGTTGGCTTCCCTCCAGTCACCAGGTACCTGGCCCGTCTCCAACGATTTGTTGAAGACTGTAGCCAGGTGGGGAGCCACCTGGTCGCGCACTTCTCACAACACTCTGGGGAGAAACTGGTCTGGCCCAGGAGCCTTAAACGCGCTCAGTTTGTCTATTCTATCGGCAACGACTGTCGCGGTACATCGAACACTATCCAGGCCAGCACCTTCGTGCCTCACGCCTGGCTCGGGGATGACGCGGGTATCCTCCCTGGTGAACACTCCCGCAAAGTACTCATTAAGCACATTCTAATGGGCTTTCTACTATTAACATAACTGAAGAACTCCTTAGGGTTCCCCTTGCAAAGGCTTGCCACCCGTAGTTCTTCGTTACGTTTCGCTAACCTAACCTTCGCTTCCCTACACAGGCGGACATACGCTTCAGTGTTCTCATGGGAACGATTGGCCTTCGCCCTCCTATACGCTACTTTCCTATTTCGGATAGCCGAAGCGATGTCACGATTGAACCACTTAGGCTGCGTTGAAGCAGGGGTGACCGGTTTTGAGGGTATGGCAGCAGACTGCAGTACCATAAACTCGTCCCGGAATGCACTCCACACTCCCTCAACATCGCCACCGACCTCTAACCCCATCTCACCTACGCTATCCCTGAGGCTAACAAATTCGTCCGCCTGAGATCGAGCTTACTGCCTCTTGAGTTACTACGCTTCACCCGAGGGACGCACACAAGGAACCTCGTAAGACCATGATCACTCCCGCCCAACGATTTCGTCAACGGTGAGGCCAGTGACGAGGTTGTCTTCGGTCGTGAATACTAAGTCTAGAACGCTTTCGCCTCGTGTAGGCTCATTGACCCACTGAGTGAGGAAGTTCTCATCAGCAAAGTCAACTAGCCTCCTCCCTTCAGCATCAGCAGTCCTGTTTTCCCACTTTATGCCGCGACAGTTAAAGTCTCCTAAAACTACACACACCCTATCCCCTAGCAGGCTACTGAGTTCGGTGTACAGGGCTGTATCCTCCTCGAGGAGGAGATGCGGAGGTCTGTACACCAAGATTAACCTATAGCTCGTCCCTCCCACATTCAGATCGACGCCAAGCAGCTCCCATTCCGACCGGAACTGGCCGTCAACCGGACTCAACGTGTCTCTGACGTATATTAGTACCCCACCCCCCTCCCCACGGGTGCGGTCTTTGCGAAACATTCTATACCCGGGAATTTCGAATTCCCCAACGTAGTCCCTACGATCAGTATGAATCCAGGACTCGGTGATAGCAACGATATCCTGGTATTCTGATGCTAAGAGCGCCCGTAGCTCGCAAAACTTATTCCGAATCGACCTATCATTAAAAAGCATTGCACGGAGGGAGCCTCCCCTATTCTGACCGCCCCCTAGCACGACTCGTTTCCCGAACAGCCAGGGCTGTCGAGAGTTGAAGAGCCCCTCACTAACGAGGGGACAAATTCCGCAGGAGGCTGAGCCCCATCCAACGTGGAAGGAGGGTCACCCATCTGTACCTGGACGCACTCTTCAGTTGAAGGTACGTCCGCCAACGGCTCATCATCATCCCTCCCCGGCGGGGGCCCATCATCTCTCCCCGGACTCGACCTCACCATACGGTATAGGTGCCGGTCAAGTAGCGTGCCTAGCACACCTTTACCCCTGAAAGACTTGCCCAGACCCGAGAGAGAGAGAGAGAGAGAGAGAGAGAGAGAGAGAGAGAGAGAGAGAGAGAGAGAGAGAGAGAGAGAGAGACTTTAAAATTCGCTGATGACACCAAGCTTGGGACCAATGTTGGGACGCCGGAGGCGATCGAGCAACTGCGTGCGGACCTAGGTAGGATAGGAGAGTGGTCCGAAAAGTGGCAAATGTCGTTTAACTTGGGTAAATGGAAGGTGATGCACATTGGCTACGCCAATCAGACTACTCGATGTTGGGGAGTAATATCGAGGCGACTGATTTGGAAAAGGACTTGGGTGTGCTAATTAGCAGCGACCTTAAATTTACGAAACAGTGCGTAGAGGTGGAAAAGAAAGCCCAGAAGCTGTTGGGTTATATCAGGAGGCAATTTCAGTTTCGGAACAAGGAAATTGTGCTCTCTCTGTACAATTCCCTGGTTTGGCCGCACCTGGAGTATGCTGTGCAGTTCTGGTCGCCCACCCTCAGGAAAGATATTGAGAGGCTGGAGCGAGTGCAGGCGAGGGCCACAAAGTTAATCCCTTCCGTTAGGCATATGGGCTTTAATCGACGCTTACGCGCCCTGAACTTGTTTTCGCTGGAAACTCAAGAGGCTGCGCGGTCAACTGATCGAGGTTTTCAAGCTCTTACGCGGGTTCAACGATGTCGATTTTAGAAGCATGTTTAGTTTAAATGATAACCCAACTCGCAACAATGGTTGGAAGTTGGATTTGAAACGGTTTAGGACTAGTGTGTGTGGGAATTACTTTACGTATAAGATCTGTGACACGTGGAACAGGTTACCTTCAGAAGTTGTGAACAGTTCCTCTGTGGATCACTTCAAGAAAAGGTTAGACCAAATCTTGCACACTATTTGAGGGTGTAGAAAATTTTCCATGGCACCCGTTGCCATTGGTACCACCTCGGTATGGGCCGCAAGGCCTTTTGAGGTACTTCTTTTCCTTGTAACCCACTCTCTCAAATAGGCGGATGCGTCTACGCGCGGGAAAAATTCCCCTCCCCCTTTCTTTTCTATATACTGTTCACAACGTTTTTGATAGTTTTCATTGCTAGAACGCTTTATCTTATTCAGTGTATTCAGAGTTCGAAAAAAAAAAGTTACAATGACTGGACCGCAGAAACTGAAGGCTGAATGTGCGAGGTGTGAAGTAAACCAGTGGGTGACGAACTTCAAAGAAGCCTGCTTCGAGAAGATCAACCACTCCAGCATGTGCCGCTTTTGCGAACTCATGCGGTTTTATGAGAAGCTAGAGGAGAGGGTCCGGCGGCTCGAGTCGTCCAGACTGGCTGTAGGAGGTGCGGCGGTCACTGACGCGGCTAAGCCCTCCACCCTGGAGCTCATTGACAGGATAGCTACCATGGAAAGGCGGTACAGCGATGGACTGGAAAGAGCTCGGGACCGCGGAGAAAGGGTAGAGGTGCAACCGGGGGCCAGGGTACAAAATCAGTGTCAGGAATCGCCAGCGACCCATGTGGAATGCACGGAACCGCGGCGCAAGGTGGAGGGCGTAAAGAAGGGGCCGATAGAGAAGGGTGGAAAGGGGCCGATAAAGAAAAGGGGTGGGAAGGGACCTACTGATGGCCCAAAGAAACCGAAGGATGTAGCTGCCGGTCGGGGTGGGTAGGGTGGTGTAAGTGCGTCTATGAGTGGCGACGGGTATCGAAAGGTCTCGGGCAAGAAGGCTGCGAAGCCGAAGCCTGAGACCCCAGTTGTCCCTGTCAGGACCTCCAACCGCTTTAGTCTCCTGTGCTCGAAGGAGGAAGACACCGTTTTGATTGGGGACACGCAGATCAGGGGACGGGAGGACGGTAAGGAACGGGATGGGAGGAAGGTAAGGACTGTGATCGTTGTCCACGCTGGTGGCAACGACCTGTTCCTCAAAGGCGGTAGGGTAGGTCTTACAGAAGGGGGCATCAATGAGATCATGTCTCTTGCGGATGATCTAAAACTGAAGACAGACAGGGGAATGTTGATGGGTATTTTACCGCGAATGAATGCCAGTGACCACGCACTCAGTAAGGTCATTGGCATCAACGAGAGGGTGCAAGACTTGTGCGTCCCGCTGGGCGTGAGGTTTAGTGACCACTTCGACGCATTTTCGGGTAGGTGGGACCTTTACCAGAGGGATGGTGTCCACCTCAATAACAAGGGTAAAGGTGTGCTAGGCGCGCTGCTCGACCGGCACCTATACAGAATGGTGAGGTCGAGCCCGGGGAGAGATGACAGGCCCCACCGGGGTGAGATGATGTTGAGCCGGTGGCGGACGTACCTTCAACTGAAGGGTACGTCCAGGTACAGGTGGGTGACCCTCCTTCCACGTTGGAGAGGGCTCAGGCTCCTGCCGAAGTTGCCCCCTCGTTGGTGAGGGGCTCTTCAACTCCCAACAGCCCTGGCTGTTCGGAAAACGAGTCGTGCTAGGGGGCGGTCAGAATAGGGGAGGCTCCCTCCGTGCAATGCTTTTTAATGATAGGTCGATTAGGAATAAGTTTTGCGAGCTACGGGCGATCTTAGCATCAGAATACCAGGATATCGTTGCTATCACCGAGTCCTGGATTCATACTGATCGTAGGGACTACGTTGGGGAATTCGAAATTCCCGGGTATAGAATGTTTCGCAAAGACCGCACCCGTGAGGATGGGGGAGGGGTACTAATATACGTCAGGGACACGTTGAGTCCGGGTAACTGCCAGTTCCGGTCGGAATGGGAGCTGCTTAGCGTCGATCTGAGCGTGGGAGGGACGAACTATAGGTTAATCTTGGTGTACAGACCTCGGCATCTCCTCCTCGAGGAGGATACAGCCCTGTACATCGAACTCAGTAGCCTGCTAGGGGATAGGGTGTGTGTAGTTTTAGGAGACTTCAACTGTCACGGCATAAAGTGGGAAAACAGGACTGCTGATGCTGAAGGGAGGAGGCTAGTTGACTTTGCTGATGAGAACTTCCTCACTCAGTGGGTCAATGAGCCTACACGAGGCGAAAGCGTTCTAGACTTAGTATTCACGACCAAAGACAACCTCGTCACTGGCCTCACCGTTGACGAATCGTTGGGCGGGAGTGATCACGGTCTGATTAGGTTCTGTGTGTGCGTCCCTCGGGTGAAGCGTAGTAACTCAAGAGGCAGTAAGCTCGATCTACGGCGGGCTGACTTTGTTAGCCTCAGGGATAGCGTAGGTGAGATGGGGTTAGAGGTCGGCGGCGATGTTGAGGGAGTGTGGAGTGCATTCCGGGACGAGTTTATGGTGCTGCAGTCTGCTGCCATACCCTCAAAACCGGTCACCCCTGCTTCAACGCAGCCTAAGTGGTTCAGTCGTGACATCGCTTCGGCTATCCGAAATAGGAAAGTAGCGTATAGGAGGGCGAAGGCCAATCGTTCCCATGAGAACACTGAAGCGAATGTCCGCTTGTGTAGGGAAGTGAAGGCGAAGGTTAGGCTAGCGAAACGTAACGAAGAACTACGGGTGGCAAGCCTTTGCAAGGGGAACCCTAAGTAGTTCTTCAGTTATGTTAACAGTAGAAAGCCCATTAGAAGCATGAAGGTCCGTTAAAGGACCGAAGCGGCGTTCTGCGGACCTCCGACGCGGACATCGCTAATGTGCTTAATGAGTACTTTGCGGGAGTGTTCACCAGGGAGGATACCCGCGTCATCCCCGAGCCAGGCGTGAGGCAAGAAGGTGCTGGCCTGGATAGTGTTCGATGTACCGCGACAGTCGTTGCCGATAGAATAGACAAACTGAGCGCGTTTAAGGCTCCTGTGACAGACCAGTTTCTCTCCAGAGTGTTGCGGGAGGTGTGCGACCAGGTGGCTCCCCACCTGGCTACAGTCTTCAACAAATCGTTGGAGATGGGCCAGGTGCCTGGAGGGAAGCCAATGTGACCCCTATCTTTAAGAAAGATAGGGTATCAGTGGGGAAGTAGGTCGGTGGATTGAAAACTGGCTGAAGAATACGCGGCAGAGGGTTGTAATTAATGGGGTTAGTTCGGGTTGGGCCTCGGTCACTAGTGGGGTTCCTCAGGGTTCCGTTTTGGGGCCACTGTTGTTTATCATTTACATAAATGATATCGACGGTGGCATAGTCAGTCGGATCGCCAAATTCGCTGATGACACCAAGCTTGGGGCTAATGTTGGGACGCCCAAAGCGATCGAGCAACTGCGTGCGGACCTAGGTAGGATAGGAGAGAAGTCCGAAAAATGGCAAATGCCATTTAACTTGGGTAAATGCAAGGTGATGCACATTGGCTACGCCAATCCCAAGTCGGACTACTGGATGCTGGGGAGTAATATCGAGCAACTGATTTGGAAAAGGACTTGTGTGTGCTAATTAGCAGCGACCTTAAGTTTACGAAACAGTGCGTAGAGGTGGAAAAGAAAGCCCAGAAGCTGTTGGGTTATGTCAGGAGGCAGTTTCAGTTTCGGAACAAGGAGATTGTGCTCTCTGTACAATTCCCTGGTTCGGCCGCACCTGGAGTGCTGGAGCGAGTGCAGGCGAGGGCCACAAAGTTAATCCCTTCCGTTAGGCATATGAGCTACAATCGACGCTTACACGTCCTGAACTTGTTTTTGCTGGAAACTCGGAGGCTGCGCAGTCAACTGTTCGATGTTTTCAAGCTCTTACGCGGGTTCAACGATGTCGATTTTAAAAGCATGTTTAGTTTAAATGATAACCCAACTCGCAACAATGATTGGAAGTTGGATTTGAAATGGTTTAGGACTACTGTGTGTGGGAATTACTTTATGTATAAGATCTGTGACACGTGGAACAGGTTACCTTCAGAAGTTGTGAACAGTTCCTCTGTGGATCAGTTCAAGAAAAGGTTAGACCAAATCTTGCACACTATTTGAGGGTGTAGAAAATTTTCCCTGGCACCCGTTGTCATTGGTACCTCCTTGGTATGGGCTGCAAGGCCTTTTGAGGTACTTCTTTTCCTTGCAACTCTCTCTCTCTCTCTCTCTCTCCCAGGATCAAAAATAAAGTATTAGATGGAAGACAATGTTCAGAACTAATACCTTACACACTAGCTTTGAGAATCATAAAATATGTGTGATCAGTATTAGGCAGAAAAATGTGAAATGATTGCTTTGTATATTATTTTAATTTTAATCTTTTTATGCATTTAGCAATATCAAAAAACCTGATTTATCACATTCAAAGTAGTGGTCCAATTCATAATCCTTTGTTTGTTTGTTTGTTGTTCATTTGCATTACATACACTGGGTATTACAGGAACGGTACACAATTTATCAATTTGAGTAAAATGTACCAAAGTTTGTTTCCTGCTCAAGGTCACACAAGAGCACTTTGTTTGTATGCAACCTATATAATACATAGACATGTATAAATACAATATATCCACTCATCAAACCTCAAACTTGTTCTACTCAAACTGGACCATAAATTCAAATTCTCCTAAATTTACATCTTATATTTATAGAAGCCTGTATATTTCATAAACATTTAACTTTCAACCTTTTTATTATTGGGTTCTACCAGTCAATAGAAGGATCTATAACAATTCCATACAATGAACTTTTTCCCACGATTAATCAGTATCTAAAGCAATGTTTTCCAACTGGGATGCTGCAACATTTTAACATCCAAATTTCAAATAAAACAAACTTACACAATTTATTACATGTATGGGGAAACTAATATTATAGGTTCAGTTTGAAGTTACATGGTGCTCAGGGGAAAATAGATTTTGAGCAGTGAGAGAGAGAGAAAACCTCAGGGATGCCACAGAAGACATAGCACTGGAGTGCCTTGAACCAGAAAAGGCTGGGAACCACTGATCTAAGGTTTAATTACTGGAACTGATGAGAAATAATTCTTACAAGGAAGTCATTTATTGGTAAAAGCTTTGTCCTTCTGACAAGGTTTTGGGAGCATTCCCCTATTATATATATATATATATATATATATATATATATATATATATAATATATATATATATATATATATCAGACATGGGTCAATTACTGGTTTCTATTACTCTTACTATTGATTCCTTCTATTACTATTACTTTCGTATGTGGGGTACTTCACTCATTTGAAAAGGATCTTTATGTCTATTTAAATGCAATTAGAAGCAGCATATTAACAAACACTTTATTTCAGACTCAACAGGTACAAACATTATACAAGAGGTCCATAGAAGATTGAGAGATTAGTCTGGAGAACTGACTAAGTAGGCCAGTGAATCACTGTGTATAATGAACATACAAATACAATGATCCAACCATGAGGTGGTGTGCCAACTATCACTAAGATAAGTAAAGCTATCACCAGGAAGACTACACATGGATGAAAGGGTCAAGTTATTATCTTCATAGAAGGCTTTTAAGTGGTTGCTAAACAAAGAATTATCATTAAGGACATTAGCATTAAAGTCACCAATAATAGCTACACACGTCGTATCCAACTCATCAATAATACTGCTGACCTGCCCCAATTTAATGAGGTAATAATCTTCATTATCAACTGCCTGAAAAGGCATATAGATACACAGAATTACAAATTTTTTATTGTCTACACAAATTTCTATTCGTTAGCCAATTCAAACCAAGTTTTAATTCACTAATATATTTCCCATACCCCAAACTCCATAGAATAGCTAGCCCACCAGGTGGGTGGCCTGCAAGGAGACCATCTTGCTTATCTCTGGTGGCCTCCCCTGTCCCTTGAAAGTTACTGGACAGGCTATTCAAGTCCTCTAAGTCCTGTTTCCTGCAGACAGAATATGAGCATCCTCTAACAGCTTATCAATTATGATCTGCCTGTGTTTGCTGTTATTGCCAAGCTTAGGCCTCTACAGTTATGAGATATTACCTTGAATGTCGCAATTATGAAGATGCAGGAGTTCTGCCAGCCAGATATCTCTACATGTTGAATTCCACTTATACCAGGCACAGCAGTTACAGCATTAGACCCAGCTGGATTTTCACCCATCGTATGATGCATGATGTCTCCATAATTACCCTCTCCAGCACTTGCGAGAGGGGCTGCAGGTGTTTTTCTTCCCTTCTTCTCATAGAACCACTGTATATATATCTGTTCCAGCCATACTGCTGGATCCATAAATACCCCTGGATCATCACAGACTGCTGTAACTTGAAAGGAACTGTACGTAGTCCATCTGGAGTCAATTTTCCTACATGGGTAATTCTATGAGAAATAGACAAATGAAGTACACGGTCACCTCTTCAAAATTCATGAAACTTGGGTGTGAGGGTTGGTTTAGGTCCAAATTATAAATTTCTGAATTTTTTTGAAAATTGGTCAAGTTGGTCAAATTTTATGTATGTACACCATAATAAGTAATAAAAAGTCAGCTTATAGATGATTATTATGAAAAAAAATGACAAAAAAAAAATAAATTTTAACAATTTTTTTGCTTTCTTTCCAGATTTTCAGTATATACCTAATTTTCTAGTATACATAAATTTACCTAACCTTTAAAATGCCTCAAAACACAATTTTGTTGTGATCCTATGAAAAAACACTCAAGAAGAATTTTCTGTAACATCAAAAAAGTAAACTCTGCCATGGGAGCTGCAAGCTATGGAATTTTGGAAGAAAATCAATTACTATGCAGCAATTGCTATGTCACAATTAAAAAGAAGCCAATTGTATTAGAACATGTTCAACGTTCATCCAGAGAGCCAGAACCTGCGCCAATACCTGAGCCAGACATACTTAACGAATCTATGGAGCGAAGCAGTAGCGATTCCACGAATCCACCACCATTGGAAGAATTTGTCGTTCGAGACAGGCAATTCAATAAAGATTTGCTCAGCGACAATATTTTACCTTTATTTGATGAAAGCCCTATTAAAACAGGTAATAAAACAATAGAGACTCCATCCAGGACATTTGTTTCTTAATGCCAAATTCGTAGTTTTCTGTTTTTAAATATTAGCATCAGCACTTGAATACATATATACAAAATATTTGATATTTGATTATTTCCCGCAACCTAAATTTATGAATTTGTTTTACAGCTGGATTGAAGCTGGGACAAAAACAGATAAAGGCTTCTACGAAGTTGTAGATGTAGAGCTTTCTTTGCAAAAACGTCTGAGTGAACCTATTACTTCTATCAAAGGTACTCAACAATTAAATCACTTCGTCCCAATTTCCAAGAATTCATTGAAGGTTTATCCACTCTCTCAGAGTGCACAGTCAGTCGAAATAAGAGAGCTCATTAGAGTTTCTGCTTCGGTTCAAGAACATAATACTGTCTCTCAACGCAAAATTGAAACAGGCTCTTTTGTGGGTTGTATGTATGAAAATAAACTATGGCTCGGATTAGTCCAGTCCTTTGACTGTGAATATGATGATTTTCTGATAAAATTTCTCCATCCTTCGGGTGTATGTCCCTCATACATTTTTCCTGCACAAGATGATGTTTGTCACGTTCCAACAGAAAATATATTTGGGAGTACTGAAGCAAGTTTACGAGGAGGAACAAGAATACAATACATTTTTCCGCTTCAAGAATTAAATAACTTTTCAAAGAAGATAAAATAAATTCTATCGAATGTATACTATTTAAGATTGTCTATATAATATTTCTAAAATTTTTATCTAAGATTTGTGTATCTACTTAATAGTTATAAAAATCTTTTCAAATTCTTTTTTCTTATTATTATACCGGGTGCGGCAAAAGTAACGCCCTTTTAATAATTGTATCTTTATAGTTTTATACAGTATAATTTTTTAGTTTTATATTGTATCATTTTGTTATTTTTTAGTTTTTACTGAGAAAGTACTTATTATTTTTCTTAAAATGCTGTATTTTTCTTAAAAACCTTATTATTTCTCTTAAAATGCTGTAATTGATTTATTTCCTTCAATAAGAGAGAATAAACTAAAAAGGGCGTTATTTTTGCCGCACCCGTTATTATTAGTGTCTAAAATTTGGATTCACTGGATGAGAATACTGTCTCTTAATTCATTCTCAAAGACTTGTGTACATGTAGTATTAGGAAGAGTATTTTATACTCTGATAAGCGCTTTATAAATTAAACATTATTATTGTCAATATATTCTGTCCCTAAATATAAGAGAGGTTATGTATGTACATTGTACATATATTTTAAAAGATTTTTTTCTCCTTTGGTTTATCTACATGTATTTTTTATATGAATTGAAAATTGTCTTTTTTTGGACCAACAAGTCTGTAATAAATCTTCGTCGTCTGAAAAAAATTTTTATTACTTAATTTCAAACTCAGTTTTGAGCCTTATAATAAACTATAAGCTGACTTTTTATTACTTATTATGGTGTACATACATCAAATAAACATTTTTTATTCTTGGTCTTTTTTTCGAAAAATGATATCTTTGCTGCCAAATCGCAAAAAAAAACAAATTGACATTTCTTTCAAAAAATCATAATTTTATTTTTGTTACCCTAAACAAATGATACATATTTAGAAACTACAGTTAATTTTACATATTTTATCATTTAAGACTTATTACGCTACCACAATTAGCAGCTGAGATATTTATGTTTGAAAATTGTTGGTTTTTTCATTTGACCAAAATTTGGTCAAGCCATAAAATTTGACCAACTTGACCAATTTTCAAAAAATTCAGATTTTTGTAATTTGGACCAAAACCAACCCTCACACCAAGTTTCATGAATTTTGGAGATGGTGGAGTGTACATTTGGCACTTTCATTTGTCTATTTGTCCTGGAATTACCCACATGTAACCTGAAGGCTCACTTTATCTTCCACAAATGCCTGCAGCTCCTTGGCCATAAGAAGGTTGACATCTCGAGATGAAAATGTCTGCAGTCTTTGTTGGTACAGCCATCATATCATTTGTTTTGGCAGCCTTGATGATACCCCGCCATTCTCTACCAGCTTTTGTCACAGGCTGACTCTCTCCAGCTGGTGCAGGAGTGGGACCAGACCCCCTTGAGGGACCACCACCATTAGCTATTGCAGTGGTTGCAGTTCTTGGAGGGGTCGCTTGCTTCCAGCCCCTCCTTACCACCACTGCCCAAGATGCTTCCTCATCATGACCCCCGACTGCATTCCCAGCATCCTGATTCACCAAGGCCCCTTGGGGGTACCCTGTGTGAGATGGTATTGAGCTGGCGATGTAGCAGTGTCTGGATTCAGGGATCCAGGATAAGACTGAGAAGCAGAGGGCTCTGCACTCATGGATCCAGAATAAGGCTGAGAGGCAGAGGGCTCTGCACTCATGGATCCAGAATGAGGCTGAGAGGCAGAAAGAAGGCTCTACACTCGGATCCAGGATGAAGCTGAGCAGCAGAGGGCTCTGCACTCATGGATCCAAGATGAGGCTGAGTGGCAGCCAAATAACAAATATTTGTTTCAACTAAGTCATTACAATTTCAAAGACTGAAGGTCTTTGTCATGTCAAGTACATGAAAGAGGAGTAAATTTTTAGAAGATACAAAATAACATGAACGTTATTTTCATTTCATGACAAATAATTGTGAATTGTGCAGATAAAATATATTTTAGCTCAAGTAATAATCATACAGTAGAACTAATTTTCAGTGGTCTGAAAAATGCATTCTGAAACAAGGCATATCTTTTTTTTATGAATAATAAGAAACCTTGAAAAGAAATTTACAATAATAACGTACAATCCTAAAATGAAGCAAGTTTATTATTGAGTATGGGTAGCAGAGGAGTGGTGAGCTAGCTGCCCTATTTTGCCATTGAAACCCTATGATACAGTTAACTTCGGTGTTAAATTCACCATAGTGGACAGGGTGGTGGATGCACAGAGGAGATGGTATGGCCATGTGGAGAGGATGGGGGAAGACTGATTTCTGAGAAGGCTGATGTATGGAAGAATAGTGGGATCAAGGCCCCAGGGATGCCCAAAGATGATGTGGCTCAAGATGGTAGAGAGAGAGAATCTGGGTTTAACCTGGCCAGAGATGGGGCACAGTGGTGAGATTACCAATGGTGGGGGAGATATCGCATGGGACCCAACCTGGAGACCTCCAGATGGGAACTAAGTCTAATTCTCAGGTCTTGATAAATTTTACTTTATTGAAGGAAAAATTTTCCACAATATTACTTCACATACATGTTTATTTTAGTTGAGAGTAGATTTAGTTCATTTTTCAGTTCTTTGTTCACACAATATGTCCATTGCCACTGTAATAGAAAAGTAATAGACTATTATCTATTACTTTGCCTTCTATTACTATTACAGCCAAAAAATTATGATCTATTACTATTACTATTACCCCATGTCTTATATATATATATATATATATATAGGTTGTAACATATTCTGCTCAAATTTTTAGTTCATTCAGAACAAAAATTAAAGGACTTATAGGGGCATTCCAGGACAAATCACCCAAAAATTAAAAAATTTGTCACCACTGGTTCAAATAAAAAAGTTCTATGACCCATAGTTTTTGAGATATGGGCCCCCACTTTACCACCTAACTCTAATGGGCAATAACTTCCAAACATCTTGTTGTAGACCTATAAAACTATACATTTTTAGAATCAGCATGAAGAGATCTATTAAATGATACCACATTAAAATGTGTAGAACAATAATGAAAATTTCCCCCCCTTTTTATTTTTTGACGACCCCCCCCCCCCCCCCCCCCCCCCCACAGTGAAATCTCCCCCAAAATTTTTCATTTATTAAACTTCCATTAATTGTTAAAAGATACAAACAATAAAAAATGTGGGTATGAAGTTGCAAGATATTTTAAAAATTATTGAAAAAATATGTACATTGACATTTGCACATTGAAATTTTGACATTTTTACGCAGACTAAAATAGAGAACTACAAATGATATATTTACATCCTATGTATAACTCGTATTCACAGTCTCTCTCTCAAATGTTTGTTAATTATGCTTATTTTTATTACAGATGTGCTTATTTTGAGTCAAATCATATCTTATTTTTGAGATTTACAATTGTGTATTTTTAGTAATGAAAAATGGTTAGATACTGTGATGATCCTTTACAAAAACATAAGAAAAAGATACACAAGGATATAAGAACCATCAGCCAATCACTTTATGATCGATGTAAATGGAAACTACAAAGGAATACTGTACTATGTAGCAACTGTAGAAAATTATTGACCCAGAGACCAGAGTTGCTATCAACATCACAAAGTGAAGAGTCTGATCACAATCAGGCTTCTGAGAATGTTATTTTAGAAAGTGATGAATATGATCCAAGTATATCAAGTAATGTCAAAGAGGAGGTTTCTCAAGTTCTAGAAAGACTTGCTGTGACTCCAGTGAAGAAGCGTAAGTATTTAATGATAGGTACTTTTTATATTTATAATTTTTTTATTTATATTATTTTTATAATGCATTTACTTTCAAGACAGTTTTTCAGCAGTTGCTGAAAAACTTAATGAAATTAATATGTTGACATTAAATTTATTAAACTTATGAAATTAATATTTTGACATAATAATTATTATTGTCCATATATATCAAATGGAGTCAAATATTTATTAATTCAAAAATTTCAGATGGTTTGGGTTCCTCAAGAAAAGAAGCAAAAGCTATTCAAACAATAGAAAAAGCATGTCATTCTTTAAAATGAAAGCTAGAAACAAGTTTAGAAATTGAGATCCCAAGCCCATCAAAAGCTACAAAGCTGGATCACAAAACTCAAAGGTATGAATTTTAAAATGATACGCTATTATTAAGTAGGAATATACCTAAACTAAAACTGAAGCATAAAAACAAAATATAGGTATTCACCTTTGATAGTAGAAACTAGAAGGACAACTCCCTAAAGACTGGAGATCAATGGGCCCATTAAATCATTTGGAATTCATTTGGTCACAAAATAATTTTTTGTTTAATTTTACTCTATCTCAAAGAATGCTCATTTTGTTACACTTGAAATCAATATTATAATCCAAAAAATTTAATAAGCACATGTAATGTTTTGTTTATAGCTATTATACATTCATGAATTTGTTTCAGGTCAATGATTCATCTCAAGAATGAACTGGTTGAAGCTTTCCATTCTACTGACAGTTATGAGAGGAAACTCAAAATATTGACATTATCTCCATTTACCATATCAAAAACTATAAATCTATTTCAGACAACTGAATATTTAGTTAAGAAAAGCAGAAATATAAAACAAAGACGGAATTATTCTTGAAATTGAACCCATGTCAAAAGGAAAAGTAATAACTAAAGGTACTAAAGATTATGTTCAGAAATTTTTTTGAATCAGATGAAATCAGTCGTTTGTGCCCAGGAACAAAAGACTGCCTGAGTATCAGAAATGAAAGTGGGTATAAAGAATCTGTGCAGAAAAGACTGGTGTTAATGAATCTGAAAGAAGCTTTTAGTCTCTATAAAAATAATCCAGATAGTCCCCAAATTGGCTTTTCTAGTTTTGCCAGCCTTCACCCCAGACATTGTGTTTTAGCTGGAGCTGCTGGTACCCATTGTGTGTGTGTATGTACATATCACCAGAATGCCAAAATACAATTCTCAGCTTTGGGTGTCAAAGGGTTAGAATGCACAACTCTTATGGAGAAAGCAGTGTGTGATGTCAACAACAGGAATTGCATGATGCAAATATGTAATCTCTGTCCAAAAGAACAAGGTATTAAGAATTTTTTGCTCACTTTTCAAAGTGTTAACGATCCTGAATGTGAGGAAATAAAATATACACAATGGATTACTACAGCTCAATGCAATATGGTTGAAAACACAGAATCTGTAGATGATTTTATAAATTCATTAAGCACAAAAATTGTCAAATTGACACGTCATCACTTTATAGCAAAGAATCAGAGTGCATTTCTAAAAATCTTGAAGAATAATTTAAATAGCCATGCAGCTGTAGTTCTTGGTGACTTTTCAGAAAACTACTCATTTGTAGTACAGAATGCAGCCCAAGGTTTTCATCGGGAAAATACCCAATGCACAGTGCATCCCTTTGTGTTATATTATAAGGAACCAGAAAGTAATGAAACAAAACATTCAAGTTATTGTTTTTTATCTCCAAATACAAAACACAACACTACAATGGTTTACACTTTTTTAAATACACTCATACCTATTATTAGAAAATCCCACCTTCATAGCAAAAAATTACATTATTTTACTGATGGATGTGCAGGACAATATAAAAATTGTTTCAACTTTGTTAACATTTGTAAACATGAAGATTTTGGGCTGGAATGTGAGTTAAGGTGCTCCAGTTGCCCCAATGTCACCAAATATTGCTGAAGGTCCCTGTGGTATTGCAGTTGGGTCTAATGAACATGTCCCTGAAGTTTGGCTCATTTCCAACAAGATTTACCTTCATCACAAACACTATTTATGAAGGAACCCTTTTGCGAAATATTAAGTTTTTGCTGAAGGTCATCTACAAGTATGATCAGCTGATCCAAACCAGTTGGAACTGGTTCATTTCATTAGACCCAACTGCAATACCACAGGGACCTTCAGCAATATTTGGTGACATTGGGGCAACTGGAGCACCCTACTGTATGTGCTTTATGTTGTTGTATATGTGTCAGTTGCTAATTTAACTAATAACTGTAATAATCTTATTTTTCACTTATTTTTCTCTTTTCAGATAGATAAGTTCATACAATAAGAAAGTTTTAAAGAATGGCGACCAGAAGCTCAGACTCCCAGCTTGATGTTTTAATAGAAAGTCCAGGAGAAGAGCATCTGAAAATTACTGGTTCAAAGTTACCAACATACAATCAGGTGCTACTCTGCTATTTGGCTAAAGTTGATGAACTCAGAAGGCAAGATGCTTCCAAAAACATGAAATTGTCACGCATGGCATCGAAGTATGTGGTGAGCGAGATTCTTCCTCACTATTTGAAAGCACGCATCCCAACAATTCATGAGATTACCATGGCTGAGAGAATTGAGGAGTTCCACAACAAGGACTATATTGGCTGCATGAAGATTCCTCCTGAAAGGCGATCAAAAAGTCCTAAGATTGCAGCTTTCCAGGACAAACTTCATAAAACTATGCCATTCTATCCAGGTAATGAAGAGAAAAGGATGGTTGAAAGCAAGAAGGGTAAGGCAGAGAATGAAAAGAAAATTATTGAGTATGACATAGCATTTCTGAGAAATATGATGACAGACAGGACTTTTACCTATGGAGGAAAGGACAAAGTTTGTGCTCAGATAGAAATTAAGCACCAAGAGAGGGCTGAACAGGCTGCTGTGCAATCAGAGAAAGAGGAGGAGAGGAGGAGAGAAGAGATCAGACATCATCAGTGAAGATTTCCTCAGATTGTGATGTGTCAGATGATGAGGAAGCAGAAATGGTCAAATCAGCTGATGCCTCCTTTGAGCCTGAAGTAATGCCAAAACGATCACATAAGCGTTTAGTGAAAACCGGCTCATCTGCATTTTGGCCTCATGATGTTCTTAAATCGCCAGAAGTGGTTGAAACTGCAGTTAGAAACAATGTTTCCTCAGCTGCTTTAGCACAGATCACTTTTTCCCTTATTAAGGCTACAGCTGGTGATCCATCAAAAGTAAATGTGAGTTACAGATCTGCTTATAATTATCGTGTGGAAGCTGTCAATAGTATTGCACAGAAAATCAGAGCATCATGGAAGCCACCTCTTGTGGCAACCATCCATTGGGATGGCAAATTGATGGACACTCTTGGAAATGAGTCTGCACAGGAGGAGAGGCTTCCCATACTTGTGTCTGGAGTTGGAGGTGTAAAATTGCTAGGTGTTCCACCCTTGCAACACAAGACTGCCAGACTATCAGGGCCAAAAATTGCTAATGCCACCATAGAAGAACTGGAGGTCTGGAACTGCAAAGATAATGTTGCTGCGATGGTCTTTGACACAACATCCTCAAACACAGGTGCAATAACAGCTGCCTGCATTAGTATTCAGGAGTCTCTCAAGCGTGAGTTGCTGTGGTTAGCATGCAGGCACCACATTGGAGAAAGGTTTCTTGTCCATACATGGGATGCCTTGAAAATTGGTCTCAAAGAGCCCAGACATTTCCCTTTTCATACGATTCAAGGAACATTTTGAGAAGTTGTCTTACCGCAGCCTAGAGAATCTGTCCATCCCTGACATTCCAGAGGATCTGGCTGAGCAGAGAACTGCCATCATTGCTTTGTGTCAGGAAGCTCTCAAGTCAGACTTTGCTTGAGGGGACTACAAAGAACTGGTGCAACTTACCTTGGTCTACCTCAATGCTGTGCCAGATAACTTTACTGGGTTTCAAAGGCCAGGAGCTCTTCATAAAGCCTGTTGGATGGCAAAAATTCTTTACTCCATCAAAATAGTACTTCTTTGTGATCAAATTGCTGAGCTGCTAACTGGGACCATACTAGCTAAAGGACAATTACCCAAACTTATGCAGTACGTACAGTTTGTCGTGTATTGCTACATCCCATGGTGGATTGCTGCCCCAGTGTCTTCAGCTGCACCAATGAATGATCTCAGTCTAATCAATTCCTTTCTAGACTACAGGAAAGTTAATCCAACAATTGCAGGAGCTGCACTCAAGGCAATTGGTTTACATATGTGGTATCTCACAGAGGAATTGGTGCCACTTTCTTTATTCAGCAGCTCTCTCAGTGATGCAGTGAAGGAGAAAATAGCAAAGAAGCTTCTTGGAGCTGAACACCTGGCTTCATGCGTTAAAAGAGATGGGTCTGGGTTTGGCAAGCCAAAATTTCCAGAAGTTCCAAAGGAATCAAGTGATGACCTTTCAGAATTTGTTGGAAGTGATTCCTGGGCATTTTTCAGAATCCTTAACATCAATTCAGAATTCTTAAATCTGCCTGTTAATGAGTGGCCATCAAGTGAAGCATTTCTCTATGGAAAGGAAATAGTAGCAAATCTTTGTGTTGTTAATGATGCTGCCGAGAGGGGAGTTAAGCTTTGCCATGATTTCCTGGGCACTTCCAAAAAGGAATCCAATCTGCAAAATACACTACAAATTGTAGAAAATTGTCGCAACCGCCTCCCAAATCAGAGAAAGCGCAAGGTGGAATCTAAGAACTGGTTTCTTAAATTAGAATAGGTAAGGTAGCTGTTTGTTTTATTGATAATGTTTGTATGTTAATCAGTATTTTGTTTATCTTACATGTATGTGAAAATCTATCTTTTTGAGTATTAATACAAAAACATAAACATAGTCTAAGTTTGTAGTCTTTAAAGACCTTGTCTGAGTTTTTTTTGTACACTTGCTTCTTTGGAAATAAATTCTTGACTGTTGGAACTTCTATTGAGATCTATCCATTATCCATCCACAAATACACCAGCAGCTATGCATATCCAGAGCTCAACTTTGCATAAAATACCTGAAAAAATCATGAATTTGACTCATTTTTAGCATTTTTTATCATTAATATATAGATTATTTGAATCAAAACCTCAAAAATTGAGTTACCCACCACCTAAGACCATCCCATAGGTTTTTTATCATAATAGTAAGATGTTACAAAGCAAAAATGTGTCATTTTTAGTGTTTTTCTATAAAAATGCCTTTTGTAAAAAGGTTCCTACAGAAAATGTTAATGTGATGAAGGTAAATCTTGGAATTCAATCAAACTTCACAGGCATATTTACTAGACCCAACTGCAATACCACAGAGACCTTCACCAGCTTATTCCAAATTTTAAGATTTTATGGGGCAGCTGGAGCACCCTAATGTGAGTGGCATTTCTTTGCCACAAGCCATGGTAAGAGTGCTTATGATGGGATTGGGGGTACAGTGAAAAGATCTCTAGCCAGAGCAAGTATGCAGAGAACATTCGCAAATCAAATATTAACACCAGAAGACGTTTGAATTTTGTTCAAACAATAAAAGTGACAGCATAAATTTATTTTTTAATAAATTCTGAAGAAATTGAAGCTATGGAAAAATTTTTAAGTGACAGATATGAAAAAAGTATGCGGCTAACAGGAACACAAAAATTCCACAGATTTGTACCTATTAATGCAAATAACAAAAACATTTGAATTATCTTCTGATGAAGTTGGTGAGGTGAGGACTATAAGCAAAGCTTTTCTGGGTGAAGATAATGTTGAAGTTAATCAAAAAATAGGAGAATACATAGTTTGTACTTACAATGATCAGAAAAGGTTGGGATTTGTACATTCCTATAATGAGGAATTTGATGACTTTGAGGTTAGCTTTTTGCACGCATCAGGATATAGTGTTTACTATTACTTTCCACAAATTAGAGATACATGCCACATAGCAAGAGATAAAATTTTAGGTTGAACAAAAATATTAAGCACACCAACTTTAAAGCCAGGAACAATGCGTATTCAATATATTTTCCCAGAAAATGAGTTGAAAAAACTCATGTAATTATGAATCAACTTGATGTGATATGTGTGTTCAATTTGTATTTTTACTGTTTATTTTCATCCACGTGAATATATCATTTGTAGTTCTCTATTTTAGTCTGCAGGCGTAAAAATGTCAAAATTTCAAAATGTACATATTTTTTCAATAATTTTCAAAATATCTTGCAACGTGATACCCACATTTTTTATTGTTTGTATCTTTTAACAATTAATGGAAGTTTAATAAATTAAATTTTTTTTTTTATTTCACTGCCTAGGGGGGTGGGGGTCAAAAATAAAAATAAAATGGGGGGGGGATTTTCATTGTTGTTCTACACATTTGAATGTGGTATCATTTAATAGATCTCTTCATGCTGATTCTGAAAATGTATAGTTTTATAGGTGTATGGTAAGATGTTTGGGAGTTATTGCCCATTAAAGTTAGGTGGTAAAGTGGGGTTCCAATGATTTTGGGGGCCCATATCTCAAAAACTATGGGTCATAGAACTTTTTCATTTTGACCAGTGAAATCAGCACCCAGAAGAACCTCATATGTCAATTTTCATCAAAATCCAAGTTGGAGTAGTAACATGCATTAGGTGATCTCTCCTGGAATGCCCATATAATGACAAGTTTGCTCAAATTTTTAGTTTATTCACAACAAAAATTAAATGACAATGACATTAATCATCAATATAATTCCCTTCTCTTTCTATAACCTCCTCCCACCTGTAGGAAAGTTTTTTATGCCATGTTCGAAGAAATCCCTTGGTTTTGAGTTAAAAAAGTGATCACTTCATTTTCAATAGCTTCCCTGGATTGCAACTTTTGTCCATCTAGGTAGTGTGGCAGACTTCTGAATAAATGGTAGTCTGAAGGTGCAATGTTTGGAGAATAAGGTGGATGAGGTTTTTTTTTTCCCAAACCAAATGCCTCCAATTGGGCAGTGGTGATTTGAGCAGTGCGAGGGCACGCGTTATCCTGGTGGAATAGAACACCTCTGCGATTAATTAATGCAGGACATTTTTCTTGTAATGCCATCTTCAATCGTTGGAGTTGTTGGCAGTAGACTTCAGCTGTGATTGTTTGGTTATCTGGCAGGAGCTCAAAATGAATAATTCCTTGCATATCCCACCAAACGCATAGCAAAATTTTCTTTGGATGGGGTGCATTCCTTGGCTGAGGTTCAGGCTTTGTTTCATGGCTTAGCCACTGATGTCAACACTTAATATTGTTATAGTGGACCCATTTTTCATCCCCAGTGACGATCTGATTCAAAAATGGTGCCTGCAGTTGCTGAGAATGTAGTGATGTGCAAATATCGATTCGATGTTGAAGATTCACTTGTGACAAATCATACGGAACCCATTTTCCAACCTTCACTACTTTTCCTAACAGCTTCAAATGACGATGAATGGTCATATGGCTAACACCGAGTTGCAGGCCAAGTTCTCTTACAGTTACCATTGGGTTTTCCTCCAATGTTGCTTTCAGCAACTCTTCATCTAACTCATTTGGTCGTCCTGTTCATTGATAATCTTTCAGACTGAAGTCTCCATTTCTGAACTTCTCAAACCATCTCCTACACATCCATTCACTTGTATCATCATTTCCATAAACTCTGAATGTTTTTTGTGGATTCACTAGCGTTAGATTCTTTATGGAACTCATACAGCATCACATGTCGAATATGTATGCTCTTTCGTGGGCTCCATGTGTTTTCAATTACTGTAATATCATAAGGGTGGCATTGTAACTATGAAAAACACCAGAGAAAAGATTCATTAGCCTAATCCTACACTAGCCGAAGTCATTCTGTATCATTCTGTATCGTGATAAAACCTGTGCGAACCTATCACCACATGTATTTTGCAACATTTCTAAAACTATTTCACATTATCTTGAGGTTATTCTATTATCTATCGTCCATTTTCTAATCAAGCAGAATTTATGTTACAACCTGATATATAATTTAGGGCAGGTCAAAACGAGATTTTTTGGCTTTTGTTGAAAATGACTATGTGAGGGTTTTCATTTGGGTTAACAAATAACATCAAAAGTTGAGCTATGTGCGACCCCCTGTACCCCTCACACATACAGTAGTCCCCCCTTTTTCCCCCCCTTTTAGCCGAGAGTATTAAAAATATGTTAAAAATATGTTAAAACAAAGTTAAAAATAAGTTGGAAGACCTTATTTGCCCTTATTTAAATCAAATGGCATCTTCTTTATTTATGGATACTTTTTTGTTTTATGCAGGGTTGCCAGATTGGCCACTTTGTGGCCAAATTTCACAAATGTGCAAAAAAGTCTGGCAACCTTAATTTTTTAGTACTTTTTGCGAAAAATTATATTTTATTTTTGTTTCAGATTATTGATTATTGATTCAAACTATTAGTTTTTAAGTTAAATTATTGGTTATTAAGTCAAATTAATGAGGACAACAAGAAAAAAGTTGTCAAATGCAGCCTTTGGACATCCTTCCGAGTTTCCAGCAGCTATGACACCAACAAAAGCAGATGTTGTGAGGCGCTACAACTTTGTGTGATGATGAGAAGAGGCTGAATCAAATAAATCTATTACTTTTAATGAATGTTGTAACATAGTCGCAATAGACATTGAAACCATATGGAGAAAGTTCTCTTTCCCTACAATAAGTACTTGTGGAATCTTTCAGAAAGTTGTTAGAGTGATAGAAGCAGCCTCAAAGTTGAATGAGGTTCCTATAAACTGAAGAGATGAGAGATTTGAACAAAACGTTTCTGAGTATGATGCTATGTTTGATGTATGTACCTGTGATTACTACAATAAAGGGATTGATAGAAATGCCTGCCAGTGCAAGGATAAAATAATAATTGCTGAGTGGGATTCTTTTGTAGGACAAAAACAAAGATTAAACCAACTGGGTCCAATTGATAGAAAAGCTGCTTTGATGAGGAAAACGTCTATTGCTACAGCTCAAAAAGAACACAAATGCTGAATGAGATCACAAGCAGAATTGATTGAAGCTGTCAGAGTTGTCCCTTCAACATCACAGAAATCACAGGATGCAGCCAGTGCTGAGAGTGTGGAGGTAGAGACCAACAAAGAGAATGAAGATTTCATACCTGATATAGAGTTAATAGAGAATGAGCAGAACAGATATACCGATGAAGAGTTGGCAGTGACTGCAGATCATTACAGAGTGAGTTGCAGGGCCAGCAGCAGCAGCAATTGTTAGCTGCTTTAAAAGATATGGGAATCCTGGATCAGGGCAACATGATTGATAGAAAGAAGCTGGAGAGGTAAATAGCACAAGTAGATAAAAAATTGAGTACCAGGGTTAAATCAGAGAATATATGAATAGAATGCATTGGCTGTGATGAGAGAAGAGATGACACATTAACCAGGGCAGGCAAGATCAAAGAAGAGCACATGTCATTGTTAAAAAGCCTGGAAATATCTATATAGATCATGTAACACCTGATCATGGAAATGTTCATTGTGTAGCAGAAGAGAAGAGCTGATTACTGTAATAGTGGATTCAGAAAGTTCAGACACTCTAAATGCTTTACTATGTGATGGCACTGCTGTGAACACTGGAAGAATCGGTGGAGTAATAAAGTTTGTTGAAATCTATCTGAATATGTCTGTTCAGTGGCTGGTATGCCTTCTTCATATGAATGAACTACCATTGAGTACCAGGGTTAAATCAAAGAATATATGAATAGAATGCATTGGCTGTGATGGGAGAAGAGATGACACATTAACCAGGGCAGGCAAGATCAAAGAAGAGCACATGTCATTGTTAAAGAGCCTGGAAATATCTATATAGATCATGTAACACCTGATCATGGAAATGTTCATTGTGTAGCAGAAGAGCTGATTACTGTAATAGTGGATTCAGAAAATTCAGACACTCTAAAAGCTTTACTATGTGATGGCACTGCTGTGAACACTGGAAGAATCGGTGGAGTAATAAAGCTTGTTGAAATCTATCTGAATACGTCTGTTCAGTGGCTGGTATGCCTTCTTCATATGAATGAACTACCATTCAGCAAAGGTGGGCACCCGGGCCTCAAAAAGGACCGACGGTCCCGGTCCAGGTCCTTGCCTCAAACTGGACCGATGGTCCCGGTCATGGTCCTTTCTGAAGATAGGACCTAGGAACGACTCGGTCCTCGGTCCTTATATATAATATAAGTGAAAAATTTGATTAAAATGAAAAATGAAATTAAAGACACTGGAAATCTTTAATTTTATTAACGTAAATTATAATTAATACAATACATAAATGATGAAAAAAAGTTATTAAGTTAAATGCTTGAGTTTCCCTTCAAGAAGACTAGCATTTCAAAATGGCTGTCACTGAGCCCTGACCTTTTCGGCTTGAGCACTGGTCGAACTGGTTCTGGACGTGAGGGTGGTGCCTGGAGACATGTCGCTTGAGGTTGTTTTGGCTCTTGTTGCTTGTCGAGAGGATGTTCTTGTTCGGCAGGCACAGCAAGCACTTGTACTCCAGGTTCTGCTCACCCTTGGGGCCCAGGTATTCAAAGTATTTGTCCAGGTACGGCCAGGGATTGCCGGGTTCAGTTCTTCCACTAGGAGCTCCAGTTGCTTGACTTGAAGTTGAAGCACTAACATCAGTAGATTCTTCGTCTCCTCCAGGTGTTGAAACAAGTTTCAGTTCAGTCTCAGTCTCTTTCTGAGTCTTCTGGAGGAAACAATCCATCTTCTTTAGAACTTCAAATAATCACTAAACACACTAAAATCACTAAAAAAGACCGTCCGGAATTGCTTAAAAATGGACCGTCGCTCCTCACTGAGAAAAGGACCGACTTTCCCGCTCACAGTCCTTAAAAAGGACCGAGTTCCTGGAATTCGGTCCTTTTGGAACTCGGTCCTGCCCACCTTTGCCATTCAGGCATGTCTAAGAGGCATTAGATGGAAAAACAACAGGCCCAAGTACTTTCAAGGGTTCATTTGGAAATAAATTGAAAACTGATCTAACAAAACTGGAAGTGGTTGCTTTTTTCCCTGTTAAAGGAAACATTCATGAAATTCCATCTAATGTTGTTAATGCTTTAAGCAGTGACCAAAAGTATCTCTACAATATACCTAGCTGTTCAATCTGGAAATGTCTCCAAACATCTTGCAGAAAGATCTCCTGATACAATTCATCATGCTCATTGGCTTACTAGAGCAAATAGAATTCTTACTATGTGTCAACACCAAATCCAACCCAAGATCTCAAAAATCTAGTAGAAATTATTATGCTATCTTATGCTCCAGGATGGTTTTGGGTTAAGTCACATCCACTGGCATCTGATGGATCATCTAACTTTTGGTACTTATGGTATCTGTTGCGCAACTTGAAGGAGATATACAGATTGATCATGGAACCAGTGTTTCAGAATAACTCATACTTTGCAAACCCCGAAAATATTCTACTATCAATGATGACAGGCTCAAGAAGAGAAGTTAGAGAGAGGTTGCAATCCAGAGAATCATTCTCTCAAGAACTACATTTTCTGCATCAAGAAACTTTGACCTACTTCAAACTCTTAATTTTGATTCTTCAGACTACACTGAAAGAGGTAGTTTATCTGCCTCCACTTCTGAGAAACTTTAGCAATAAGGAACTTTTGCTAGCAAAACAAGAACCACTCAAAATACCAGCCTTTCCTTGTCACAGCCAAGGAGTAGAAAGCACTGTGAATCTAGTCATGAATGCATCTGATGTCCATTCAACCCTTTGCCTGTGGCATGCGGAGGAAAAGGGCGCCTATTTTAAAAATCATCTATATATAGTGATTGCCACAGTTATGAGTGAAGCAAATATAGACTCACTGCAAAACAATGATTTCTATAGCTGTCTTTAAAGAGAGAGTGCCACAAAATGAAAATAATATATACAGGGTGGGCCGAAAGTCTGGATCCATAGGAAAATATTTATTTTAATACATAAATTACAACAAATGGTAAATACTTAAAATGAATATCAACTTTAACTCGTAAATGCGTATCCGTGATACTATACAGTAGTTACTCCAGTATAAATACTCAAATACTTTTTTATTTCAGCCCAGAAATGGCTTCGAATCTAACAACAGAAGACCGGGTAGAACTTGTGCTCATGTACGCAAGACAGGGCGCTACACACAGAGAAGTTGCTACTGAATTCAATAGAAATCATCCTGATAAGCATCCAGTAACACATGCGACTGTTGGCAAGTTGTTTAAACGTTTAAAAGAAACAGGAAGTGTACATGATCGATGGCATTCTGGTTGTCCAAAAACTGCAACTGATGAAAATACCTCTGCAATGGTATGTGAAACTTTAACGAATAGTCCAGTAAAGTCAACAAGAAGATTATCAAATGAAACACGCATCTCGAGAATGTCAATTCAAAGAATTATTAAAAATCATAAATTCCATCCCTAAGTGTCTCGATGTCAGAGGCCGCCAATTTGAGCATTTGTTATAATTTGTTGTTTATACTGGAGTACGAACCACTGTACAGTATCACGGATACGCATTTACAAGTTAAAGTTGATATTCATTTTAAGTATTTACCATTTGTTGTAATTTATGTATTAAAATAAATATTTTCCTATGGATCCAGACTTTCGGCCCACCCTGTATATATACAGGGTGGTGCAAAAGTCTGGACCCATAGGCGGTTTATATGGAAAAAAAGTGTGGCCTGCAGGAAGTTTATTATGAAATGAAATTTAATTAACCATACACCAGTGACTATATTATGTTAAATTTTACGTTCTAGTTCAGAATTTACAATAAGTGTAATGGTATTTCGTATAATCGAGGCATAAGGAAATTTGCGACTGAACGTGAGGTGGCTCCTTCTTTTGCGTAAAAAAGCACAAGCTCTATTCTTTCTGCTATTGTTAACTTGTCTGCCATTGGGTAACAATCTGAAAAATATTTAGTAAAATTATAAACAAAAATTAAATTATAAAAACTATTATAAAAATCGAAAGATATTTTTTATATAGTAAATTGCCTATGGGTCCAGACTTTTGCACCACCCTGTATATATCGAGTGAGAGGGAGAATCTAAATTAACAAAAAAGTTTAATTTATAGATCTTACCCGTTTCATATGGCTGATGGATATATTTGGGAGTCACTCACATTGATGTAAATATATATGCCCACAACTTGTGACCTGGGTGTAGTTTACCACCCTCCCACCCATATATCAACAGTTTATTATTCTGGAAGAGTTTCTTCAGTATTGAAATGGGGGCGCGATGCCGGTAAGTGTATCTGTGTAAAGATGCGTTTGCGTTACTCACTTACCGGATACTCTGTTAGTGGGGTCACGGCAGCTGCGGCTGGTTGCGGAGATGGGAGATTTAGCTGCCAGTGAGAACCACCCAGAGGGCCTTAATAAAAATCATTTGACTCCAGCACCACCTGCACTGCTAAGAATGAGAGAAATGAGGTGAGCAAGTTACCAATTTTAGTGTGGTTGAGATTATGTCAGATAGGCAGCACCTACCAATCTGAAACTGGGTTCTCACCTTTAAGATCTCTGGGGCATAGCCAGTCTGCCTCTTTTAACGACTTACTCTTCTGCTTATGGTGGGAGGATTTAAGAAAAGTAAAATGTCCTTTGCTTAATTTAATCAACGAAACAACAATAACACTTACAAGGTTAACTGCATCAGCAGGCAAGTTTTTACAGGTAACTAAAGAAGATCTGAACAATTTTATTGATCATACACCAATGTGTTTTCAGAACCAACTAAGCACTTGAAAAAAAAATTATTACTACAAAACAAAAGAAACAAACATCATTAGTCCCATACCACACACAAAAATGTCAACATAAAATAAAACCATTAAATTATTGGCCATCACCAGCCCATTACCACACAAAGGAGACAAGACTTACAGAAAAAAAATAACTTACCTAACTAATGCAAAACAAACAAAGAATATTAGTTACTAGGGTAAGGTCAATGAGTGTTACCCAAATTGTATAAACCTGATAAGTCCCAGATGTGTCATTTTAAACTCCACTTCATCTCACAATCATTAAAGGTATTCTTGGCTCAATCAGTACAAACAAAAGCAATGTTTATAACAAAAAAACTATGTGAACACTGGCTTCAGCATTTGTGCAGGCATTGTGGAAGAAAAAGCTTTGTCCAAATTCACTTCAATAAGCAAATGTCCCAGCCAAAAACAAATCCCTGATAAAGAAAAAAACCAACAACATTTAGAGATTATCCCCCTAGCACTGTCATCAGTGGACTCACAGGAATCCATGAGTACAATGATGCCAGAAAAGGGAGCAAAACTGACAATGATAATTAATGGTCTAAAATTTTGGGATATGTATTTGCATTAATATGTTGCTCATAAGGCAGTTAAAGGTACAATTTAGTTCACAGCCTGAGCAATTTTGGATGTGTCGGCGATAGAAATTAACCATCCCTAAAAATTGTTCAGATCTTCTTTAGTTACCTGTAAAAACTTGCCTGCTGATGCAGTTAACCTTGTAAGTGTTATTGTTGTTTCGTTGATTAAATTAAGCAAAGGACATTTTACTTTTCTTAAATCCTCCTACCATAAGCAGAAGAGTAAGTCGTTAAAAGAGGCAGACTGGCTATGCCCCAGAGATCTTAAAGGTGAGAACCCAGTTTCAGATTGGTAGGTGCTGCCTATCTGACATAATCTCAACCACACTAAAATTGGTAACTTGCTCACCTCATTTCTCTCATTCTTAGCAGTGCAGGTGGTGCTGGAGTCAAATGATTTTTATTAAGGCCCTCTGGGTGGTTCTCACTGGCAGCTAAATCTCCCATCTCCGCAACCAGCCGCAGCTGCCGTGACCCCACTAACAGAGTATCCGGTAGGTGAGTAACGCAAACGCATCTTTACACAGATACACTTACCGGCATCGCGCCCCCGTTTCACTGGTGCCCAGACCCGGGAAGATTGAAGGGAAACATCAATAGAGAGCATTAGCATTGACTAGAAGCCCCTATTCTCTTGCCGGTATTCCCAGCACTCACCACACTGCACAAGAACAGTTGAGAAACAGAATTATTCACACGAAGAGCGAACAATAGAGAATGGGTGACACAACAGGTCTTGCCAGTCAATTTACCACCACTATCACCACTGCTGTGGCTTCATCAACAGTCACTGTAAGCACAATAGCTAGTCCCATCTTGACTTCTGGCACTAATTTCCCATATAACCATGACATGGGTGGCAGTAGGGAAATAGCTGCTACTTTACAGCCAATAGGAACAACCCTGAGAGACCAGCATGTCCGTCACCACCTATGGCAGGAACTCCTAAGGATGGGGGCATTGACCAGCCATCATTGGCAATTCTTCAGCAAATGGTTATGCAGAATGCTCAGACCATGGCCATGATGTCTCAAATACTGGCTAATAGCCATACACCTAAGGTTCTTCCACCGGAAAAATACTGCCTGAGTGAAGGACATGATTTTCATGAGTTTGTGAGAACCTTTGAGAAATATTTTGAGCAAGAATATCCAGGTTCCCTTGAAAGGATGGGATCCCTTTTAGCTAATTACCTCGATGGCCTGCCTTAGAAATTTATCGAGTAATGCGGAAGTCTACTAGTGATTATGGGACACTGAAGGCTCATTTAATATCCTGGTATGAGAAAGAGCAAAGAAAGAAAGAAGAAAGTCAGAGTCAGGACTTTATGGAGGCTACCAAGCACTCGCATGAGACTGTCTCTGCTTATGCCCTTAGAGTAATAACCCTAGCCTGTCAGTGCTTCCCTGGTATGGATGTCACTCAACTCCGTATAGTTAAAGATAGGTTTATATCTGGGTTGCCCTTAGAGTTGAGGCAGGAGCTGACCAGGATCATCCATACTCAAAGGACCTTACTAGGAATGAAGATCTCGTGGGAGAAGCTTGTGGCACTAGCAGACTTAAATTCCACAGAGTCCCCCTTGGCAGGTCAAGCTGGAACCACCACTAGAGGCACCCAAGAAACACCCCACCAGTGGGTCAGTGGCAGACATCCCAATCCTCTGTGAAGCCCAATCTGAAATGGCCAATGTGGCACATCTAGCACCAGCCCTTCCTACAGCTCAAGCAGCACCCCCATTGAATCAGTGTGCTTATCCACCTTCTTCATGGAATTGGCCACCTAACTATATTGAACAAATCCCACACCAGTCAACACACACACCATATCTGAGTTCACCACCAGTTGTATTAAAGCAAGAACTACCCATGGTTGCCCCTCAGTCTACTGCAACAAACAGTCAAGGAAGGCTAAGGGGGCCCAATGGAAGAAAAGTGAGAACTGCAGCAAACTTCCCTAGGGGTCAGTCTCACCCACCAGCCAATAACTTTCAGCAAGTTGCAGCAGCACCAAGAGACCACAGGACATGTACCCATTGTCAGCAGTCAGGGCATACAAAGGGTCAATGTCCCTCGCGTCCTTTATGTCATTGGTGTGGAAAGCGGGGTCATCTCCATCAAGATTGCTATACTGCCAGGAACATTTGCATACGTTGTAAGCAACATGGACATAGCCCTGCACAGTGTCCTACTCAGAAGAACTATTTAATGGAGAGGCCACAATGCCCAAGTTGTGGAGGACCACATTTGGGTCAAGATTGCATGAGTGACCAAGGGTTGGTCCCACCACCACAAGAACTAGCACCAGAATTGGGAAACTAGATAGCTCTGTCATGGAAGGCCGCATGCCAGAGCTACCCCAGCATGCTAGCAATGAACGGTCTTTTGGAGGCATCATTGCTTCCCAGGAAGCAACACCATCAGGGCAATATCCATTAGCAAGTCAGATTGCACACAACTACCTTGAGGCCCCCCAGAGTGAGACGAAGATGAGACAGTGGAAGATGTTGAACAAGTTGGAACCCTAGAGAGGGATGAAGAGCAGCCAGTGAACACTGAAGATGAATTGGCTGAAGTTCTGGACCTGAGACAAGAGCAGCAATCAAGCAATGCCTTAGTCATCCGGCCAAGAATAAAAAGCTCTCCCCACACAGGCCCATTGTCAGCTCTTGTGGATACAGGTGCTGCAGTCAGTTTGATGTCAGCTTCATGTTACCATCAACTTCCCTCTGATAAATTCCCACTAAAGGAAGTACCTCTCAAGGGGATTAGGGGTATAGGTAAACACATTGTACCAGTTCTGGGTGGTTGTACAGTCACACTCATGTTTCCCAATTTTGAAACACAACCAATTGAGTTTGTGGTTGTGAGAGACCATGTCTCAGACTTTGATCTGATCTGTGGGGTAAACATGTTACAGACTGATAGTTTGCTTCCTGACTTGGCTAAACGAGAACTCCTCACTCGGAAGGGAAACCAACTTATCACAGTTGCCCAAGATGCTCAACAGCCACTTCCAACCAGCCTTGAATGTGAAAGTGTGGAAGATGTTGAAGTTGCACCCCGCACCTGTCAAATGATAGAGGCATGTTTCCGCCTCCAAGGATACAACCCTGATCATGAGTTAACTTATTTGGAAAGTAACTCCTCGGTAAAAGATTTGATTATACAACCTGGATTAATGAATGTCACAGAAGACAACTTTTTGGTTGCGGTATTAACCTTGGAGACTTCTCACAGAAGATCTCCAGAGGAAACTTAATTGGGAAGGCTATGAAATTGCAGGGTAAGGACTCACTAGTACATCTGGTGGACTTCACTGACAGTTCAAAAACTTCTAAAAATCAGGAGGACTGGACTTCACAAATGATGGTTGATGCTTTTGAGTTGACAAATACATCTCTCTCAGCAGAACAAAAGGACCAGTTAGTCCAGTTGTTGCTGTGCCACCAAGGAGCTATTAGTCATGGTGATGGGGATGTTGGCCACACAACCATTATCAAGCATCAGATTGAAACAGAACACAGGCTTCCAGTCCATATCCCAGTAAGGCGAGTCCAAGGACCTGTACTGCAGGACATTGAAGAGCACTGCCAACAGCTGGAGGAAGATGGTATCATCAGACGAAGTTTCTCCCCATACTCTGCACCTGTCGTGCCAATTAAGAAAAGTGATGGGTCAATACGGTTATGCATTGATTATCGAGAGCTCAACAAAATAACAAAACGAGATTGCTTTCCATTACCTAATTTGATTGACACTCTCTTCAATTTGCATGGAATGCAATACTTTTCTACCATTGATTTAGTCAAAGGGTATTATCAGGTTGAGATGGAGGAATCCAGTGTTGAGAAAACTGCATTCTCCACCCCTCTTTCCCATTGGGAATTTCTCAGAATGCCGTTTGGGGTGAAAAATGGTCCAGCTACCTTTCAACGAGCCATGATGATGGCATTATCTGGGATCCCATGGACTCAATGCATGGTCTACCTTGATGATATAATGGTAGTAAGCCGCACCTTCCCTGAACATCTTGAAATTCTGGGAAAGGTCTTGCATGCCTTGGAATCTAATGGTTTTAAGATCAAACCCTCAAAGACTGAGCTTTGCCAAGAGGAAGTGACATTCCTGGGACATCAGGTGTCATCCAAGGGGATGGTCCCACTGGTAAAGAACCTAGAAGGTATTGCCAAGTTTCCAATCCCAAACACCATCAGAAGACTCCGCCAATTCTTAGGGATGGTTAATTTCTATCGCCGACACATCCAAAATTGCTCAGAGATAGCAAAGCCTCTTAGTGAACTTACAGGCCGCAAGACGCTGACTTGGACAGCGAGTTGCCAGACTGCGTTTGATAAACTAAAGGAGGCCTTAGTTAGTCCGATCTTGTTGACATACCCTGATAGGTCAAAGGAAGCTAAACCCCTACAGCTCCATGTAGATGCTTCTAACATTGGAGCTGGGGCTTGCTTGTCCCAAGAGCAGGAAGGAAATAATAGGCCCATAGCCTTTGTTTCAACCACATTCAATAGGGCTGAACAAAAGTACTCAACCACTGAACGAGAATTAGCTGCTATTCGATGGGCTGTGAGGACCCTAAAACCCTTCCTTTATGGAATTAAAGTTAAAATTTTTACTGATCATCAACCTTTAACCTTCCTTTACAATATGCCATTAGTAAATAACAGAGTTGCTCGCACACTGGAAGAGCTGAGTAGCATTGAATATGAGCTAGTGTACATACCTGGGAAACAGAATTGTATCGCAGATGCACTATCCAGGTCTCCAATTGACAATTGTCAAGAATCATTGGATCAATATGACAACCGATCAAATGCCACTCCAAAAGGATTCATAAAGACTGAAGTCCCAGGGGGAGGAGATTCCCTCTTTTATTGTCTATCCTTGTGGAGTAGTGGCACAATGGATCATCATAGGAAATCAGAGAAGCAACAGTAGCAGAACTAATTAACAGGCGAAATAAGTATGGGATCTCTTCTGATAAAGCTATCACCCGTCAGCTGAATCTGATGAAACATGTTGGTCAGATCCCAACCCCACGGTTGATCCAAGTTTATAGTGATATGAATAAGGTAGAGATTTGGGTATATCATGGAGATCGAGCTCCCTTAAAGTATGGTTCTGACAACTACCATGATCGGTGTTATCTGCAGTGCCTCGCTGGGATCCATTACAATTGGTTAAACCCTATACACCTACCTGGTCAATCAAATGATAAGCCTTCCCCTGAAATTCTAAATGTGAATAGGGAAACTGATAGCCCCTTTGAAGAATTTACACTGCTTGATGATAGCATGGAGGAGGACCTTGCACCTGACACAGAGGCTAGTGGGGAGGGGAATCTACCACCTGATAACCTACCACCACAATTGGAACTGACATCAGTTGTGGTGGACATCTGTCCAGTGATTCCTTTGAGAGAAGGAGAACAACTCCCAAAAGAAGGAGGGGCATTGTCCCTGGAAGATGTCATAACCTTACAAAAACTTGACCCTCACCTATGTCGCCTTAAAAAGGGGATTAAGCAACAATGGACAGCAAAACGATATACTGGAAACCTACAACCATATAAACGAGATCATCAGCAATTGGTAGTTATTGATGACATCATTTACCATAGGGGAAAAGACCACCACTTGCGTTGTGTTGTTGCCAAAGGTGTTGCTATAGATTGGGCTGTCATTTTTCACAAGGAGTTTGCTCACTTAGGGCGAAATAAATTGCTTGCCCTATTATTGGAACATTTTTGGTACCCACAGCTGCATCGCATAGTGACTGAGATAGTCACTTCTTGTGTGGAGTGTCAGAGAGCAAAGATTACCAATATTCTCCACACACCACCTGTGTTTAAGATTGTAACCCAACATCCTTTTGAGTTGATTGCAGCAGATCTTATCTCCTACCCTATCTCTCAAAAGGGGAATGTTTGTGCATTGGTGGTGGTTGACCATTTCTCTAAGTGGTTGTCCGTGGTCCCACTGCCCAATAAACGGGCCTCTACTGTAGCACAAGCATTCAAAACTCGAGTATATCCATTTCTGCCCAGGCTGCCTGAAAAGCTACTCAGTGATAATGGGCCTGAGTTCACAGCCCAGGAATTTGAAGATACCTTGCTTGAACTGGATATACTCCATGTAAGGACTTCTCCCTATTGCCCCACATCCAATGGGGCTGTTGAGCGAGTAAACAGGACACTAACCCAATATTTGCGGATGAGTTTGAACCAGGTTGAGACCTGGGATGACCATCTGCCCAGGGTGGTATCCATTTACAACAATACCAAGCATCAGGAGACTGGTATTTCCCCAGCAGCCTGTCTCTTATCCCAGGCTCACATCTTCCCTCAGGGCCCTAGGATAGACCACCATCAGCTTCAATATCGGGATGAAGGCCATCCACGGTTCAAACCCTATCACTTAAACCAGCTGGTGGGGCTGAAAATACACTATCCTGGCAACCTGAGCATCAATAAATTCAAACCTCGGTATGCTGGACCATATTGTATAATTAAAGTGAACCCAAATGAAATTACTTATCAAGTTCAGTCAATGAACCCTCAGGAACCCACTATTTATAAAGTTCACCACAAACATCTGAAAAAGTGGAATGTGGCTCCACCATATCTTCAACAGAACCGCTACTACCAAAGGCTTTTGGGAGATGCCCATTATGAGGTTGAATTCCTACCACAACCTACACCTGTAGAGATGAGTAAGGGTCCATCTCTAATTGAAGAACCAAGCCATGATGAATCATTCTTTAAGGGTTTTCGCTTCAACCCATTACCTGTGGAGCGTCTGAGAAAAATTCAGCAGACTCTAGATCAGACTCTCCACAACCTGTATCAGTTGGAAGAGAGATTTCATGAACAGCCACCTCCCAGCAGAAATTCTTTGAGACAAGATAAGACAAGTGGGGAGGATAAAGTTAATGGGGACATAGAGAATAGATGCCCAGTAGCAATCTCATCCTTTGATTCAGGGCAGGAACTACCTTCCTCTGAATTGGAGCCAGTGAAACAAAGTCCCCTAACGTCTTTTCGATTTATTGCTACCAATAATCAATCATATTTAGTGGCTGTGGAACCTGAAACAGACTTTGCAGTGACACAATCTCCAGAATCTTCAGAAATGACAAGTGAGCTTGAACTTAGTGGCCTAGGAGGAGGACTGAGTCCAACTGATCAGCCAACTCACGCAAGGCGACGAGGGTCCCTCACTCTGGAACCATTCTCTGGTGTATTAAAGTGGGTAAAGAAAACATCATTGACACCTTCAAAAATTGATTTTAGAGGGTTCTCACCTGAATCTCAAAACCTGCCTTTACCAGTTGTTACACAAGTAGGTACCCTCAAGAAGATGGGGAACCGACCATTCACAAGGTCACAGGGCAGATCTCAGGAATTGCTTAGGGTACAAAGTTCCCCACTTGAGAGGAAAACTAAAAGTAAGGTTACTGATTAGGTTAAGGTAAGATATGATTTGTAAAGTGTATTAAAGTCCCATACTATCACTCATCACTACTTATATACTTAGAGATAAAAATACCTGTGTTGTGCACCCCACAACAAGTGGGGAGGAGTGAGATGGTATGGTTAACTAAAAATGTTTTTCTTCTCTTTTTAATTGATAATAACAGATTTGAAATTCTCTCAATATAGAGAATGTTAAAAACTGAGGCAATCATATGTCCATTTCAAGAGACGGGAAAGCATCTCACTTCTCCTTGATGGTGTGGTAGGTGATCCAGTCTTGTTTTTACCATTGGTGTTTTGTATTGCTTAACCATTAGCTATAAGAACCATGTCTCACATATTTGGATCACTTAAAATTATCATGTAAATATCATAATCATTTCTGAATGCCTGATTTCCTTTATAAAGACCGTGTTGAAAAACCTAACTTCAGTTATCAATATGCATCACAATGGATTTTGATGCATATTGATAACTGAAGTTAGGTTTTTCAACACGGTCTTTATAAAGGAAATCAGGCATTCAGAAATGATTATGATATTTACATGATAATTTTAAGTGATCCAAATATGTGAGACATGGTTCTTATAGCTAATGGTTAAGCAATACAAAACACCAATGGTAAAAACAAGACTGGATCACCTACCACACCATCAAGGAGAAGTGAGATGCTTTCCCGTCTCTTGAAATGGACATATGATTGCCTCAGTTTTTAACATTCTCTATATTGAGAGGATTTCAAATCTGTTATTATCAATTAAAAAGAGAAGAAAAACATTTTTAGTTAACCATACCATCTCAGTATGATATAGCTTGAAGCACGGTGTTACATGTAGTGTAATGTTGCATACATCGCATTGGTAAATGCTTCTCTTCACTTTCTTCTTGAGGGCACAATAGTGGCACTTTCTTTGTACCCTTGTTTCATCGCTTTCACCTTCTTTTTTGGTGATTACAGGGAAATGTCTTCCTGTAAAGCGAGTCGGACACAGTCCCATTGTTGCTGTAGGAACTTTTCCAACCTGAACATCTTTGGCATAATTCTGCAAAAGCTCCTCAATTAGTTGTATTTTAAAGTCTAGAAATGTCTTCCTACCAGGGTTGGCAAGAAACCCACTTTTTTTTAAAAGCCCACCCCAGGTGGGTTTTTTCGGGTTTTTCCACCTAAAACCCGAAAACCCCCGGGTAAAATTGTTTTTTTTCATATGTCCATATGGTAGTTCATATTAGACCTACCTATTCTTATTTTTATAATAATACTGTACTGTACCGTACACTATTAATATAACATTTGTCTTGTTTTTAGCAAAAAGGTTGCCTTCCAGGCAATTAAGCATAAAAAGTTATTATTTTCTCAGATTGAGCTTCACAACAAAATTTGGAAAACATGGACCAATTTGAACTAAATTTGGTGTGGTAAATTATCCTATTTGTTAGGCTATACTTCCTATGGAAGACAGGCCCCTGTGTCTTCTGCTGGAAGTAGATGAATTACAGCTCCCAAAGGGAACTTAATTCAGCTAGTTATATCTATTTAATTCATATTGCTGAATATTTTTTCTTTTATTTCACAGTTAAATAAAACAAACTGGCAACAGCATATTTATGTTTACTGCTAGCCTACAGAATTAGTCTGTTTGAAGTTATAACTGCATTAAATAATGCCAAAGACCTTTGGATCAGGAAGAAAATCAGGGCATGAATGGAGTGAAGTCAATATTATTGATGGGACTAGTAAAGTTAGATGCAAACATTGCAGTAATGAAATAAGTAATAAAATAGAGCGAATAAAAATGCATTTAATGAAATGTTTGAAACACATGGAATCAAGAAACAAGACTGACAATACTGCCAGTACATCATCTTCATACTGCCATGACATAGACCTCTCAGATGATCCAGACTCATCCTCACCACCACTGACACAATTACAGATGAAAAAAGAAAAATTCAAAAGAAAGTAAGCGATTTTGGCATGATAACAACAACTTTGCAGAAAAATGTCATTGATAACAAAATAGCCAAATTCTTTTATGCAAATAATATTCCATTTCTATGTGCAGAGTCTAAGTATTTTATTGAAATGATAGAGACTCTAAGACCAGGTTACACTCCACCTTCCCGTCGAAATTTGTCTGGTCCACTTTTAAATACAATCCATGAAGAAGTAGAAAATTCCTTGAAGATGCAGTTGACTGAAGAATCAGGATGTATAACACCCTGATTGGCTGATGTCTACACTCTATAACCTGCTACCTCACCCAAAGAGTTATACCTGTAGGTCTATTTGTTGACTCATGTTTGCTTGCTTTGCATGTAAAATCATTATAGGCGCCTATATGACAATTTTTAAAAATAATTGCATATGCACTTCTTAAGTTTCATGAAAAAACCCACAAGTGGGTAAAATATTGGGTTTTTTCAAGTGGGTTTTTTTAAAAAAAAACCGGCTGTTTTTTCGGGCTGGGCCCACTAGTGCCAACCCTGCTTCCTACCCCTATTTTTTTTATAGATGCAATGTGCATTTTGGACTGAGATTTCAACGATCCTAAAGAAGACTTTCTTGTAATATTTTTTCACTCCTTTTCTGGCAAATGATGCTGCAGATGTTATTTGGTCCATGAGATCAACTCCTGCCATATGATGCTTTTCATAATTGATGCACACAGTTGGCTTTGGTGTTTCCTTTCCAGCAACAGTTACGATTTGCATTGAATCATCGTAGTGTGTGCTGAGCATGTTTACATATTTTTTGTCCCTCCATTTCATATGCATCATTTTTCCAAAGTATTGAGTTGCAGTTTCCCCTTTCTTAAATTTAACAGAAGCCACTCGAGGTGAAAGATTTTTTCTGTTGTATCTGACTGTGCCAACAGCATTGGTTTTATGTGCAATCAGAATATTATACAGTTCAGGAGAGGCATAGAAATTGTCCATTCCAATGCAGTAACCCTTGTTTAGTAAAGGTTCTGCCAGATAAAGAACAATTTTGGTAGGTTTAGTCAATTCAACATTGTTTACTAAGGGAATATCATATGAATAGTTAGTCGTTTTTCCACTATAAACATCCATGTTCCAAACATATCCTGATTTCACCTCAACAAGAACAAATGTTTCGATTCCAAACCTGGCTCTTTTTAGGGGAATGTATCTTTTCTATCTTAGCCTTCCTTTCCAGAGAAGAAGAGATTCATCAATGCTTATATTCTGCTCTGGAGTATAATTTGCTTGGAACTTTTGTATGAACATTTTTAAGATATTTCTGAATTTATACTGTGGATCATTTTCACACTCATCCAAAAAATGTAAATATTTCAATAGTAGCAAGAATCTATCACGAGGGATTACCTTGCTAAAAATTGGCATAAGCAACAGTTGATTTGTTGTGTGGTACATATCAAGCTGTGGCTTCTGTATAATACCTTGAAGTATAACTAAGCCTATGAGAGTGAGAATTTCTCCTTCATTTGTTTCTTTCCACATAAGGTCTCTACTTTTCCTTCTCATTTTTCTAGAATGTAGTTTCTCCTCAATATATTTAGAAGCATACTTATATGTTTCGTCTACTATAAGTATCAAAATATTACCACCTACAAATGATTCAAAAAATTCAATGGGAGTAGTTCCATTATCAAGATGAATCTTTACACCGGCATCACCACTAAATTCAAAGTTATTCCTACATGCGGATGGCTGATCAAGCCAACACTGAGTAATGGGTTCATTATCATTGTCACTTTCAATATCCTGTTCATCTCCATCAAACATCTCATTATCACTCTTACTACCTATACTGGATTCATCACTATCATCATCTTTATCATCGTCCAAATCATCCAAATCTAACTGGTGAAGCAGTTTCAACATGTCTTCTGTTACCAAATTTTTTCCTACACTTTTCCTGCGCACGTGACATCTTATGAGGGGTCCAATACAGTATAAAAATGAGACTATAATATTGTACAATGATTCGGTGATATAATTATAGAATTTTATATAATAACAAACAAATATACACTATTTCTGTATTATATCACTCACTTTATGGCACAAAAGAAGCCTACAAACTTCACTAAAATGGCCACATCTCACGGACAGCACACAAACTAACTGCATTTTCATATACGAGGAAATACCCTGCGTACACCAGAAGAAAAGTTGCCAAGTAGTAATATAAATTAATAAAATAAATTTAGCTACTGCCGCATTTTGGTTACATTCAATTTTCGAGAGCATCTATATTTAGACTGCCAGCAGAATTGGTCCATAAGTCAGACAATCTATATATAGTTAGGCCACATAGAAAGGGTTAAAGGACAGTGGAATAAATAAACATGCAGTGTTACTTTCAAAATGACGTAAGTTTATGCATCATGCAAAAGAGCACTTCATTAGGTAATTTTTTTTTCTTTTTCTTGTAGAAAAAGTTCTGTTGTTTAATTTCTCAAAAATGTTAGCTATGTAATTCATTAACTTGTTCCTTATTTTTTATCTTAATATATAGTACGGTATATACTCAAAAACAGGTAAAAATGTAATTTTCTTTGTGTTTGAATAAAAAAAATAAGAAACATTAGTTTAACACAGCTGAAACAATTTTTATCTGAGTTTTTACTGAAAAATGTGCATTTTGGCAAATTGAAACTAAAAACTGAAAATTTGTGCTGGGGATAGGAGACTTAGGATACGCAAAATATTTTACTGGGTGACTACTGTGGCCCATATGAAACTCCCACAATGTGTTACTTTTGAATACAAAATATCAACTCACCCTAAATTATATCTGCCTCCTCCTTTAACCTTTAAAATGCCTATCAGAAAATCTGCCTGTATGTAAAAAAAAAAAACCTCTTAAACACACTATTTAAAATTTTTTATTTAAATAAATATGGTGAGAAAATCTGTTCTCATATGAGGCATGTTGCAGTTTGAGGGTTAAGGAGAGCATGCTGCATGACTCCAGATTCCTGGGATCTTGGGAGCATTGCTCCAGTAAATTTGACCATGAGAAAAAGTAAATTTGGGTTTGGGTTTTGTTGATCCACTAGACGTTATGCAATTTTTTTGTGTATACGTTCTTGTACAAACCAATTTTTTTAAATTACAAATTTAGTTATTTTAAGTTTAGTTGGTAATTCCATATTTAACAATTATTTTTATTTTTTGTTAAGCTTCAATGTTTTGATAATTAAAATTTTATTAAAACGTACATTTTTTTAATATAAAATTATCAGGATTGGACTATGTTCCATTGATCTCAGCCAGGTTTGATAAATTGGCCAGATAATTACTTGTGTGGTTTTAAGTAATCCACCATGACTAGAATTGAAAAGTTTAGTTAAGTTTAAACTTACTTTTACTTACTTTAACTTACCTACTTTTACTTACTCTTCCTTACTTTTACTAAGTTTAAAGCACTTACTTTTACTTACTTTCATTGTACTATATTTACTTACTTTTACCCACTTTTACCACTTACCATACTATATTTACTAACTTTTACTTATTTTGTATTTTTTCAGGTAGTCAATAATCAATAATGGATCCTAATATTGATGAAGTTGGAGAGAAAAGTGAGGGTGTTAAAAGGGGTTACTTTTGTGGTCAATGCAAGAACAAATATTCAAAGAAGCAAAACACTGGGAGGAACATTTTAATTCCAAAAAAAATATTTGTTACAATACAAGAGGTCCCAGAGTTTGGGCCCACAGCTTAGATATTGCAGTAAAGAAATACCAGGATGAAGTGCAGCAAAGAGATACAGCAAAGCAGTCATTTAGTTTGTTCACAAAATGTGCTAGTGCTAGACCTCAGAAAAATGAACCAACTTCATCAACTGCTAATCTAGAAAATGAAACTTTTTCACTAGATGTTTCACAGACTGAAGAAAGTGCTTCTCCTCCACCTAAGAAACAAAAGGTAAGTGAGGAATCTGCGCATCAGACTAACAAAACTGCTTTAGAGGAATTTGAAAATTCCCAAATCCAGAAGACATTGAATGCAATTTTGCGCCTAACAAAAGAAACTCACCAAGCTGTTGTGGTTAATAAAGAGAAGAGTCAAAATATGCCTTCAAGTTCAAGTGTTGCATCCAAATCTAATAAAGCAAAAAGCAACAAATTTGACATTTCCATAGCCCATTTAAGCAAGTGTAAATCAATACAAGAAATCCTGAACAATGATTTGATCAAATCTACATTCAAATTGGTGGAAAAGAAGGATCTAGGGCATGCTGATGATTCATTTTCAGTACCAAGTGATATAATGGAAAACATTGCAAATAGTGACACTAATATGCCTGATGTAGATATAGCTGTTGAGGATGAAGATGATGATAATCAAGAAGATATTGATGATGTTTCTGATGATAAAATGTTTACATTATATTGCATAGCTTGCACAGACCCCAAAGCATGTGCTTCAGACAAACATTCTAACATAAAAGGTTACTTCAATGTTAAAGATTTAACCTATGTATGCAAACAAGGAGAAAATCAAGAGAGATGGTTTAGAAATCTGAAAACCCACCTGAAGAGACATTTAATTAAACTTCAGCATCATCAAAGAGCTGCTGTTTATGAAGTGATGAAAACATCTTCTCGGAACACTACTAAACGCATAGAAGACTTATGTGGCAACATCTTATACTACATAATGAAAACAAACACTGCATGGGCTCTATATCCAGTACTTCTAGCTGTATTACATAGGTCAGGTTGTGATGTTGGAAATTTGAATCATAGCACACATGCGTGCAAGACAATTTGTGAGCTATTAGATAATCAACTTAAAGAACAAACTGTAAAGTGGTTCTTAGAACAAACTTCAGTAACAATAACAGCTGACATTGGAACAATTTTGGGATTAAGCATGCTAGTTGTATTAGTTATGAGTGAAGAAGATAAGACTGTAAAACTTGCTGGGATAAATTTAGTACGCAGCAAATCAGGAGTTTATTTGGCCAATGAAATTTTTGATGTGTTGAAGTCTCCTAATCACTTGAAACTATCTGAAGAAGCAATTAAATCCAAGGTATCTGGAATGGTTGGAGATGGGGCTTTTTGTAAGGACAATGAGCCATTTAAAAACGAAATGAAAAAGTTGTTTGGAGAAAATTTCAAATTTCGATGGGACTTAATGCATCTTGTGAACAGAGCCCACGTTGATGCATTGAAGAAAATTTGTAAACTAAGTGAGCTTTTAGACTTTATTCAGAATCACTCTTCAAATCTGAGATCAGGCCTTGACTATACCAATATGGTTCTTGACAATATCATTGGTTTTAAGAGACCAAAACTCAAATCTGATACTTGCATGGTTAATTACGAATTTGATCAATTTGACAGATTTGTGGAAAATTGTGTTTTTTTTTATCATCCGCAAGAGAAAGAAATTAGTGCCAAGTTCTATGTATTGATTTCCTATGTAACAAAGATTATGTTGCAAGTAGCTCAAAAAACCACAGTTAGTGCAGAATTTGTAGAAAATATATTTTATAAGGAGGGAAAACTGTTATGTTAAGAGTGATAGAAACAATTTCCAAATTAGCTAATGGAGGAAATGCAAATGATGTAGTTTCTGAATTTAAGCACGATACCACAGGGCAGCAAAAGGAACTAACAGCTGAGGATTACATCCTAAATGAAGTTTACAAATACATCAAGAAACGTTCTGATTACTACCAGGTTGCTGAAGTTGCTAGACCATCCAGAACCAGATCTGAAAGTAGTTTTACAAAAGACTCAGTGATAAATTGGCTGACAGAATATATAGAACAGCTGTGGAAAGGAATCACAGAGAGATTAAAGCATTTTGATAAAGATGGATCAACTGCCTGGAGTGAAGCACCAGCTGAAGGGACATTCTCCATTCTTGGTTACATTGTTGAACACAAAGGATCCATTAAGCCATCTCATTTGACTAAGCTGTGCAGAATTGTGAAGGAGGGTCCAGCTCCAGGCACTAGATCTGCTGTAATGATCACACAGAAAGCCATTGATCAGTGGCCAAGCATACATGGCGGTAAATTCACAACAAATGCCTACATGCAAGGTCTAACATCGTCCACTGTTGCTGCTGCAATGAATAAATAAACTTAAGGTGAGTTATAAACTGTACATTATTGTATTATGATGTTTAGCTAAAACAATTTGTAATTGGTATGTCATCAATTCAAGAGTTTACTATCATTAACCTATCTAGTGGTGTAAGGGAAAAAAAAGTAAATTCAGAGCTGTGCTCCAGTAAATTTTTTCAAATCTGGAGTCATGGCATGCTGCACTAGACTTTCAACACATTCTCATTCCTTTTCTGTCCAACTCTCTAACACAAGGATTAATTGGTGTTTTCAATCTTTCATCTGCTCAACCAGTCAACTCTGCAATGACCTTCCTCAGTTAAGGAGAGGTGTTAATTGAAAAAGTCAGATATTTTTGGTCTTCCCCAACCCTAAAACATAGAGGTGGTTGTTCTATCGAGGGAAATTACAATTTTTATATGATTGAAAGGGTTAAACCTCCCTGTACATACCCACTGAAAATTGGCATCTATGAGCATTTTTGGTATATCTGAGTTTTTCATGTACTTGAATATACAGTATATGTTTATTCAACTTTAAAAGAAGTCCTAATCCTATGAATGTGCATGAAATTATTTGTCAAATACATATTTATCTTGTGTATTGTACATAAAATACAGTGGACCCCCGATTTGAGTACATAATCCGTTCCAGCATGGCGTACTCAATTCGAAATGTACTCAAATCGAACTTAATAACCTATGGGAATTAATTAATTCATTCCAAAACCCAAAAATTTTACCCCACCCCTACTTTTTCTATAGAAATTGGCCATCACTATAACAGTACACTATGTCACTATGCCACAATATAAAATACAGTATCAAAGTCACTGCATGTACGAATCACCAAATTTGCTATATTTTCACTATTTTATGCTGTAATCAACAGAAACTAACATAAATAAACACTAAGTACAAAGTCAGAAAACAAAATGTACGAAATTCTAACAGAAATCCCTAAGAACACCTGTACTATTCAAAACATTAGACCCCAAATGTTCCCGCAACGAACGCTCTAGACAAACTGAAACGCGTTCGGCGTCGCCGGCTGTAGTACTCAAATCGAGTTTTCTACTCAAGTCGAGTCAATAGGAGCCTATGGACGAGCGTACTCAAATCGAAAATACTCAAATTGATGCATACTCAAATCGGGGGTCCACTGTATATTATACTTGGAAGATACTATGAACTCATCAGCATCATTTGACAAAATCAAGAAATGCCAGCTCATGTCCACTGAAACATTAAAAGTGAAGATGAGTGTCCTTCCCAACATCAGCACATCAGAGAGAGCATCAGAAAAATTAGACCCTGAGTATTACGAGAGTAGATAAATTAAAGAGCTGTTACCACATGTCTCAGAATCAGCCTGAGGCTGCCGTGATCACAGTTGGGAACAAAATGTTTGGTAGTGTGTGGAAACACCATGATGGACAAACTGTAGACTTGGACACACTACCACGTCAAAAATGTCAGGCAAGCAGGAAAAATTCTTGAGGTTCTGGCTATGCATGAAATGGTGAGAGAGATAATGGACATGGTAACATGGTAAAAATTTTATAGTGGGCACACTAGGGTCCCTTCAGCCCATCTGGGTGGCTCCACTGTTAATATAAACCATAAATACAGTTACATGCAAAATTAATATCCAATTGATCTCTGCAAATTGCAGATTGTCACACATCTACTAGCTGTACATTAACTTCAAAACTTTGGATCATGTGGATCATTCATCAATACCACTACTGTACTAATTATAGACATCATATGGTTATCTCATCACAAGAAGTTTTACATGGATCTATATGCAAAGGTGGGCAGGACCAAGTTCCAAAAGGACCGAATTCCAGGAACTCGGTCCTTTTTAAGCGGGAAAGTCGGTCCTTTTCTCAGTGAGGACCGAAATGAGGAGCGACGGTCCATTTTTAAGCAATTCCGGATGGTCCGGTCCGGACGGTCTTTTTTAGTGATTTTAGTGTGTTTAGTGATTATTTGAAGTTCTAAAGAAGATGGATCGTTTCCTCCAGAAGACTCAGAAAGAGACTGAGACTGAAACTTGTTTCAACACCTGGCACCATCCAGTGCCACCGTGGAGAGGCTCTTCTCTTTGGGGAAGGACGTCCTCAAGCCAAAAAGGTCAGGGCTCAGTGACAGCCATTTTGAAATGCTAGTCTTCTTGAAGGGAAACTCAAGCATTTAACAACTTTTTTTCATCATTTATGTATTGTATTAATTATAATTTACGTTAATAAAATTAAAGATTTCCAGTGTCTTTAATTTCATTTTTCATTTTAATAAAATTTTTCACATATTATATATAAGGACCGAGGACCGAGTTGTTCCTAGGTCCTATCTTCAGAAAGGACCGTGACCAGGACCGTCGGTCCAGTTTGAGGCAAGGACCAGGACCGGGACCGTCAGTCCTTTTTAAGGCCCGGGTGCCCACCTTTGTCTATATGTCTATAAACTAAATAATATAATAAAAGCTCTACAATTAAAATAAAAGGAGTAGGTGGGACTGTAAAGAGTGTATAGACTATTTGAATGTACACCCATTCAGGGTCTCCCATTTAAAGGTGTCTATGAGGCAAGTGAACATAATGAGTCTTTCATACATCACAGTGCTATGGGGGGGGGGGGGGCACCACTCAGCAGAGAAATCTCTCTAAATTGGGGGTATAAAGACAGAGAGTATCTTCTAACCCAAATTGCTGCCTCCCTATATCCCATCACTCTGTGTAGGTGATGAGATTTACGCAAATAAAAAATAAACTATATATATATGTATATGTGGGAAGGGTTCACAAACCTCTTCTCCACACCATTACCAGTTCCAGCAAAACGTCATTACCAAATACCTCTTTCAGTCATTAATTTATCTAGTTCATTCTTAAAAGTCTCCAAAGTATGGGAACTCACAACTTCATCTAAGCTATTCCAGAATTTTACTATTCTATTTGAAAAACTATGTTGTACTAACTGTGATTTACATCTTTGCTGAAAAAGCTTAAGGCTATGGCCTCTTGTCTTATCATTGTGATCCTTTGTAAAAAGAGAGTGGAAGTCTATATTATCTAACTCATTTATTATTTTATATACTTCTATCATATCACCTCGTAACCTTCTTCGCTTTAGGGAAAACATGTTTAGGTGCTACAATCTCTCTTTGTAACTAAGGTAGGTGTCTAAGGCAGTAAGGCATGGTATTATCCTTGTGGCTCTCTTTTGTACTTTTTCTAGTCTGTCTTTGTCTTGCTCTAAATAAGGACTACTGAACTGAATGCAATACTCAAAAAGAGGCCTCACGTAAGAAATATAGAGCCTACTTATAATTTCTGGCAATTTATATTCTATATGTTTCTGCATTAGGTTCAATCTAGCATTAACCTTATTTCTAATTTCAATACAATGAGTTGTAGGTTTAAGATCATGATTCATAATGCCACCCAAATCTCTCTCCATTTTTTCTTTATTTATCCAACTTCCATCCATGTTATACTCAAATTCTGGAGTGTCATGACCAACATGCATAACTTTACACTTTTCCACATTAAATTTCATCTCTCATCTATCTGCCCAAGCAACTTCTCTATCAGTCCTTTTGCATTTTCATGGCACCTGTTAAAGACCTTACATTTTGTCCCAATTTTGTATCATCTGCAAATATTGAGGTTTTACTATTTAGACCCCTTTCCAAGTCATTAATATAAATAATAAAAAGTAGAGGTCCAAGTACTGACCCCTGTGGGACTCCACTCAGAACAGGGCTCCATGTAGACCTAGTCCCATTTAACTGGTCTCTCTGTTCTCTTTCTTTAAGCCATTCTTCAATCCAATTTGCTACTGTCCCTTTTATTCCATGAGCTCTAACTTTAACAAGCAACCACTTATGAGGAACTGTATCAAAAGCTTTGGCAAAATCCAAGTACACAATATCTACAGATTCTTTTTTATCCAGATGCTTTAACATACTATCATAAAACTCAATTAAGTTTATCAAACATGACCTGCCATTTCGAAAGCCATGTTGGCTATTACTAATTAATCCTCCTCCTCCTAAGAATATTGTAATTTTGTCTCTGATGACACTTTCAAGTAATTTGCAAATAAGAGAAGTTAAACTAATTGGTCTATAGTTTTTAGCTAAGTTTTTGTTTCCTTTTTTGAAAAGTGGTTACATTTGCTTTTTTCCAGTCTTCTGAAACTTCGCTGTTAATGAAAGGTTGAAAAGTATTTTAAGTGCTTGGGCTATGCTATATTTTGCTTCCTTTACTATTTTAGGATAAATTTCATAGGCCCTGGTGACTAGGGTGGAGTGTATTTTTATGAAAATCAATATTTCAAAAATCAGGGGTGCTAGATAGTTGTCAAATGTCTAAAAATGAACATTGGTAGTGGTTTTGGGTGGTTGCAAGTGATACTGCATCAGCAACCACACCCTATATGTACCACATCCATACACGACTGTAAAAAACCCTGTATTTTGCCTATTTTGGGTTCTATAATAGGTAGAAACACAATCTAAAAACTGTTTCTTATGATTTTTTTTGATGCTGAGACTGATAAAATTATTTCCAAAAGTGTAAAACAGAGTTTTAACACATTTTCATGAAAAAGTAATGCATATTGACCATATATTACAAATTTACACTATAAAATTTCATTAAATAAATGTAGAATCTAAACAAATTCTTGCTTTGTATTAAATTTTTTTAGCAGTTTACGGGATTTTATACACTGCCAGATCATGCCATCTCTTCTATTGAACCCAATGACATCTGCAGATGCCTCAGTCACAAGCTTGATATGGCATTCTACCACTTGATTGTGGCATGGCTGTTTGAACTTCAAAGAATTTTTTCTAATATTCGCAAGTTCAGTTGATGTAAGATGGGTAACTATTGGAGGCTCTGCTGTCAAGTTATCAAGGTTACTCATCTTGACATATGATTTAGCTTTTTCATTGATTATAGGCACCTTAAATTTCCTGACAGTGCGGTCTCTTGTATAACTCAAACTGTCATAATCATCATCATTCACATCATCCTCAACTTCCAAATCCCCACCAGTGAAATCCATTTTGACTCTGTCCTGGGTTGTTTTCTCTACTTCACCCCTCAGTACCAGGATCTTATTTACTGCAGTGTTTCTTCTCTCCCTGTCCTCATCACCAAGCATTGATATAATAATATTTTCAGGGTGAGCAAAAAAAGCATTCCTTTTTAGGGTTTTTAGGGCAATGTCTTTTACTTTCTTATTAGGAAACTTGGAGATTCTGCTCAGCATTGAAAAGAAGTTTCTTGAACCATCGGTCACTAGTGGGGCGGCATAGCAATCGAATTGTTTGTTTTTTGATACAAGCATGAAAATTGGCGCATAGATAGCTAAATAGATTGTAAAAAGATTTGGATATGGAGGCATCACAAAATTTTATTATTTTCAAGATGGCGGCCAAAAAATATCAAAATGCTCTTAGAGTATCAACTTTGGTCTCAAATTGATGCTTACAGTCAGTAGTTTCTTTTTTCTGACAGTGCTAAATTTAGTGCTTTATTTTTTATTATTATAAGTGAATTTAGCTGATATATCTCTCTCTATTATATATATATACAGTCAACCCTCGCTATAACGGACCCCATTAGAGCGGATATCGGATAAACTGGACACACCACTGGTGACGTTAACCAGGAAAAGAAGAAGCATGTGACCCTGTCGGTGACCCAGAAGCTGGAATTAATCAAGAAGTTAGAGGCGGGTGCTTCGGTGGCCAAGGTGTGCGCGGAGTATGGCGTGAAAAAGCAAACTGTTTCCGACATTCGTAAGGCCAAGGACAAGCTAACTTTTATATTTTTATTATATTTCATTATTTTCTGTATCATTTATCATGTATCGTGTTCAGCAGACAGTGCACAGTACTGTATATAGTATATCCATTACCGTATCGTATACGTATACCGTAGGTTACCAGTACCATCGGTTATATCGGACAATCAGCTATAACGAACACTCTTCCCCCCTATTAGTCCGTTATAACGAGGGTTGACTGTATATATTAATTTAGTGTTAATTTTTAGACAATGAAGTGTATCCACATCTTTTACCGACCAATTATAAATATCTATCACCAACCTTTGCGATTGTTAGTAATGTTATTTAATAAACACTGTTGGTATAAAGCATGACTAATTTCATTTTGTTGCAGCATGTTTAAATCACACTGTGCTTGGGGTCAGGAGGGATGGGAAATCATTATGTTTAATCAGATAGCGACTGATTTGTGCTTGTCGCTCTGAATGTGATTGTCACTGCTGTGGGGCTATAAGGAGGGGATGAGTGTACCATTACATTTTGCTACGTCATCAGGGCTGCATTTCCGATGTCACCTGGCATGTGATGAAATTGTGTTGTGGGGAAAATAATGAGGAGGGATGGGGGTACCATTCGATTAATGTGCCACTGGGGCTGACAGAATTTAGTTGCTGAGTGTGTGTTCTGTGTTCACATCTCTTTGTGGGTGATATCTAGTTGAATTGCTACAGCTGAAATATTAATGTAATATTGTTCTTCTCTCTTTGCAGGGCCGCCTGTAAGCAGGGTTTCGGAGCCGGAGTTGGTGGAGCCAGTGAATTTTGCTTACCTGGAGCCGGAGCCGGAGCCAGAGCCAGAAACCTTGAAAATACGGCTCCATGGTCTGGCTCCAGGCGATATATTGCTACCTAAATTGTTATTTGTTAAATATAGGTTTAGTTGCAAATTATAATTCTTGTAATATATTACGAAAAATGGTACCATAGGATTCTTGGATTTTATGGAGGTGTGGGAGTTGCAGGAATAATCTGCAAATTTCCATTTTTTAACCATTAAATATTTGGGAAGATTTGTCTTAACAACACTTAATTATATAGGTAAAATTTTTTTTATGGCGGTGGAGACCTTAGGTAGGTAGGTACTAACTATTTATCTAAGTAGGTAACTACCTAGATACATACCTAGTAAGGTTGGTCCTTTCGACTTGGATTGAACTATTTTTATTTTTTAGGTCAATTATCTTGTATTGCTAAATTTCTTTTTTTTCAGATTCTTTATAATTTGTACTTGATTCTTTAATTATAATTATCAGTCTATGACCCTTCATAATGGATAGAGATTCATAAAGAAGTCTGATATATTCAAGTATTTTACTGAAAGTTCAGATAAGAAACACTATGTTTGTATTTGTGAAGTTTCTGATGCTTCGGGAAATATTTCAACGTGTGGAACTAAAATTACCAAGCCTCAAACAAAAAGCCTGATGTCTCCTCAAGAGCATATAATTTGAAAAGACACTTGATCGATTACATCCTGAAATATCAAAAATGATGGAAGAAAAGAAGCAAATGCTTGAGCTTTCAAGACCCAGTACTTCTGCCAGTTCAAAAACTAAAGCAAACCAGCAAAACATTACTAAATTTTTGATGTCTCAAAAAGTCCTATCTCAATGACTACAGATAATTTTAAAAATAGCATAATTGAGTTAGTTGTTAAAGATTCTATGCCTCTATCTATGTTTTGAAAAGCCAGCTATGTGCAGTCTACTAGAAGAAATGGCTCAGAAATTCAAGATTAGTTTAGATAAAGACAATATCCGTCATTTAGTGATGAAAAATCAAAAGAAGAAAAATTTGCTCTCAAGAGCAATTAAAAGGGCGCTTCATATATTTAAAAGTTGATGGTTGCACACGAATACGGACACATTATTTTGCCATCAATGTCTGATTTATTGATGATGATAAATAAAATCCTCACCCGCACTATAGCAGTAAAAGATACACATGCTCAGCAAACTAGTGACTACCTGCATGATCTAATTATGAGAACTCTGGAAGAGTACGGCATACCGAAAGAATTTGTGCTCTGCATTGTCAGTGATAATGCATCAAATATGATTAAAACTGTTGAGAAGTTGAATGATAATCAAGAGGCAACTTCAGAAGATGATATACAAACATTTGGTGAACATGATGATGATTCAACAGACACTCAGGAAGTGGCATCTTGTGTAGAAGAAATTGACAGTATTGTATCTGAAATTTCACACTTCTCCAGAATCAACCACATGCGTTGTGGTGCACATACCTTGCAACTTGCTATTTGTGATGGATTGAGAGATAAACATGCTACCTCTCTCATAGGTAAATTTTGAGTATTAAAGTGATTTAATAATAAAATATTTTTGTGCAATATTTTAAATTGGACAATTAGTTATATAAATCTAGATATTTATTTTATAATTAACAGAATTTACTATAAAACAGCCGGAGCCAGACTGTAAAAAATTTCTGCTCCGGAGCCGGAGTCGGAGCCAGAAGTTTTTTTACCAGCTCCGAAACCCTGCCTGTAAGGAACATCATGTCGTCTAGTCAAAGCTTCAACATCGATGATCCAGAGCGTCTGTTATCATCAGTGTCCGTGCATCCAACAGAGATCAACTGGAACCTGTGTATCATTTGCCAAGAGGACAAGGCAGAGCAGCTAACATGTCCTTCACAGTCGAAAAGAACTGACATTGGGAGTGGATACACTTCACTGGCAGAAAACCTAGTGAAATTCAGCGAACTGGGTCAACTTCCACAGACAATGAAGATAGAGAGACTGGATGAAGGGTGCGACATTGAAGCAGCCATGGTTGCACACAATGCACAGTATCATAAGAAATGCCAGCTCAAATTCAACAACACTATGCTGAAGAGAGCAGAAAAATGGAAACTGGAAACAGACAGTCATTGCCAAGATGGAGACGAAACAGGTGTATACAAGCACATGAGGTCAGAATTCGTAGTTTCTGAGAAGGGCATCCAAGAAGCATTGTGCTGCTTCTGCAGACAAGCAGCTGGCGCAGGATTCCGCGCAGCATCAGCCTTCCAGCTAGACAGCCGGGTGGGGACCTGTGCTGAGATTCTTGAAGACACACACCTGCTTGCCAGACTCAGTATGGGAGATGATGTGGCTCTGGAGGCTAAGTGCCATGCCAAATGTTTAATAGGTTTGTACAATCGAGCAAGGAAAGCAAAGGCTGCTGAATCTAAAGAAACTGCTCACGAGAGGGAAATAGCCACTACTGTCTTCGCCAATTTGGTTCTATACATCGAAGAAACACATCTTAGGGTGACAGCACCAGTGTTCAAACTGGTTAATATTGCTCGCCGCTACACGGCTATGTTGGAGCAGGTAGGAGTCAAAGTAGATGGCAGAGTTAACACGACACAGCTGAAGGAGGAAATATAAACCCAGTAGTGAAAAGCGTAAGGATAAAAGCACAGAGAAGTTTCTTGCGACAGTGCCGAAACTGACTAATTGGATTAAATCATCAGCAACTAAGTCAGCCCCTTCAGCAGGCTCACCAGCTGCCTCCGCTACTTCAGCAGCTATGTTTTCAGAAGACGTAGTGGGGTTGTCTTAACTAACATCTTTGTTTCTTCTCATTTCAGGATTGGCCACTGTGCAACCCCCGTGTTGATGGAGTTAGTTTTGCCTAATGCCTGGCTAGCTCAGTAGTTTTGTTTAGACCCATTTTGAGGAATTTTTTTATCTCATTTTTTGATTCTGGTATCGGTAAATTTCGCCTTCAATTTTTAGAAACTGGCTCATTTTTCAAAGTCATGGTTGGCTTGCACTTGTGGAAGTTCTAGCCTGCCAACTCAATTTGCTAAGAAAAAGAAAATTCAAGGAAAACAGAGTGCCTTGTGATACCAGACATTGCCTGTGCATAACGGTGTGCGGGTTAAGGTATTTCTAGGACCAATAGCTTCAGGTTTTGCTTCTCCATGGCTTAACTATAATAGGTTGGTGCGGTTGGATTGACCTCAAGTCTAGCTTAAGGACGTTAGGTCCAGTGAGGTCTATTGTGTTGTCTAATTGTACCATTCTAGCATAGGTTAATTTTTATCATCTTCTGGTAATTCCATTTTTGTTGTCCAGTATTTTTGCCACTGTAATCGTAAGTACCATTGTATAGCATACCCTTTCAGGGTTTTTGGATTTCCATTTCTTGATCTTAAGCCTCGTCTAGGCTCAAGCTCATAACTCATCCTAGCTCTTGTAAATAAATAATTCAAGTTAATTTCTAATAAACCCTTAGAATTCTACCAACTAGTTTTTTTTTTCAGCCTTTGTCCTTATAGACTGGGGTCGTTACTTTCAAGGATTTCCTTGTGACAAGAGTATTGTAGAGGGTTTGAACAACCCTTTCACAAGGCAGTTGATATCCCCTCTTGTGGTAGCACTGGTGGTAATCCACCTAAACAGGACGTACAACCCAGGGTCCTTGAATAAACAATACCTCCAGATTCTCTTTATCAAACAATTCAGAGGATAATATCTGCTCTTCTCATCCAGCCACATTTGGTTTACTTCACGATCAGTCTGCTAAAATCTTGCTTGCTTGTTATGTACGCCCATATTCAGTTGAGGTCCTCAAGTATTGCTGGGTGTACATTGCACACACCTTTCCTGAAGCCAGGGCTTTCCAGGTTCTCAAGTGGACCTGACTCAGAAACAGTGTTAATCTTTGGAGATAGCTAGCGGGTTGAGTCCATTTCTTGGTTCCAGCAGTGTGGGAGTCTCGTTTGACCCTCAGTGACAGTCAGTGGAGGTGAGAAAAACTTCACTGCCCAGGACCTTCCCTTTTCATATCATCAAGAAGCAGCCAGCTTATTCAGTAAGTAGCCAAGTTACGGTATTCTATCTTTCATTGCTCTCCCAGCAACATATTTTGGTGCCCAGACCCAGGAAATTATGCCAGCCAGTTCAATGAGGCACCCAGGATGGCTGAATTTCAAGAATTGCAAGACCAGATCAGTCAGCTTATGGCTCTCATGACCCAGCAGCAGAAGACCATGGAAGAGTCAAATCAAGCATGGGAACATAAGCTGAAACAACTTGAGGATGTAAACACAGAATTAAGGACTAAATATGATCAATTATCAAGGGAAAAAGCTGAATCGGATCTTCAGAATGAATATTGGCAGCAACAGGTGGACCAGCTGATGAGGAAGCAGCAGCAGAATGATAGGCTAAATCTAGAGAGAGATTCTCATGACTCAATGCCCGAGCCTGAGAATCTGGATGATGTAGAGAATGTCTCGAACAGGGAAGAAGGTACCAGCAGAGGAACACGAACCTTCAAGAAAGAAAAGACAAAGCTGGCATCTCCTAAACCCATCAAGAAACAACGCAAGAGATCGACCAGCTCCAGTTCTTCAGATAAGACCTCCAGTCCTCCAGACGCTGAGAGGAAGGTTAAAACGTACTAAGCATTCCTCCACTTTCAAGAGTAACAACGGTTCAAGGATGACACCAGGAGTTTATCCTACCAGTGCTCCAGATCTTGATGAATTTGATGCGTCAGGTGGGAGATCTTTTCCTGAATATCTAGAAGCTTTTGAACGTCATTGCTCAGCCAAGTTTACTTGTGAATGGAGAGACTGGACTGGAACACTTGGAAAACATCTAACAGGAAAATTCAGGGATTTGTATAATGCTTATGGGGGTTGCAGTGTGGCATACGATGAGATGAAGGATAGATTGTTGGTGTGCTACAAGAGAATGAAGAAAACCTTCACAACTGGCAAGGTGTCAGAATTCAAGAACATGACAATGAAGCCTGGAGAGACACCAGATGTATATGCTGCAAGACTCGAGACTCTGGCTCGCCAGGCCTTCCCAAATAAAGCAATCAAGACAAACAAGGAGTTGAGGAGGAAGTTCTTGGAGACAGTTCCAGCTGAGCTGTCACAACAACTGACCTGGATCATCAACGAGAACAAGACCCTGCATAACAAGAAGGTGACTTGGTCCAACATTCAGGATTTTGTGGCCATGCATTCAAGTGATGGACCATCCCTTCGAAGGCAAGAAACCATTGAGGTTCTCTAGGTGCAGATCCCTCCAGCTCCAAAGCCTTCCAGAGAGTCATCCAGACATGAGACACCTAACCAGCAATATCGAAACAACAAAGGTCATGGAAAAGGACAATGGAATGGAACTCGCATCTTCAATTCTGGAAATAAAAATGGAAATCAGAAGTCCCAAGGTCAATGTCAAGGAAGAGATCATCGACAATCCCAAGATCGAAATCAGCAGGGAGGACAACAACGTTCTCAGGAGTGTGAAAGAAACTCCAGTCAGTCAAGATCCCAAGAAGATACACAGGCCGAGATATGTCAGTGGTGTACAAGGAAGGGACACATTGAACAGGACTGCAGAAGATGGAATGGAGCGTGCTTTATGTGCAGTAGTCTGGATCATATGGTTCGAGATTGCCCTCACAATCAGCAGCAATGACGATCAAGCTCCAGGACATCACCTTCCTACCGCTGTCCTTTGTGTCAAGGACCTCATCCAGGAATGTTCTGCCCTTCTAGAAGACAAGGTCAAGAAAATTCATCTCAAGGAAACCAAAATAATGAATCTACCCACAACAATCAACAACAGTCGGGGAAACTAATCAGTTCCAATGAGATCAGGGGCTCATTGGAAGCTGAAGTCCAATCTTCAAGAAATGATCTTCAAGAACCCAACTACTATCATCATGAGATCCCAGCCAAAGATGACAGAAAACCTCTCCAGATGAATACCAACCAGAATATGGATTTAGCGTCTGAGGTGGGTGATGATGCCACCCCTGGACATCCAGAATTACCCAGTTCAGAACAGCAGTATCCAAAAACCACTGGAAATGAACTGAATCCTCTAGCATCTTCATTGACACCTGAACCAGCACCTCAAACCCAAATACCTAGGTGTGACATTGCAGATGAGACGGTTCATGGTCCAGATATTCCAGGAGGTCATTTTCGAGGTGTCCAGTTTGCCAAACTTGAACCTGTGGAAGTGTTAACAATTGATGTTACCCTTCAAGACACTAACATTCCAGGGTTAATTGACACAGGAGCACAAGTTAACTTAATTTCCAGTGAACTGGCACAACAACTTGGGATTCCAATAGATACTACAGATATTTCTACAATTTGAGGTGTAGGTCCAGATGCTTCGAGGGAAACTATAGGTTCAGTCCTACTCGCAGTTTCTTTGCATGGTATTGTAATGTCCCCTTTCAAGTTTCTTATCCTTCCCACTTTGGATTTTAAATATCCCATTTTTCTAGGTTTAGATTTTCTGCGGGCCAACAAATTACAGATTAGTCTAGCACGTAGACTGGTTTCAGGGAAGAACACTGATGGTTCTACGTGGGAAATTTATCTAGGTACGAATGGAGAAGAGTGCAAAAGGATTTGTTACAAGGTTAAGTGTTGGGCTGTAGAAGGTGTGCAGGTGAATGATTGTGGACTGGTAGAAGTAAAAAATTCAATGGGAACATCAAGGAGTAGATGGTGGTGGTACATGTCCATTAGGGTGTCTCTTATTGGGTAGTCAAAAATTGAAATGTTGAATTATTTTATCTGCGCCCCCTAAAATAGTTCCAGTTAGCATAAAAACTAAAACTTGAAAGTTTGACACAAATTGGCTCATATTTAGGGGTCGCCCCCGGCTAATAAAAATGGTGACCATGGCATAATAGCTCCTGACATATGATTATGCTCATTATACACATAATTCCTTCCTTCCTTTTTTTAGTTTGATTCGTTTTTATAAGTATAGGCCTTCTTATTTATCATTGATCCTTTTCTAACCTATCCTTGATGTTATAATCCATCCTTTGGTCCTCAATCCTTCTTTATCCCAATCCTTTTTCTCCTATCCAAAATCTTTCCTGGCTCTTTTTTTATATACAATCAGCAATGAAGCATTGCTACAAAAAAAAAACCATTAGTTTATTATATAGAGATAAATTAAAAATGCCAGTGCTATTTACATACTTTAATTACTTTAATTAGCATTATTTCCTTATACAACATTTATTTAATATACAATGATTATACAATATGGTGTATTTTAAGGTGCGACCTCATTGATGGTTATTTTTTGAGAAGAACAGTTTTTGATGGAACTGGGTGACTCTGGCGGTGTTTTGCAACAATTTGGAGCAGGAACTGGAGCTGCTCTTCCCCCACTGTCAATTTCTTATTCAGCTCTTGAACTAAAGCTACTGCACATTCTGCCCGGTCATTTACAACAGATAGAGCTGCAACAATAGCTCTGGCCCTTAAATATTCACAGTTGGATGTCCAAGTGCTGGGTGCCTTGTTCAGAAATCCTTCTGGAAAATTCAGCTTAGTAAAGAATTCTCTAGTATTTCTTGTAACAAGTTGGTGTAGTCCTTCACCAGAGCAGAAGGTCGATTCAGGAATCCGAGGACGCTTGGGTGGTCTATCAGTGGACTCATCTTCTAATGCCTTTACCATGCGTTTCTTTACATCTGTAGTAATTCGCTCATCAAAGAAAGCAAGACCAACTGCTTCTTCAGACAGGTACCATAAGTGGTTAGAGAGCTTTTTTTTAGTTGCATCAGAAATCTTTTTGTTAGGATAATTAATCAATGACCTCATAAGGAGCCAGTCATTAAACAGGGTTTCAATAGGGAGTGAGGATGTTGTCCAAGCCTTCATAAAGATGAGAACAGAAAAAAGGGAAAGATCTCGAATGCCTCATTCTTCAGTCTTAGTCATTTTGAACTGGTTTCGAAAAAGCCACATCTTGATAGAATAGAGCGCTTTGGACATCCAGCAAGCTCGATGCATGGCACCTGGTGCACGAAACTTGATGCCTTTATTGGGGACAGATCCAAAAGTTCTTGATAGTCATCCCGTAGCATAGGTGCCTGGGATCTAGCAAACTGAATTAGTTCAGTTTTAGACTGGATAATTGCTTCTTTAGTAATCGTGTCTGTCTCACCTGTTTGGAACTGGCTTTGATCAACAGAAGTCCAATTGTCACGAAAACGCTTAAAGATCAATATCTCTGGACCAGTTGATGTAGATCCCAATGTTGCTTCAAATGCAGCTCCCAACAATAAATCTAAAACATGGTGTCTACAAGGCAAGTACAAAACATCATGTCCCAATTTTGCTTCGATGAGAGCACAGGCTCCACTATATTGACCCGTGTTTGAAGCTGTTGTATCGAAACAAATTGCTTTTACTCTCTCTGTAATTCCCCATTCATTCAGGCAGTTAAAGACGGCTTCAGCTTGTGCTTCTCCAGTTGAGTTTGGGATTTTGGGGACACCAAGCAGCTGTTCAACACCAGGTCCTGACACAAGTACTGGGAGACGATCAATGTGCTTGTGCGAGGTGAGGTCCTCCATCATCTTGCCATCCCAGTGGACTGTCATAGAACATTCTCCATGGAAATGCTCCTTAAGTTCTTTAGCATGACGAGCTCGGTTCTTATTTCGAAGGCGATGGATAGAATGTTGGTTTATGTTGTAATCTGAAGCGTCCAAACCAAAGCTTTTAGCTGCCTCTGCGAGGATAAATGTTGCCTTTCTAGAGGAAATTTGTGTACGATCCAGGGCAGCAGACATCTGAATAGTCATGATGTTTTTCATGCCTCGTTTTTCTTAGATTTTGGTAAAGCACAAGCTCCTTTGGGCTCCTCCTCCTCATTCTCACTTTCATCAGTGTTGCTGGAAGATGTGGAAGAAGCCAGTACAACTTGACTAGTAGACGCCTCCATCAAAGATTCTGACTTTCTTTTTCTCTCTGCCTCAGCTTCCAACCGTTTGACTGCATTTTTTGTGCGGTGAAGATGTACAGTGTCCACACCACCGATTGAGCCAGGACGACCTTTTTGTCTTTGCAGTTGAAGGAACTCCCAGTCCTCACGATTCTTGATCAGCTTCTCAGCGTCTCCATGGGCGATGTCAAAGAGATCTTCCAATCGCTCTACAAAATCAGCCTCCTTGGTTTTATGGCTCTGGCTTGTTCTGGAAGCATGCTTCTTTAAGCAAGTCCATTCGTTAAAGAAATTCTCTAACTTCTTCATGGCACGAGGTTCCTGCTGAGTAGGAATATTGGCCTTATCCCAGATAACTATTGTGGCTCGAATAGATTGACGCAGAGCATCGCGGATTGTCATGTTTTTCTCTCTGTGGAGGTGCATAAAATAACCAAAAGCTTGCCTATATGGGGGCAGCTTTGAGCCTTTAATATCATCTACTGTAGATCCGAGCAAATAGAATGGTCTTCTTGTATTCATCTGCAAAATAAGAAAACAAAATATTAATGTAGTGTTATGGTTTTGTAGAGCAGGGCTAAATCACTGTTTTGACTTTTTTAAATTACAAAAAAAAAAAAAATTTGGTAGACAAAGTTAATTTGGTCTATTTTATAAATCTAACGTATTTTTCTCAATTATTATTCCTATTATTTTTTAATCTAAGAAACAAGGAATAAATATTTTTGTAGTAGAAATTTATATTTTGCTATTTTATTGGAAATAGAAACAGTGGCGTCACTAGGGTTGGTGTCACCCAGTGCGGTAACTCATGGTGTCACCCCCCCCCCATGGACCTCCTCCCGTACCAGACCATACAGAATCCTTAGTAATGTTTTTTGTACTAATGTTACTCGTAAATCGTAATTCCCGTATATCACTGAATGTAATGGCAATAGTAGTGACATAAACAACTAGCAAAATTAAAATTACTCCTTTAAATTACAATATCATACGCACAGCCTAAATGTATTTACATTTACATAGTTTCATGTGGTTAAAGTGAAAATTCGGTAAGAAAACAATAGAATTCGAAGTAAAAACGTTTAAGAACTACATCAAAATTATGTTCATTTTAACGTTAAACTTTACCGTTACATGAGATACATTAATGGATTAGGTTTGCATAATCAATAACGGCCCAAATAATGTAGAAGTTGTAGACAAATGCATATGGAAATATACTCATAAATTTGAGGCTGCAACATCATAAAGACAGAGGCTGCAACAACTGAGCGGAAGCCTTTTTTTATTTTTCTCCTTCTTTTCCTTTAATTACTACTTCATTCTCAAAAAAGTTATTGATATAGGTTCACAAATACTAATTACCACAATATTGTAGCTAAAACAACAGAAAATTTGACAAAATCAGCGACTATAAAAACACCAGCAGCAACGAAAACAACAGCGCGTGCTTGTAGAGCGTGCAGACGAAACCACGTGATTCGAAGCGTCATTGTAATTGGGTAATAATGACAGCTCTGACCGGAGCGCATTAGAAGGTTCAAAAAGTAAATTAGCATAGAGTTTTAGCCTTGTAGGTATATTGATACATGTAAGCTGGGCTTACGAAAAATGTTTTTGTTGTTATAACTAACTACAGGGATATTTTTATAAAAAATAATAAATTTCTGCTCAAACACTGCACAAAAACCCCCCGCACCCCTCTAGTGACGCCACTGATAGAAACACAGATCATGAAACACATGTCAGGTAAAATTTCCATTGAACTAAATTAAATTCTTTGTGACAAATAGCAACATTGTTTAAAACTTCATAATATGTGTATAAGAGCATAAATTCTAATTTTTTCATTAAATTCATTAAATTTTTTTCAAACACTAATAACAAAATCAGTATAAATAATTGTGAAAAATATAAATAACATAGTTTATTATCTGATAATAGCAAAAAAGAAGTATAGTGATACACAGTTACACACCTTTTACTTATGACAGCAGAACACTGAATGATGACAAATAAACAATTGCAACATAATCTGGAGCATTCTTGATGAAACATGTTTAAACAGGTTGATCTTGTCTTATCAAGCAATATTTTCAGCTACAAACTTGACAATTATCTCTAATATATTCATTTAATTGAATTCATCATAAATATGATGATTAATTAATTAAAAACATATGTTTAGTATACTTGACAACTGCTAGTAATTTCAAATATTAATTGCATAAATAATAGCTATATTTTATGAACTTTAATAAGCGGGGGCGACCTCTAAAAATTGTTCAATCCAAAAAAATTTTATGTGTGATGTTTTTTCAACCAATGGAACTGGTTGAGGGGGCGCAACCTAAAAAAATCAACACTTCGAAAATAAGAGACACCCTAAATTGTCCATGTTTGAGAAGTTAGGGGGAATGGTTCTAAGATGGCACAGTTTCAAGCATGCATCTTGGAGAGAAAGTGGTAGGTGTTCCAGGGATTGTAAATCTGGAGTGCCCTTCCATTCTAGTCTACACTACAGGGAAACCTATTGGTAGAATCAGGGCAGGAGACATGATGGGACATATTTACTCTCTAGTTGAACTCGATCCTACACCAAATCCAGAAGACACTAATGATACAGTGACACATCAAGTACATTGTGTAGGTATGGAATCAGAGAACGATCTTGAATTGGTCTCATCTCTTCCGGAATGGACACCAGAACGTCTAACTTCAGAAATTGACTACCTGAGCTAGATTCCCACTAGAAATCTCAAGTTTATAACTTGCTTAATTTCAGAAAAGCCATTCTTAGTCGAGGAGATTCTGATGTGGGGACTGCTCAGATGACTCCACACCGTATTGAGTTATACGATGACATGCCAATATTTCAGCGACCGAGGAGATTTCCAGAACCAATTGCTCAAGTCATCGATGATCAGTGTCAAGAACTTCACCAGCTAGAAATTATCAAGCCTACAACATCTCCGTGGAGTGCTCCAGTGGTACCAATTAGGAAACCAGATGGGTCCATATGCTTATGTGTAGATTACCATAAACTGAACAAGGTAACCAAGCCTGATAGAGTCCCGCTGGCAAACTTGACAGACTCTGTCTACAGTCTACATGGTGTCAAGTTCTTTACTACCCTGGATTTAGTCCAGGGTTATTATCAAATGCCGATCGAGGAGAAGAGTCAAGATTATACAGCTCTCTCAACCCCTCATGGACACTGGAGATTCAAGAAACTCAGTTTTGGATTGAAGAACGCGCCGTCAGCCTTCCAGAGAGAAATGCAAGATGTGCTGAAGGGATTTTCAAGGAAGAAGGTTCTAGTGTATATCAATGACATTCTAATTTTGGAAAAGTCATTCGAAGCCCATCTCCAGCTAGTTGAAAAAGTCCTCAAGGCTTTAGAAGAATATGGTATCAAGATCAAGCCACCAAAGTGTAGATGGTTCCAGTTCACGGTTCCATTTCTAGGTCATATAGTCAGTTCCAGTGGATTGTCAAAATCGCCAGAGTATATGGAGAAGGTGAAGAACTTCCCAAAGCCCAAGAACATCAAGGAACTTCGAGAATTTTTGGGCTTAGTGAATTTCCAGAGGAAGTTCTTGCCACAGTGTTCAGCAGTTGCTAAACCCTTATCAGAACTTACAGGAAGATCAAGGAATTCAGTTATCCAGTGGACACCAGAGATGGAAGAATCCTTCGAGACGCTCAAGACAGAGATGCAAAATGAGGTGGAACTGGCTTTTCCTGATTATCAAGAAACAGCAGAGAAGTTGAACTTGTGGGTGGATGCATCAGCCATTGGTGCAGGTGCCTGTCTTACTCAAGTTCTGGATGGTCAAGTTCAAATCATTGCTCATGCATCAATGACATCTTCTAGTCCTCAGAAGAAATATTTGGTTACAGAGCGTGAACTAGCAGCAATGCACTGGGGAGTCAAGACCTTCAGAGCCTTCCTGTACGGAATACCATTCATTCTGAACACGGACCATCAAGCATTGTTCTATTACCATAATATGAGATTAGTCAATGACAGGCTTGCTCGAACAGTTGAAGATCTCACTGAGTTTGATTTTGAGCTTCGTTATGTTCCAGGCAAAGACAATCAAGCTGCAGATGCATTATCCAGACACTTCCAGGCTGAGCATGAAGAGGGCACCACAGCAATTTCAGCAGAACTCCCCAAGGGCTTACTTGTAAGATTTAAGCCGGAGGGGGGAGGTGATTCCTTGGTCAAGTGTTTGTGGTATGCTCTTCTTCATGACTTAGATCGTGAAGTTCCAGAGAGTCCAGTATTTCTTCGAAAGCAGTTGGTGGAAGAACTGCTAAGTCATCCTACAAAGTATGGAATCAAGTTGAATAGCAAGCAGAAGCAACATCTTCGACTTATGATGATTCCAGGGCAGCCAGCATCGCCAGAGATGATCTACAGATCTACAGAAGCTAAGACTAACAAAGACCCTAAGATCCACTCTAAGGCTAGCCCGAGAGAAAGGAAAGAGTAGGGGGTTAAGAGAAGAGAAGAGAATAAGGGGTTAAGTAAGGAGCAACACCTATCATTCGTGGGTTAACATTCATTCAGAAAAAGAGGAAAAAAGTCTCACCATCATCATCCGCCGGCCACTGCCGACAAGTCAGAAAAATAGTTGGAGAAAATAGGAGAGGGGTGAAAAATGAAAAGAAGTAAAATAAGAACGCTTACAAACCATGCAAACACAGTCTTACCTCACTGTCATACCATGCAAACTACAAACATGCAAGTAAAGAGAGTTACAGACATGCAAAGAAAGGAGAACAAAAAGTGTGTTAGTTTACGCTACGATCTACATCTACGTTCGTGTTAGTCTAATTTTTTTTTTTTTTTTTAATAATTTTATTGCTGGCATCACACGCTGGCATGTCACAAGCTGGCATTCCTCGTCAACAGACTCATCCTGGAGCACCACCACCAGAGCTCCTGTTGTTAACTTTCTTTTTTAATTTTAAACAACGTTAATATTTTTAAAATGTCTGTCAAGATGGTTCTTAAACATATTAACGCTGGTAGAATGAACGACTGACGCGGGAAGATTATTCCATTTATCAATTACTTTAAACGTAAAGAAGTTTTTAGCGATATTAGTAATGAAATGTCTGCCACGCAACTTAAATCCATTATTGCGAATATTACTATTATCGAAAGTGAACAATTTGTCAAAATTTACGTTATCAATGTTATTAACAATTTTGAAAACTTCAATAAGCTCCCCCCTTAATCTTCTAGTTTCGAATGAATACAAGTCTAACTCTTTAATCCTATCTTCATAAGGCCTATTGCGCAATGACGGAATAAGTTTCATGGCACGACGCTGAACCCTTTCTAACCTATCAATATCCTCCCGCAAGTACGGGCACTAAAACTGAATGGCATATTCTAAATGAGGCCTGACTAGGGACTTGTAAAGGGGCAATATAATATCCTTCGATATCCTTGATACATCTGTGAGATGTATCAAGTGGATGTTGTGTTGCACTTTGGTACTGAACACCCTCTAATTTACCACCCCAAAGTCAAGAATCAGCGTGTAACAGAACCCTCAGAACTTCTAGATAGGGTGCATGTCCAATAGGGTGTCCCAGCCTCACATGTAAAAATAAAAATTTGCAAGAGTCAAATCGCACACCCCTTTAATTAATTACACTTGAAGAAAGGAAAAAATGGGGAAATTTCATTGGCCTATTAGGAGGGGAAGGGTCCCCTCATTGACCTTGTTTATTCGACCCTACATGAACAAACGTAAATGCTCAGCATTAATCATTCTAGAATGGAAGAATGAAATGTAAATTCTTTCTGATAACTAAATTAAAGGAAATGGAAATTCTTCCTAATGGCACATTTCATTTTGGGGGACAGAGGATCTTTTTGTCTGCTGAGGGGAACTGCTGGCGGTGGTATTCGATGACTTGGTACACGAGCTGCCGTTCCTCCTCATTTTTTGTCAGGCCCTCGTTGAAATCTTCCGCTAGTTTCACCGCCCGTTCTGCCGCGTCGTTCACAGACTTCAACGATGGTGCACATCCTTCGAGATCTTTGGGGGTTTTTGGAACCGGCAGCTTCAGGCAATGAAAAAGGTTTTGAGTCCTTTTCGTGACCAAGGTGCTCAAATCCGACCGTCTCACGGTCAAGACACTCTTTCCCTCCAGCCAACGCAGATCTTTTGGGTTTTCGGTCTTCTTGTGCAGATTTTGGAGCATGGCCGTCTTCTCTGCATCGGTGGTTTTGGAGGAGAACATAGCGAGTCTGGCTAAATCTTCGCTTAGGTACCAGAGGTGGCCCCGGAATTTTGTCAATGCGGCGGTACCTACATCATGATCCACCGCCTTGTACCGCTCTAGGTCCTCCAATAGCTCCAGGTCATTGACGGGCGCGTCCGCCGTCAATGGAGCCTCGAACCACCTCTGGAGGTAGATGGTGACGGCAAAGACATTTATCCTGCGTAGTGACTGGACCTCGTGAGCGGTCGGGTGGAATTGGCTTCGGAAGATGAACATCTTAAGACAGTAAATGCCTTTGGCCATCCACCTGGCCTGGTGGTATGCTCCAGGACGATTGTACCGGAGATCTCGTTTGCCATGACCATCGAGGAAGACCAGAGTGAGGATCAGGAACTCCCGGTAATCGTCTCTTGGGTGGCCAACTTCAAGCTGGTCTTCAATGAATTGGACAATCTGCTCTTTTTTCAACGCCACCCATTCCGAAAGGATGTTGCTTGGGCCATTGCCGTTGAACGGAGAAGCCTGCTTCTGGTCGATGAACTCCCATTGGGATTTGAAGCAAGCGAACAGCGCAATTTCGGGGCCAGAAGACCTGAAAAACAGGTCAAAGACTGAGGTGATTACCAATTCCATCATGTGGTGTCTGCAAGCCAGGAAAAGAACGCGGCGGTCCATTTGGTCCTGGATAATCGTACAAGCGCCGCTGTGAATACCGGTATTCGCCGCTGTTGTGTCGAAGCCGAGACTGGCAATCCATGGTTGAACTTGCGGCCAATCATCCAGCACCTTCAGAACAGCTCCAGCCATCCGCTGTCCCATGCTGTCAGGGATTTTTGGGATCGCCAACAACTTCTCAAGATTCTTCCCGCTGACCAGCACTGGTATGCGATCCGATTCCCCTCCATCCGAATCAGGAAGGAGTTTGCCATCAAAGTGGACGACAAGCGGCGTATCAGGATTGAACTCGGTCTTGATTCCGGCTGCCAAGTTCTTCCTGGACTTCTGCCGTGAACGGTGAAGACTTGATTTGGACAAGGTGACTGAGGATAACTCAACTCCCGCGGCAGCGAGTGCTGGAGCCACAATGTGCATCGCTTGGCATACTGAGGTTCCAGTTCGATCCAGGGCTGCAGCAAAATTGGGATATTGGATGATCCTCCTTGCCGACACTTGGCCGTCCTTGGGAGCGGATCGAGGAGCCGAAGGACCAGGAGAGGAATATTGGACATCATCATTGGATGCTTCGGCCATGGACTCCGAAGAAGAAGAAGACCCACTTTTCACCGTTCCTTTTGCTTGCAGTGAGTCCATCTCTTCGCGGCTTTTCTTCTTCCTCTTCTCTTCAGCTGCTCGGCATTTCTCCCGCTCTGCTGCCCTGCGAGCAAACTCCAGGTCCTCTCCTCCGATGTACATCTTCCCCACGGTTCGCTGGTCATTCAGAAAGTCTCGATCTTCGGGGACTTTGATGAGTTTCATGGCGTTGGCATGAGCTGTTTTGAACAGTGTATTCAGGTTGGCTTGGAATCCCTTTTCCCGCTCCAGTTGCTTCTCTCCCCCATGGTTTCGGTTTCTGGCAACCTTCTCATAGTCTGTGGAGAGGGCCTTGATCCTCTCGACGCACTTGGGCTTGTGGGAGGTCGGAATAGATGCCCGAGCCCACACCGCCATAACCTCATCAGCTACCACATTGGCAGTTTCCACCATGGACGTTTTTTTCTTCCGAGTGAAGAACAACAGACATCGAAGAACATCTCCCACTGTCGGGAGTTGACACAGTGTTTCCAGGGGTTCATTTCGCAACACCCCCACCAACCACACAGTCTCCTGCTTTCTTGTATCCATAACCTGAAAAGAAATATGCTACAATTAGTATAAGGTAGAGAGTAGCCGTTCAGCAATAGTAACACATGGTTTGAGGGGACCCTTAAAATTAAAGAACACGAATGAAATTCATCTTGCTGGCATGTTTTCACGAGTGGAAGAAATTATGGGTGTGTGCATGACAAACTTCAGGAACAAAAAAAATTGGGACACTCTAATGTCCAGTGTCTAGGTGGTGTTCATTTCAATTTATTGAGTGAATCCAATAAATATGTTCAGTCTTGTCCCGTCTTCTTGACTTGTTTAAATTCTTTGTATGAGAGAGACTTGGATTCAGAATCAATAGGTGCAGGTTGCTCAAGTTTGGAGATTGAGAATGGTCTAGTAGAATGTGAAGTCAATTTTCCCATCCTTGATGTGGATATTGCTTGTCCACATTCAGGTGCCTTTAGGGCAGCTGTCCCACTTACTTGTCAAGATGAAACCTACTGTGCCTTATTGGCAAAGCTGGGCACAAACCGTTAATCCATTAATCGTTAATTAACGAAGTTAACTTTTTCGTTAATGATTTAACTTTTAAGTTAGCTTTGAAAATCATTATTGGACTAATTAACTTCCATTAACTCAAGTCCGTTAACCCAAAAAATTCATAAATAAACGTTTAAAAGTTTCTATTATTTTCAGTGCTGAGCAGGTGCGCAACTAATCCACCACTGTTAATAGTGATGAACGAATTTCCATTTCCGCAGTGCAAAATCAGGCGATATATTTGTTTCCGTCGCCACAATTTGTGTCTTACCAAATATGGTAGTTATTTATGGCATTGGTTTGAGCAAAACATGGTCGACTGTAAAATCAGACGGAAAGATTTGCCATTTGAGTTGAATGTTTCAACTTCTTTCAAGAAATATCACGAGCATTTTAAGGCACTTTCAATAATATATATGTAACAATTACAACAAATAACTACATTCGTTTCATTTGCAGTCTGTCTCTTGCGCAACATGTTTGTGCTAGTGAATATTTAAAAATAATCGTCCAAGGGCCTTGTCTACTGCAGCGCCTTGGTCAACGCACTTTTGGCAGGCATCGACAAAAGGTTTGGGCCCCTCCTGGAGGATGACGAATGCCAGCTGGCTGCTGCCTTCCATCCCAGGTTTTGCCTCATCTGGTTGGACAAGTATGACAACACCAAGGTCGCCAGGGTGAGGAAAAGCATGGAGGGTACAGTCGAGGAGGCCATGAAGCAGCAGTCCAATGAAGTGGGCAGCAACAACGAGAAGGAGGAGGAGGATGACTTCTTCAGTGCTGTCATCCAGACAAGAGAGAGCAGCAGAAGCCACAGGTCACTCAAGAGCAAGGCCCAGAACTTGGTCAAGACCTGGCTGGAGACCAACTCCAAGGACTTGCTGACAGATGCTGCCTTCTTGGTGGGCTTGTTCATCAAGTTCAACACAGCCATCCCCTCCAGTGCTGCAGTGGAGCGTTTGTTCTCTATGGGCAAGGACATCCTGAGGGCCAAGAGATCATCCCTGTCTGATGAAAACTTTGATATACTAATTTTCATGAAGGGCAACATGCATCTCATGGACAAAATGGAGAACGAGAAGAAGAGGGAAAATTAAATTATATATATATTGTTTTTCATTTTTTTTATAATAAAAGTTAACGTTAACGGTTTATCGGTAACTTCCGTTACATGTTTAACCAGGGTTGGCAAGAAACCCACTTTTTTTGAAAAAGCCCACCCCAGGTGGGTTTTTTCGGGTTTTTTCACCTAAAACCTGGAAAAACCTGGGTAAAATTGTTTTTTTCATATGTCCATATGGTAGTTCATATTAGACCTACCTATTCTTATTTTTATAATAATACTGTACTGTACCGTACATATTAATATAACATTTGTCTTGTTTTTAGCAAAAAGGTTGCCTTCCAGGCAATTAAGCATAAAAAGTTATTATTTTCTCAGATTGAGCTTCACAACAAAATTTGGAAAACATGGACCAATTTGAACTAAATTTGGTGTGGTAAATTATCCTATTTGTTAGGCTATACTTCCTATGGAAGACAGGCCCCTGTGTCTTCTGCTGGAAGTAGATGAATTACAGCTCCCAAAGGGAACTTAATTCAGCTAGTTATATCTATTTAATTCATATTACTGAATATTTTTTCTTTTATTTCACAGTTAAATAAAACAAACTGGCAACAGCATATTTATCTTTACTGCTAGCCTACAGAATTAGTCTGTTTGAAGTTATAACTGCATTAAATAATGCCAAAGACCTTTGGATCAGGAAGAAAATCAGGGCATGAATGGAGTGAAGTCAATATTATTGATGGGACTAGTAAAGTTAGATGCAAACATTGCAGTAATGAAATAAGTAATAAAATAGAGCGAATAAAAATGCATTTAATGAAATGTTTGAAACACATGGAATCAAGAAACAAGACTGACAATACTGCCAGTACATCATCTTCATACTGCCATGACATAGACCTCTCAGATGATCCAGACTCATCCTCACCACCACTGACACAATTACAGATGAAAAAAGAAAAATTCAAAAGAAAGTAAGCGATTTTGGCATGACAACAGCAACTTTGCAGAAAAATGTCATTGATAACAAAATAGCCAAATTCTTTTATGCAAATAATATTCCATTTCTATGTGCAGAGTCTAAGTATTTTATTGAAATGATAGAGAGACTAAGACCAGGCTACACTCCACCTTCCCGTCGAAATTTGTCTGGTCCACTTTTAAATACAATCCATGAAGAAGTAGAAAATTCCTTGAAGATGCAGTTGACTGAAGAATCAGGATGTATAACACCCTGATTGGCTGATGTCTACACTCTATAACCTGCTACCTCACCCAAAGAGTTATACCTGTAGGTCTATTTGTTGACTCATGTTTGCTTGCTTTGCATGTAAAATCATTATAGGCGCCTATATGACAATTTTTAAAAATAATTGCATATGCACTTCTTAAGTTTCATGAAAAAACCCACAAGTGGGTAAAATAGTGGGTTTTTTCAAGTGGGTTTTAAAAAAAAAAAAAACCAGGTAGGTTTTTGGGCTGGGCCCACTAGTGCCAACCCTGTGTTTAACGGATTAATGGTTAATGAAGTTAACTTTTTGGTTAACGGATTAGCGGTTAACGAAGTTAACTTTTTGGTTAACGGTGCCCACCACTGCTTATTGGATTCTGGAGCCGAGATCTCCCTCATATCTCGAGTAGCCTGGCGTGAAATTTTAGGAAATTTGAGGGATTATTCACAAGATATCCTGGTTAACATTCAAGGTGTGGCTGAAAAGCAAGTGGTAGTTTATAACTATGTACCACTTACTGTGTCACTTGGCTCTAGAGTAACTATTAATGATCACCCATTTGCTCTTGTTGAAGATCAAGCTATTCCTTGTTGTTTTCTCCTGGGTGCGAATTTCTTGTCTGTTGCCAGGATTGACCTGGATTTATCCACTGACAGAGTCATGAAGGAGGGTGAGATTCTCACTACTTTTCTGGAAGAGTTGAAGGAACCTTCCAGTCATCCAGAACTGCTGGTAGTTGGAAATTTGCGTCCATGTTCATTTCTAGATGAAGTTAACCTTGAGGTTCTTCAGAAAAGTGATTGTGTGTTGAGACAACTTAAGTCTTATCTAGATAAGGGTTGTTTTGGGTATTGTCCTAAAGCTCTAGTGAGATATCGCCGTTATCTTAAAGATATCTACTTCGAGAATGGTTTTCTAGTTAAGTATGATGAACCAGAAATGTTTCCCCAAGTTCTAGTACCTTTTAATTTCCTGATCGAGCTGGCAGTTACTATCCATCTAGAGATGGCACACATAGGCCGAAACAAGGTCTTAGATGTTTTGTCTGGGGAAGTGTTTCATCCTCAGTTATATCAAGCCGTGCAAGAGGTGGTTACATCTTGTTCCCAGTGCCAGCTCAATAAGGTTTCCAGCCAGATCAGGGCTCCACCTACCCTGAAGATCGTGACCCAGGCACCATTTGAGTTGGTGGCTGTGAATCTAGTGTTGTTCCCCAGAACACCTCGGGGGAATCTCGGATGTTTGATGGTGGTGAACCACTACTCCAAGTGGGTAGTGGCTGTTCCATTTCCCAACAAAACTTCCAGTACCATTGCCTGTCTTTTTGAGTTTCGAGTGTTGCCCACTCTTTTGCACCAGCCTTGTCGGTTGTTAACTGATAATGGTCCAGAATTTAGGGGTCAGGAGTTCAAGCAGATGTTATCTCGATATGGGATTGCTCACATTTTCACAACTCCAAACCATCCAGAGAGCAATGGTGCAATCGAGAGGGTCAACCATACCATTGGTGAGCTTCTACGGAATCTTGTTCAAGATTCTAGCTCGTGGGATTTGAATCTCCCAAAGGCCATTATGACCTACAATGGTATGATTCATTCTGAGTTGACTATGTCTCCAACCTAGTTCATGTTATCGTCTGCTCATCCAGATCCTATTCTAGTTTCTATTCCCACTCCAGTTTAAGAACAGTGGTATCCAGGACATCTTGGTTTCTGTCCCTTTACCAAGGGGCAACTTGTCATTTGAAAGGTTGTTCCAAAAGGTAACTTAATTTCTAACAGGTTTTTGCCCAAGTACTGTAGGCCATTTCAAGTTGATCGGGCAGCGGAGAATGGTGTGACCTACATCATTTCACCAGCTTATCCAGATCTGCAGCCACACTTATCCATGAGTCGAGTTCATCATTCTCAGTTGAGGAGCTGAAAGGAGGCCCCCAATTTCTTGAAGAATCATCCTAGTTATTCCAGGTTAGTTCAGGTTCCCTGGGCTAGCATAGAGGAGTAGTAGTTTTCTAGCATTTGAAACCCCTAATGTTCCAGTTTGTTCCCCAGGCTTTTCTTGTTTGTGGGACAGTTCATCAGAAGATGAGACTGATCTCTCTGATTCTAGTAGTGATTCGAGCGAGTTTCTAGGATTTCCAGATCAGAATAGTGTCAATTCTAGACCATGGCTTGCTGATCTGAGTGAAAATTCAAGTTCTTCAGATTCCTCTGAATGCTCTTCAAGTTCTTTTGAACTTGACTTTTCTGGATTCCCGGATGAGTTGCCATCCAGTGAATCTTCCAGGTATCCTGTCTAGTTCACCCAAACCTCTGTCTAGGCCTCATTCTCAACCAAAACATGTCACTTTTGGAAATGGTCAACACTACCTTGGTAGTGATTCAGAGAAAGAAGCTTGTTCCCCAGTGGAGGAAATTGAGGATCTGTCTCCTATTCCTCATAGTGCTCCTTCAAGTGCTGTCGGTTAAGGTAGGATAGATCCTGAGGAACTTCCTGGGAGTCTAGATCCAGGTGGTGGTGGTTCAATAGATCCAAGACAGAGTTCTCCATGTCCGGATGAACCTTAACCCAATAGTGATTCTCCAGAACTTTCTTCCTTGGTGGAAGCTCTGGAGAACACTTTAGAACATGTGCAGGATGATGAGGAGCAAATTTACCAGCTGTTAGGTTAGACCAGCAATTAGTTTCTCAAGAGTGCCAATTTAGCACAGTAACTGGTTCAAGGACTCCCAATAGATTAAGTTTATCCCCAGTCAAAGATATTTGTTCAGAAGCTAGGGCTTTATTACAAGCTAACAGTAAACTAGCTCGTGAATGACTCCAGTCTGTTAGGAGGGGGTTGGGAGTAATTCAAGAGTTGGCTGGTGATTCTCCTCCATGAACTCATTCCAGAGGTCTTGTAATGGAGCTACCATTAGTACCCTCTAGGCCTCTGGAATATGTTCATGATTAATTTAATTAACAATCAAGTGATTTTCTAGACCCTGTCTAATTATGTATATATGTATATAGGATTATTATATATTGTATTTAAGTTGATGGTATTATGATTACATTTTTTATATAAAAATAAGTATTTCTAGGTTTAATGTAATGGTGTATCTAGTTTTTGTAATGGCTTTACATAGCCTTGGTTAAGATATACATGGTGTCCCATAAGTCTGGCATCATAGGAAAAAAAATAAAAAAGGCAAAACAAAAGCTTTTATTTACAGAATGTACTCAATATGTCCACCATTGTTTTCAATACACAAATTCAGACGTGATACCCAGTCAGCAAGCACACGGTGAATGATGTCAGGAGTAATGGTGTTACATGCCCCAATAATGCGCTGCCGCAAATGTTCAACACTCCTAATTTTCTCTGCGTATACCAGCGCTTTCAAGTGGCCCCAGAGATAAAAATCTAGTGGCGTGAGATCCGGGCTTCTAGCTGGCCATTCCACAGGCCCTCGACATCCTATCCAATGACCAAGGAATTGTTGGTACAGGTATTCCCTTACTTGGGTGCTGTAATGTGCAGGAGCGCCGTCTTGCTGGAACCATGTTGGGAAATTTCCTTCTTCGTTCAAGATACTGGGAAATGCTTTTCCCTTGAGCATACGTTGGTAGGTGCTTCCAGTGACATGTTCATCGAAAAAGAGGGGGCCTATGATGCGATCCTTCCAAATGCCACACCATACCATCACCCGAGATGCACCTTGTTCTTTTGAAGAGGTATACCAGTGAGGGTTGTTTTGAGACCAGTAGCGGGTGTTCTGTCGACTTACCTCACCATTTCCATAAAAAACAGCCTCGTCACTGAACAGAATGGTGGATGGGAAATTGGCATCCCGAGCATATGAATTATGGTTTGTAAAAATAGAAAAATATGAATTTCTTCTATGATGCCAGACTTATGGGACACCCTGTATATAAAAATAGGTATATCTTGCTGTACCATAATGTATAGGTAGGGCCTAGCTAGTAAAGCCATGGAGGAAGCTAGTGTAAATTTTCTAGAACAAAGTGACTGCACATAGTGATAATGAATACCGTACCTTGAGCTTGGTTAAGTGCAGTAATTTTTGGATCTCGCTTGTTCCTGACCTTGGTTTGCCTGCCTCTGCCTGACTCATGCACATGCCCTCACTTGTCACCCACTTTGTACTTGCTTTGATTGCCATGCATACAGCTTCCAGTGCATGTCCCTGTCCTTACCTGCCTCCAGTCACCCCCAATGCCTTCCTACTTTCATGGGAGGTGTTTTCAGGGATGGAGCCATTATTGGCTCTTCCACTCTTCAAGAATCGGCCTGAGGGGGGGGGGGGGGGTCTTCCAGTTAGCACCGCCACTCCTGTCTACATAGGAGGGGGTTCTAGAGGACTGCTCATCAAGAGGGGCATGGCCAGCCCACGCAGTCACCTCTAGCCTGGAGCATGCAGACCCCACCTTTGGTAGGGATGTCTGCCAATCTGGAGGTATGGATGGGTGGACCAGGGCCAGGGTACATTGATAGTGATGGGCTAGTAAGGATATTAATCAAGGACAATAGTCGTGCAAGTGGCTTCAGTTTCAAGGAAGGAGGATTGTGAATAGCCTCTTAAGGAAAGGACCTTATAAAGGAGTGCTAAAACTGAATGGATCCAGTGCTAATTGTCTAAATTTAGATTGTAAATAGGTAGGGTTTTGAAGGTAATAGTACCTTCTTATTATTGATTCATGTATGTATATATAATTGTCTAGTGTTTAGTAGCTATGGAGAAAGGAAAACTTGGAGCTTGGTGTCAGGATGGGGAGGTGGCAATTCCTTGAAAGACTGGATGTGGTAGAAGGCTTTGCTGCGCTCATCTTTTGAGTGGTGGTACCCACCACTCGGAGAGGGGAGTGCAGTGGGGTTGTCTTAACTAACATCTTTGTTTCTTCTCATTTCAGGATTGGCTACTGTGCAACCCCCGTGTTGATGGAGTTAGTTTTGCCTAATGCCTGGCTAGCTCAGTAGTTTTGTTTAGACCCATTTTGAGGAATTTTTTTATCTCATTTTTTGATTCTGGTATCGGTAAATTTCGCTTTGAATTTTTAGAAACTGGCTCATTTTTCAAAGTCACGGTTGGCTTGCACTTGTGGAAGTTCTAGCCTGCCAACTCAGTTTGCTAAGAAAAAGAAAATTCAAGGAAAACAGGGTGTCTTGTGATACCAGACATTGCCTGTGCATAATGGTGTGCAGATTAAGGTATTTCTAGGACCAATAGCTTCAGGTTTTGCTTCTCCATGGCTTAACTATAATAGATAGGTGCAATTGGATTGACCTCAAGTCTAGCTTAAGGACATTAGGTCCAGTGAGGTCTATTGTGTTGTCTAATTGTACCATTCTAGCATAGGTTAATTTTTATCGTCTTCTGGTAATTCCACTTCTGTTGTCCAGTATTTTTGCCATTGTAATCATAAGCACCATTGTATAGCATACCCTTTCAGGGTTTTTAGATTTCAGTTTCTTGATCTTAAGCCTCATCTAGGCTCAAGCTCATATAACCCATCCTAGCTCTTGTAAATAATTCAAGTTAATTTCTAATAAACCCTTAGAATTCTACCAACTAGTTTTTTTTTCAGCCTTTGTCCTTATAGACTGGGGTCGTTACTTTCAAGGATTTCCTTGTGACAAGAGTATTGTAGAGGGTTTGAACAACCCTTTCACAAGGCAGTTGATATCCCCTCTTGTGGTAGCACTGGTGGTAATCCACCTACACAGGACATACAACCCAGGGTCCTTGAATCAACAATACCTCCAGATTCTCTTTATCAAACAATTCAGAGGATAATATCTGCTCTTCTCATCCAGCCACATTTGGTTTACTTCACGATCAGTCTGCTAAAATCTTGCTTGCTTATTATGTATGCCCATATTCAGCTGAGGTCCTCAAGTATTGCTGGGTGTACATTGCACACACCTTTCCTGAAGCCAGGGCTTTCCAGGTTCTCAAGTGGACCTGACTCAGACACAGTGTTAATCTTTGGAGATAGCTAGCGGGTCGAGTCCATTTCTTGGTTCCAGCAGTGTGGGAGTCTCATTTGCCCCTCAGTGGAGGTGACAAAAACTTCACCATCCGGGACCTTCCCTTTTCCCATCATCAAGAAGCAGTCAGCTTATTCAGTAAGTAGCCAAGTTACGGTATTCTATTTCATCGCTCTCCCCGCAACGTGTCTACGTCAGTGCATTCAGCAAGCCCAGCAGCTGCCCCCACTACTTCAACAGCTGCATTTTCAGGAGACTCATCTATGTCAACCCCTTCAGCAGGCCCACCAGTTGCCTCCGCTATATCAGCAGCTGCATCTTCAGAAGACCCATCTACGTCAGTGCATTCAGCAGGCCCACCAGCTTCAGGACATGCAATTAATGATATTGGTTTGTGGCCACAAGTGCTGACCAATGACTTTAGAGAGTTCTGGATAGAGCGGGGAACATCAGATTGCTGAAATTATGACAGCGACTTCAGTAACTCTTCAACTACTGAAAGTTGTACAACACACCGATGTATGAAGACATTATTTGTTAAGAAACATAGCCTGATGAATGAGAGGATTGAGGTGTCATGGCTGTGCTATTCTGAGTCCACAGGCTGTGTTTACTGTTTTGTCTATAAATTAATGTCAAGGGTGGACAGCAAGTTCACAACCAGGTTCAATGACTGGAAGCATGGTAGACAATCAGTCAAAGCACACAGAAAATGTGAGCAACATATGGAGTCGATGAGATATTTGTTGGTTAGCTCCAGCCATGTTGATTCAAAACTGGTGAACCAGTTTGAAAAGGAGTGCAACTACTGGCAGGAAGTTTTGCGGCGCTGTGTCGACATGCATTACAATAATGGTGTAGATGTTTATTAAGTGCATTACAACTGTGTAGCCTACTAGTGTAGCTGTATACACTGTATGTGTACATAGTTAAGTTATAGTCTTTAATATCACATTAATAAGCCAAATGGCTTCCGCATGTGTGTTTTGTGTGTGTTAAAAAAATATATATGTTATGTACATTACAAAATATTGTCATTCATTAATACACTAAAATAATACATCCCGAGAAATAGTTTGCCCAAGGCCCCGCACACTGTAAATGCGCCCCTGGTGTGTACTGTGTGGAGAGTTTGCTGATGTTTATCTCATACAGGAGCTTTTTGTAGCATCTGACCCGTTTGCACCTCATGTTTCAAATGTACGGATTAGGCCAGGTCGAAAATGCGAAATTTTTTATTTCTTAAAAAGTACCTACACTATGTGAGAAGTTTCATTTTATCATCTTAACAAAATATTAAAATATCAAGCATGTGCTACCCCTAGCACATACCCACCCCCCTTTTTTTACCCTCATATTTGCATGCATGTATATATTTAAATGGGGAAAAATGTTATTTCTTAAAAAGTACACTAACTTGAGAAGGTTTTTTTATCACTAACAATATATTAAAAAATCAAGCATGTGCTACCCTACTACCCCTATCACATGCCCCTCCTCCCTTTTTTACCTTCATATTTGCATATGTTTAATGTCGTTATATGTTACATGATAAGTTGTTTAATGCTTGATATTTTTATGTTTCAGATAAATAGAAATAATTTTTCAGATAAATAGAAATAATTTGCATTTGCTTTAATTATACACTGGCCAACAAAATGAAACTTTTTTTTCTCATCACAAACATGATCACACTTTTCTTAATGCATTTTTTGCGCTGATGCCGAATCTGGTTTTATTTTTTTTCTAGCACGTATAGTTATATAGATACACTGGTTTTGATATTTTTAAGTTTTTGATATTGCTATAAGAAAATTTATGGATGTATAGATCACACTTAGGAATGCTAAACAACAAATACATCATATACCTTATTCAATACTTATAAATAAAGAATATATACATTATTTTATTAAAAGCGCTGAGAGTGTGATTTCCTTTTGTAAATTTGGCCTGGATTGTCACGATACAGCATCCAACAATGGTCCGCCATCATGCTTTCATTCCAATATCCTTGGTAGTGCTTCTCCATCATCTGAATATCTTGATGGAAGCGCTCTCCTTGCTCGTCACTCACTGCACCAAGGTTTTCAGGAAAGAAATCTAAGTAGGAATGCAGGAAGTGAATTTTTAACGACATTCGACACTCCATTTCTTTGAAGGCATCAAGGAGGTTCTTGACTCCATCCTTATACGCAGGTGACTTGTTGCTTCCAAGAAAGTTTTCACATATCCATTTGAACGCCAGCCAAGCCTTCAATTCCAGCGGACTTAGGACTTTTTCAAATTCAGTGTCATTCAAAACCTCCCTTATTTGTGGCCCAACAAAAATTCCTTCCTTCAATTTTGCTGCAGTAACCTTCGGAAATTTCCTTGAAAGGTATTGGAACCCTTCAGAATTGACTTTACGCATTGCTTTAACAAAATTCTTCATTAAACCAAGTTTAATGTGAAGAGGTGGCAGATAGATCTTTTGGGGATCCACTAAAGGGACAGACTGGACATTGCTTATCCCTGGGACATATGTATACCTAAGGGGCCAGTCACTTTTGGTGTAATGTTCTATAGTGGCGCGACTGTCCCACAGGCAAAGGAAACGACAAAATTTTGTGAATCCTGACTGCATACCCATAAGCATTCCTATAACTTTTAGATCTCCACAAACATTCCATTGATGACTGTCGTATTTGATTGCCTTAAGTAGTATATCCATATTGTCATATGTCTCTTTTAGATGGACGGAATGGGCAATGGGGATGGATGGCATTATATTACCATTATGCAAAATAACTGCTTTCAGGCTTCTCTGCGACGAATCAATAAAGAGGCGCCACTCAGATGCCACATACGTCTGAGATATGGCTGTAAATAGTCCATTGATGTCATGGCAATAACAGAGAGGACCGTCTACTGAAAAGAATGCTGTTAATTCAAAATTCCGCTTTCGGTAGTAACTAATACGAACATTGTTCTCAAGTAAATTGTTCTCATTTAGTCTTGAGGCGAGAAGCTCTGATTTCTCTTTAGACAGCGATAAGTCTCTAACAAGATCATTCAACTGTCCTTGGGTTAACTTTTTAGGCTCTAAATGTCTACCTTCAAAAGTGTACTCTGGTTCTGTAGATGGTCCGGAAACGCCAGTTGCACCTTCATCACTTTCCATGTCATCTATGATAGAATCTACCCTATCACTTGGGGGAATTGGAATGGGCAATGTTTCATCATGTTTTAGTTTTACTGGTCTACGTGCTGAATCCAAGTTTGGATATACAATCTGGTGTTTGTTCTTGGCAGAAAACCCCATTAAGTTCACACTACAAAAATAACAGTCTTCATGATGATCTCTCAGCTCCCTCCATATCATGGGTATGGCAAATGGCATTGAAGCTTTCTTTTTGTTAAGCCAATCACGTAATCCATTTGAACAGCCAGAACAGATTTGATGTGGCGCCCATGGTTTATCTTGGTCACCTAGATGGCAACCAAAGTATAGCTTGTATATTTTCTTAATGTCGGTTGTAATACTTCGTTGCTGTGTTTTAGTTGTCAACTGGCCGCATACGAAACAGAACTTGTCGGGGTCATTCTTACATTGTCGAGGCATGTTGACTGACCTGAGCAAACTATAAATTCAAAAAAAATGTACACCAACTTGACACAACAAGTTCTTGGACTGGACTGATCTTTTGACACACAAAGCACGGCATTGTTGCCTGAATCACAATGCTGCTAGACGTAAAAGCTCACACCTGAAATACATAAGATGTATAATTAAGATAATTTAAATAAATAAGATGAATAAACTAAAAAACACTAAAATAAACACAATCAAATGTTGAAATATTAGTATTTTGCCTATTTAAAATGGTTAAATCTGTGTAGTTATATATATGGTACCACCAGGTGGATTGATCATTGTCTCACTAGTAATAATCTAAAGGATCGAATTGTTAAAGTTCATATTTTGCATGATTTCCTTCTTTCTGATCATAGACCATTACAAATATTAATTAACGTTACCAATTTATGCACAACACGACTTAACAAGAACTCAATAGGTAAGAATAATCGCGTTGATTGGTCCAATGTTAATATGCAGCAGAGAATAGAATACAAAGACAGAACATGTCACCTCTTTAATAATTTAGAAATTTTGCACCTTGGCTGTAATAATCCTTGCTCAAATGATTCTCACTGTAAACTCATAGATAGGTATTATAGTAAGATAATATCCCTGTTAAGAGAAGCAGGAAGCCCCTTGATTAAATCTTACAACTATCATACTAAGGTTATTCCTGGATGGAATGATTTTATTGCCCCCCTGAAGAGGGAATCGAAAGACGCCTACGATTTGTGGTGCTTTCATGGTAGACCCAGATAAGGACCAGTATACATAAATATGTGTAGAAGTCAGGGTCAGTATAAGGCGGCCATAAGGTGATGTAAACAGGAAGAAGAGTCTATTCGAGCATCAAAAGCCTGTGAAGCTCGCATAAATAACGATAACAACAAATTTTGGAAATTTGTTAAGAATCAAACGGGTGTCAAAAATGTCCTCCCTCCGACAATCGATGGGGTGTCAGGGGAGGATGAAATTGCAAAGCTGTGGAAAAACCACTACTCTAACATTCTTAATAGTGTGAGTAGGGATAATCTTAAGATAGATTGTAGCGAAACGATTGTGGGAGGGACAAGGGAAAATATTTTGATGATATTTTCTGAAGTAAAGAGGTTAATTAAAGAGTTAAAGACTGGTTCTGCGTCAGGGGTAGATGACTTATCGAATGAGCACTTAAAATATGCAAATGACGTAGTATGTCTGCATATATCATTGCTCCTATCAGCCATGCTTGCTCATAGCTATATCCCTGCAGAGTTCATGAGGGTATATATCTTGTCCCTGGTCAAAAATAAGTATGGAGACATTCTGTCCAGCAATAATTACAGGCCTATTGCTGTCGCTTCCTGCTTCTCGAAACTACTAGAAAAACTCTTGTTACTCCGATTAAATGATTTCCTATGGACATCTCCTAATCAGTTTGGCTTTAAAAGGTCCCACTCAACTGACCTGTGTATCTATGTACTTAAAGAAACAATATCTAAATACATTGACAGTAATTCAACCATTTATAGCTGTTTCCTTGATATAAGTAAGGCATATGATAGGGTGAACCACAATATTTTATTTGCAAAACTAGAAGACAGGAAGGTTCCCATGTACATATTAAATTTATTGAAATTTTGGTATTCCCACCAATCTTTCACTATTAGGTGGGGCAATGTACTATCCGAGTGTTTTGGCTCCTCTTGTGGGGTGAGACAAGGCTCCTTGCTCTCCCCTATGCTGTTTAATGTGTATATTGATGGATTAATTGCTTCACTTAATGAGGCAACAGTAGGATGTTGTATAGATAACACAAGGATAAATAACTTAGTTTATGCCAATGATATGGTGTTAATAAGTCCCTCTGTTAAAGGTCTGGATCGGCTACTAAAAGTCTGCGAAGTGTATTTGCAGAAACATGATATTCTTTTTAATGTGACAAAAACTAAGGTTATGCAATTTCATCCTAAAAGCTGTAATCAGCCAGCTGATATAAGGTTTAAAATGAATGGTGAAGTAATTGAGGAAGTACCAGAGTTTAAGTATTTGGGTCAAACTATTACCAGCTCCTTGAGTGATGACTCGGATATAAGAAAACAATCTCGAAGCCTGTGTGCTAAAGCGAATATGACCATAAGGAACTTTCGTTTCTGTACAAGTGAAGCTAGACACACTCTTTCGTACTTTCTGCAGTAATATGTATATACGGTCAGCAACTCTGGGTGAATTATAAAAAAGGTTCTGGCAGAACCCTAAATTTGCTGTACAACAGGTCGTTTAGACTCTTACATAAATTACCCCCGAGACGCTCAGCTTCGCAAATGTTTGCAACCCGTAATGTTCCGAGCTTCCCGGAGGTAACAAGACGTGCTCAACACAGTCTAATGCAAAGAATTAAAAAATCAACCAAGCTATCCATGAGTCCTGCCATTTATCCTCTAAGCTATGGACTTTTTGGTACGAAAACGTCTGTCTGTAGCTCCACTTAACTTCGACAGTGCAGTATTATTTCTAATCAATTGTATATATTTTTATCCTTAGTGTATGAACTGTCATTGTATTAATAATATTTGTCATATGGACTATAGTCTGCCAATAAACCTTTTCCTTTTCATTTTCATATGCCTTCATCTTGAAAACTATACATGCTAGAAAAAATCTGAATGCAGTTTTGGAATCAGCGTGAAAAATGCTATCCAGCCACCACAAATTTTACTCTGATGAAAAATCTTTGTTGACCAGTGTTATAATTTGAATTATCATAAATTATAAATTACATATAATTTGATTTTACTTCTGAATATAAACTATGACTACTAGAAGCAAGTCCTCAAATGCAGCCTTTGGATATCCTATGGAATTCCCAGCAGCAATGACTCCTTCAAAAGCAGATGTGAGACACTACCTTTTTGTGCGCTGTCATGGAGAAGCTAAATCAAAAGGATCAGCAACTGCTAATGATTGTTACAGGGTTGTTGTAAAAGATATTGAAGACATTTGGATGAAGTTCTCTTTTCCTACAATTAACACCAAAGGCATCTATCTTAAAGTCAGACAACTAATAGAAGAAGCCTCAAAATTGAACAAGGTGCCATTACATTGAAGAAATGAAACTTTTGCTTTAAAAGTAGCTCAGTATGATGAAATGTTTGATATATCTTCTTGTGAATGCTATGATAAGAAAATTGATAGGAAATCTTGCAGGTGTAAGGATAAAATACCAATAGTCCAGGCAATTTGTAGTTAGACCTGGGCAAAATTGCTTCAGAAGCTTTCTAAACTGTTTCCAGCTCAGGAACCATTGCCGAATAACATATCCAAAATCCGACAAAATTGGACCCCGGGAACACCCCCAAAAATGAAATTCAAAATGGTGGACTGGATGTTTCCTACGAAAAAAAAAATATATATAATTTACACTTTTATTTATAGAGATACATTTGATGCTTTTTCTTTCAGTTGTAATGTTTTAAATAATTCAACAATATACAACACAACCAGTTATTACGCAAATATAATGTTATATAGCTTTTTACAGATTTTTATAATCAATAATACAACAATTAATGCAAAAAACTTCACTTTTTTTACGTGAAGGTCAAAATATGAGAATAAAAACCCACTCTAATAGACAGAGTTTATTTCCACGACAGTTTCGACGCCCACTGGCATCCTCCTCGGGTGGATACAGAAACACAAAACCGAGGAGGATGCCAGTGGGCGTCGAAACTGTCGTGGAAATAAACTCTGTCTATAATACAACAATTATTTTTTTCCCAGTTTCAAGTTATGTTCATTACAGAAGAAGTGATACCTGGTCACAAACATACAGAAATTAATCCTCTTCATCACTATCATCAGATAGATTACCGGTACTTGGGTTGTTATCGCAACCACTGATTTGGCACTCGCCACAAGCAGCTGAACAGGGCATTCCATTACGCTTGCATCCACATCTTGAAGTAGCACATTTCGTCTTGCAGGAGCAGCGGATCATGTTGAGTAGATAATTTGGAGCTGGTGGCTTGTCGCAGGCTGTAGGGTAGTAGGAATTATTCTTTACATACCAACCCCACTGTTCTGCATCGATCTTCTCTTCTGTAGACTTCCAGATTAGTATTTGAAAGTATGTGCGAAAGCTGTGGTACTTTGTGGACGCATCGGTAGGTGGCAAACGTTCGGGTGTAACAAAAGATTTAGCTGTAGCCACCTTTTCAACTAACATTCAATGACGTAGTGCGTTAGTGGATTCAAGTGTTTTGCAGCCATACAACAGAAGCATTGCCTTTTTTCCAGCGGCTTCAATGTCAGAGTGTTGGCAACAATCAGAACAGAATGTATTTGCAACTGAACGGAGTTCAGCCACCTTCATCAGTGTGTCGAATGCTTTGGCTTTACCGATCGAAAAAATTCTGGATGTGCTATCACAGCCCGTGAAAGCATGCACAAACAGGAGATACTTGCAGATGTCATTGCCTAACAATGATTGAATGCTGAGAATATCATACACAGGATTAGGAGATGGTCCCCGTCTTATATCGCTGCGATAGTACAACTTGAAACCACTGTCCTTGGCATGGTACAGAAGGAGAATCAGCAAGTCGGTGTCTTCCCCTATTACTGTTGTTGTTGCATTTTCTGATGAGGAAACTGCTGCACGAATGATGTCCACATCAGCATCCCCATCTGCGTTGTGAACAGTACACCCGTGCTTCTTCAACATCTCACCTACGAGGGAAATAAATGCTTGCTTGTTGTTTTCATTAGCCAAGAAGTGTTCCTTCTGGCCAACAAACTTCATGCTTGGACTGAGATTCACATTTCTGCTTGTCTTGGTGCTGCGTCTTCTGTGGGTCATGTCCTTGATCGTAGGAGAGCTGCTGTAGCCATCAAAAACAATGATTGCTTTTCCATATGTTTTCAGAGTGAAATCGGCATATGAGTTGGCGATGCTGTCATATGTTTCATCTTGACACCAGGAAACACGATGTAGTAGAGATCCACCATCCAATACGTACTGGTCTGTGCACTGAATTTCTTGAACTTCTTCCATGCGTAAAGTGTCAGTGTATTTGATTATTGCATGAGCTAGCTGAGACTTATCGGGTTTCCTCAAGATACTTCGTGATTCGAATAATGCAGGAGGATATGCACACAGTTCGTAACACATGACATCTTCAAGATTCATGTCTCCGCCAGTGGCAACAGTCATCATTCTCTGAAACAGTAGTGCAGGATCTACTTCTATATCTGAAGCATCAGTGATCACAATGGCAGAAGCAGATCCTAGTGTTTTCACTTTGTCAGATCTTTTGGCAGAATATGTAAAGGCTTGTTTCCCAATCATTTTTACGACAATGTTCGTACCGATTGAATGCAATTGATGAACGTTAACTCCAGGATCAGCAGTTAGCCCTGTTACAATGTTGCAGAGACCCGAGGTAGAATGGAATGGGGATAAGGATTCCAGACATTCAAGTACTTTCTTCATGTCATTACTGTCCCTGATTTGTCTACTTCCCCTCATTTCCTTGTGCTGTTCACTACTTTCCAACAAAACTCTGGTGTATTCCTGCATTGCTAAGTTATAAGTGGAACACAGAGGCATAGAAAAGAGCCACGTTGTCCTTTGGATGTCTGTAAATCCACTTCTGCGTGTCAGTCCGCCTCTGCTTTTCAGGGAACGCATTAGTACTTGTTCTATCACCAGGTCTGTGCCGAGTCCGGCCCATAATCTGTCGCTTCTTCTTACCACAAACTTACCTGGAACATTTTGTTAATGGCTGGATTTTCAGAAGGCAAACTTAACATTTTCTGCAGGTACAGGTATATCGATTTCAGGTAATTGTGATGTCCGGCTGCTGCAATTATGGGGATGGTCTCCAGCATAGCTAGCAAGTGCAAATCCCACGAGCCGGTTCTGTCTGCTGTTATCAAGGAACGTGCAATGTTGATCATTCGCTGATATTCCAACCAGAGTTGACTTGTTTGCAAAGTAGATTGTAGGTCAGTTTTCTTCGCACCCAAAGTGGTAGCAATCTGAGACAATGCATTCAAAGATTCCACATCCTCAACTGATTGTTTGGCGGTCATAACATCGTCGAGCAGGTCACAAGCTTCCTTATGGAGGTCATGAGGAGTTCCATCTTCATTACGAGGGAAAACGTCTGCGACTAGTAAGGTACTAAGAGCTGCAACTACTATCATATGACCACGTATCGCTCTTGAAACAGCTTTTCCAGACATCATGTGTTGCACGGCATTTGGTCCGTATATTTCTTGAAGTACTTCAGACAATCCTGAACCATTCATAAGAGTACCGACTGCTCCCAAAAGATTCATCAGAGTGTGAAATGATCCCAGCATTAAAACAATGTCCTGCAGGTCTCTCTGTTCATTGATGATTTGGGAAGCTTTCCAGAACAAAGGCTGATCAAAGGTAATAATGCATGGGACTTTTTGATCGCGTGCTATCTTGCTCAAATATAGTAATGTCGAAAATATGCAGGTCATGTCAGTTGGTGACATCTATGATGGGAAGGAACGTGATCGACGCCACACCTGGATGTGAGACACTTGATCCACCGTGAATTGCCTGCATTGTTCCGGACCAACTTGGACCTGATCTTTCTGCTGAAGATATCTGCCAGAGAAGACTAAGTCGACTTATGGTGGCAGTGGGTACTGGAAGTTCGCAGAATGAGATGTCCCTCAACATGCTTCTTGCGTGTCTATATTCCCTAATGTCAATGGTTGCATTATGGTGGCAGTGGGTACTGGAAGTTCGCGGAATGAGATGTCCCTCAACATGCTTCTTGCGTGTCTATATTCCCTAATGTCAATGGTTGCAATCTTCTTAATGTCATTGTCACCAACATTACGCCTGTGAATAGAAGGGTGGATCTTGATCTTCAGAGTTATTGCGGCAATCATACCCATTCCATTAAAGGTATTCTTCCCATCCAAAGTGCAGACATCATGATCGACGTTATCTGCTGCTAGAAGGACTGCAGTGTTTTCATCAACAGTAAAAGAGCCAGACCCACTTGCCAGCGCCGCGTTTCTTTTGAATCTTGTTACTTCTGCATACGACGAACAGTAACCCAGCTGATGGAGAACGTCAAAAAGGTACCTTGACCTAAAGTTGTGGTGTAGCTGAACCGACAAACCAATCTGTAGTGGACATAGTAATCCTCTAGGACGGGTTGCTTGCATAATGCTCTGCCCAATTGCACCTATTTTTCTTGAAGCATCCTGTCCCGCAAATGCTTTTGATAATAGCAATTTCAGACTGTTGGGAATGTAATCAAGAGCACTTTCTGCAGTGATGTCATTTGGAGATGGATACACATCTTTTCTAGGCGAGTCGACAGACTTGATATCACTTCTGATTATTTTTGCAGCAGCTTCTACTAGGTAAATCTTCTGTAGCTCTATATTTATATCACATTCTTTCGACTTTTTGTGATAATCTATAAGAATTTCATTAGCTGTCTCTCGTAGTGTTACTACATCTGCCTTCCCACTTTCACCTGATATTATGATCTTGTCTCCGTAACGTTCTAAAAGCTTTCTCTTCATGTGCCTGCATTCGTAGACAGAGCTCTGACTTCCTTGAAGATATTCCTCCATTTTGGAAATTAGGTCTCCAATCAACAGTTGTTCATCATCATTTTCTTCCAGGTAAGCACAGGTCTGAAGGAATGCTTGGTGTTGCTCTTCATTAGTTGGTCTCCCTTTCTTCGAATCATGATCGTCGGAGGAGTATGCGCGAGGAATGTTTTTTCCACGACGAAAATTTACGCTGCAGGTGTGATGGTAGACACAATCTGCAGCAGGAAAATCACGAAGATAATACTCCAGATGGCCTTTTACATTAAATGACCATTCATCGCAGCGGCTTTCACAGCACCTTTTTATGGTTTCGGAGAACTCTGTAGTTCTTATTTTGACATGCTCTGATTTTGGTTTGTGTTTGGAAAAAAAGTCCACAAAGGTATCACAAAACAAACAGTGAGTAGCACTGGAAAATGCGTATTCATGAAAATGAGCACTTTTCCTTGGTATTGCCTCGGCTGCAGTCTGTTGCTTCTTTATTTCAATGGTCTTTTTATCCGTAAACCTTTTCCTACATACAACGTGAACACTTATTCCAGCTGTTGCAACAACATCGCTTCCACGGCTGCGGCTGGATGCATTTATACCATCTGCTCCTTTTTGCGAGATGTGAACCACTTCCTGTCCGCTGTCCAATTTCTCCTTACAAATCACGCACAATTCTTCAGGGGTCTGCATTCTTGAAGGCGGATGCACACCGAGTCAGCCGTACACCGAGTCAGTCTGAAACAGAAAACACAAATTAATAAACTGTGTTGCAGTATTTAAAAGGAGTACATAATAACAGTTTTAAAGAAAATGACAAGCACAAATACGCAGATTTGATAGTGGGTAGTAGGAATTAAAGAGTTGTATATAATATAAGTTTATAAAGATGTAGCAATGTCCATTCTCACATACACTCCATACAGTATATTTTATTTACATTACGTGATGTCATAGTTTAATACTAGCCGCCTAATACAATTTTTAGTGTCATATAGGTTAATTTAGAAATGAAAATGTGTTTTAAAACATTTTACTGATCAAGAAAAACGTCATAACTCTCTCTACAAAGCGAAATTAAAATTTATTGTATTTCGTAGGAAACTGCCAGTCCGCCATTTTGAATTTCATTTTTGGGGGTGTTCCCAGGGTCCAATTTTGTCGGATTTTGGATATGTTATTCTGCAATGGTTCCTGAGCTAGAAACAGTTTAGAAAGCTTCTGAAGCAATTTTGCCCAGGTTGAAGCTATTTTTGCTCTAGATTGCCTGGACTACAATGGCAGAATGGGAGTCTTTTGTGGGTCAAAAACAAAGAAAAAATCAGTTAGGACCAATTCATCGCATAACTAGTTCAACAAAGAAGAGATCTTTAGCAAGAGCCCAAGAAGCACAAAACCGTCAACCAAAAGCACAAGAAGAAATGACTGAAGCCACCAATGTTTTGTCATCGGAATTTATAGAAAATACAGACGAAGACATGGATGTAGATTCAGTGTCAGGATGTAGATTATGAGGCTGATTTAGAATTGACTGAGAATATTCAGAACAGGCACTCCTATAAAAACCTAGCATTAACAGCAGATCATCATCATGTAAGTCATAGGGCTGCAGCTGCAATAGTCAATGCAGCTTTAAAAGATATGGGGATCCTTAACCACACCAACATGCTTGACAAAGAAATTAGAAAGAGAAAGAAATCATATGGGTGAAACAAATACTTTTAGGTCTAAATCCGAAAATCTGAAGATGGAGTGCCTTGGTTATATATATTTTCTTGGCTGCCTGTGTTTAGGCTGGGTTTTTTTTTGTGTTGTATAAGAGCTGATTCATAGAGGAGCCTTGTTGGGTAATGTGGTGTATTAAGGATGATGTGGCCCTCCTTGAAGTTAATTTGATCAATGTCCTGTGTTTCTGTTGTTGTAGATGGTGTTTGAAGTATTGCCAGTGCAGATCACTTGTTTGTGATCTGTTATCCTCTTGTTTAGCGTGTTTCCAGTTTCTCTGATGTAGCAGTTTCCACAGTCATAGCAGGGGATGGTGTAGACCAGTCCTTTCTTCTGTTGGGGTATGTTGTGTACAGTTTTGTTTTTATGGTGAAATTATTATTGTTGCTGGTTAGCTGATCAGCCCACCCTGATCGGGCAAGCCAGCGGCACACTGGTAACTGATTGCCCTCTCCGGAGTGAACCAGAGGTTCAGCGCACTAGTGGTGATGTGTTGTGTTGTGTTCTATGTTGTACCACAGTGGTACAGTCTGTCATAATGTGTTCAATTGTTTGTGGTGTGTCCTGGCACAGGACAAGTCTGTGTTTATATGTCTGTAAGTCGAGGTGATGTCCACATCGGAATTGTGCCAAGTTAACTCGATCCAATCTGCTCAGGCTGGTTTCTGACCTGTGGTGGCTTCGCATCTAGGACCGTATTCAGACTGAGTCGTGTCAATGCTTTGTGGGTTAGGTGTGTGTGTGTGTGTGTGTGTGTGTGTGTGTGTGTGTGTGTGTGTTCAGTACTGTGTGATGTCTGTGGGGCATGGTATGGAATGGAGTATTTGGTTATAATGTCTCTTTGGTGTTACCTTAATGGTACGAGGTGTTGGTGTATGATTGTACATGTAGCAGCAAGGGTGTTATGGGTTAGTTGTTGCTGCTGCTATGAATTGTGTTCCCCTCATGTCTAAATGTTCCCTAATTTTCAGTATTTTTGTTTCTGTGTGCAGGTGTTCTATTGTTGTTGTTTGAGTACATCCTGTAATGATATGAAGTGCATTTTGTATTGTCTGTAAGGTGTTTATGTGTGTATTTTGGTCCTGTGAGTGTGTGGAATATTGGTGTTGTTTAGTGTAAGCTATGGAGTTATCTGTGTTCTTTTGTGTTGCTTGTTAGCAAGGTGATGGTTGATTTTGTGGGCACTACTTTGAGTCTATTGTGAGTGAGCCAGTCTTGTATACTGTTTATGTATGTTTGTAGGTTATTTGTAGCGGTGTCAATGTTGTTGTGGGTGGATGTCAGAGTGATGTCATCTGCCTATGATGATAAGGTAAGCTTGTTATCTATGGGTGTTGGAATGTCATCCATGTATAAGTTGAAGAGTGTTGGTGAGAGAACAGAGCCTTGAAGGACCCCATTCGTAAAAAGTGGTGGAGTTGGTGCTGAAAACTGCAGAGAGTTGTTTAGGGAGTGTCTTTGACGTTGTGGAGTGTAGATATGTATGGAATGCATATTCTTCTGTTGTTGTTATTAGTGTGCCAGACTTCCCCTGGATGACCCACCACCTCCTCAGAGAGACAATAAGTATACATAATAAGTTTTGGATTGAAGGCAAGAAAGCTTCAAGGAAGAGTAGGGTTGTGTGTTTGGGAATATTGGTGAACTCTTTGCTCAAACTTTTGCTTACAATTCAACCCTGGATAATTTTGGTGCTGTTCCTCCATCTCCTCTTCCTCTGACTTTATTATGTCAGAAATTAGAATCTCTTCTAAAAATGTTTTTTCTGCCCTATCTAGGCTCAACTGTGAAAAGGCATATGGTCCTGATGGTGTTCCTCCTGTTGTTCTTAAGAACTCTGCTTCTGTGCTGATACCCTGCCTAGACAAACGCTTTCATCTTTCTCTCTCATCTGGTACTTTTCCTTCCTGCTGGAAGTTTGCTTTCATTCAGCCTGTCCCAAAGAAGGGTGACCACTCTCAACCCTCCAACTATCGTCAAATTGCTTTGATTTCTTGCCTACTGGGAATCTTCTGGCGATCTTCTTGCATATTTCTCAGATTCTTGGTCCTCCTCCTTTTGGGATTTTGGTGAAACTTTGGCTATTGTGCTAGACATATCAAAAGATTTTGATAGAGTGTGGCACAAATTTTTAATTTCCAAACTGCCCTCCTTCAGTTTCTATCCTTCTATCTGTGCCTTCATCTCTAATTTCCTTTCTGGCCAATCTATAGCTGTGGTTGTAGATGGCCACTGTTCTTCTAAAACTATTAACAGTGGTGTTCCTCAGGGTTCTGTCCTGTCACTCACTTTTCCTTTTATTTATTAATGAACCTTTCATTCACATTTCCTGTCCTCTTCACTCCTATGCTGATGATTCCACTCTTCACTTCTACACCTCCCAAAGTGTCCCTCATAGCAGTCACTTCATGATTTGCTTAGGACAGCTATGGGACACCTGACCTCTGATCTTTCTGCTATATCTGATTGAGGCAGAGAAAACCTTGTGGCTTTCAATGCCTCAAAAACTCAGTTCCTCCATCTATCTACTCATCACAACCTTCTACACAACTACCCCCTTACCTTCAACAGCACACAACTGAATCCTTCCTCTTCTCTTAACATTCTTGGTGTTTCTTTTTCTCATGATCTTTCCTGGAGAGATCACATATACAGTGGGCTCTCATTGTTCGTGATTAATTGGGACTGAGAAAAACATCACGAATTACGAAATCATGAAGAAGATCCATTTTCAATGTAAAATAGCTAATTGGTTCCAAAAGCTCAAGGATGGCAGTGTAAAATATCGTTAAAATGCCAAATTTTGTAAAACTGCACAGAATATACTAAAGCAATACATATTATTAAACAATGATTCGCATCAAACACTAATAAAAACCAATAACATTACTGTAATATTACATAATATTTTATGTAAATAAAACTTTTTACTCTATGTAATATAAAGCCATATTATTATATAAACAATTATGTAAAGCAATAATATTTTATAAATAACTAAATAACACTAAATATATCAGGTCATCCCATAAGTAATGTCATTTTTTAGATCAGAATTTGAAGGACAAAAAAAAACTCAACTGAAACTTTTTAATCTAGTATATATTTTTCATCGGAATCAATGACACTCTGCCAACGTCCTACAAGCTTTTCAATGCCATGTTTATAAAATTCAGGCAGTTTTGAGGCAAAAAACGTACAAAGACTGGTGTGCAGGTCATCTAAAGAAGTATACTGTTTCTCATCAAGATATTTTGCAGACTCCTGAAGAGATGATAATCTGAAAGTGCAAGGTCTGGAGAATATGGAGGATGTGGAAGCTTTCCCACCCAAGCTCCTCAATTTTTGCAGAAGTGATCCAAGCAGTATGAGAAGGTGCGTTGTCGTGGTGGAACACGATTCCTTTCCGATTAACCAAAGGTGGTCTCTTTTCTTTTAGTGCAGTGTTCAATCAATCCAGTTGTTGACAGTAGACTTGAGCGGTGATTGTTTGGTTGTGTGGTAAGGTTTCAAGGTGTATTACACCACCTTTATCCCACCAAACACTAAGCAACACCTTCCGAGGGTAAAGATTTGGTTTTGGCTGTGGTGTCGCTGGTTCTCTGGCACAAACCCACTGTCAACAGCACTTAACATTCTGGTACAATATCCACTTTTCATCACCAGTCACTAAATGGTGCAAAAATGGATCTTGGAGTTCATGGGAATGAAGAGCTGTGCTAATTTTACCCGCACCCTCAGATTGTCGACTGACAATTCATGTGACACCCATTTTCCTAGCTTAGGCACTTTCCCGAGTTGTTGCAAATGTCAATGGATGGTGGACAGGGATGAATTGAGTTTCTGGGCCAATTCTTCGACAGTTGTTGAACAGTCTTCTTCAAGTGCGGCTAGCAGCAGGTCATCATCAAACTCAGCAGGGCATCCAGAGCGTGCTACATCTGGCAAACAGCAGTTACCATTCCTAAACTTTTGAAACCATCTTTGACATTTCCTCACATGCAGAATATCGTTGCCATAAACATCCTGAATGTTTTGCATTGCTTCAGTAGCACTATTCCCTTTTTTGAACTCAAAGTATTATATGCCTGATATGCACTTCTGATACCGCCATGTTTATGAGGGGTTCACATAAAGCAAAACACATGTCTTCACTGGTCTTAGATGTAACCTTCAGAAAATTTATGCTTAAACCAAGTAGGACTAGTTTAAACTTAATCTATCATAAAAAATGACATTACTTATGGGATGGCCTGATAGTACAGTGGGCCCTCATTGTTTGTGAGACTCTCTAAATATAGTACAGTGGGTCCTCATTGTTTGAGAGGCTCTCTCTTTGCAATTTCGCAAATTCGTGATGATCCATTTTACTACTATGTTTTGGTAAATTTGTGACTGACTCCACAAATTCGTGATTTTGTCACGTGGCATCTGCAAAACTCCCCACGCAGGTTGATGCAGGTTCAGTCGTGCTGTGTCTTTCACTGAGTGAGGTTGTCATTTCATGCTCTTCAGCAAAGCTGGGCACAAACCGTTAATCGTTAATTAATGAAGTTAACTTTTTCGTTAACGATTTAACTTTTAAGTTAACTTTGAAAATCATTATTGGACTAATTAACTTCCGTTACATTTAACTTCCGTTAACTCAAGTCCATTAACCCAAAAAATTCATAAATAAACGTTTAAAAGTTTATATTATTTTCAGTGCTGAGCAGGTGCGCAATTAATCCGCCACTGTTAATAGTGATGAATGAATTTCCATTTCCGCAGTGCAAAATCAGGCGATATATTTGTTTCCGTCGCCACAATTTGTCTTACCAAATATGGTAGTTATTTATGGCATTGGTTTGAGCAAAACATGGTCGACTGTAAAATCAGGCGGAAAGATTTGCCATTTGAGTTGAATGTTTCAACTTCTTTCAAGAAATATCACGAGCATTTTAAGGCACTTTCAATAATATATATGTAACAATTACAACAAATAACTACATTCGTTTCATTTGCAGTCTGTCTCTTGCGCAACATGTTTGTGCTAGTGAATATTTAAAAATAATCGTTGTCAAGTAAGTCATGTATATTTATAATATGTCTGTGAGTACCTTATTAGTAGTCTCCTTGATACATTTCAAGAACCATAAAACTGATCAGGTAAGATTTCAATTCTCATGTCACTTTGATGACAAATTAAGTCAATTGATGTCTTACAATGGGAGCGTTTTTACCTCATCTGGTTGGACAAGTATGACAACACCAAGGTCGCCAGGGTGAGGAAAAGCATGGAGGGTACAGTCGAGGAGGCCATGAAGCAGCAGTCCAACGAAGTGGGCAGCAACAGTGGATGCAGCAACAACAAGGAGGAGGAGGATGACTTCTTCAGTGCTGTCATCCAGACAAAAGAGAGCAGCAGAAGCCACAGGTCACTCAAGGGCAAGACCCAGAACTTGGTCAAGACCTGGCTGGAGACCAACTCCAAGGACTTGCTGACAGATGCTGCCTTCTTGGGTGAGCAAGTGTTGGTGGACTTGTTCATCAAGTTCAACACAGCCATCCCCTCCAGTGCTGCAGTGGAGCATTTGTTCTCTATGGGCAAGGACATCCTGAGGGCCAAGAGATCATCCCTGTCTGATGAAAACTTTGATATGCTAATTTTCATGAAGGGCAACATGCATCTCATGGACAAAATGGAGAACAAGAAGAAGAGGGAAAATTAAATTATATATATATTGTGTTTTTCATTTTTTTTATAATAAAAGTTAACGTTAATGGTTTATCGGTAACTTCCGTTACATGTTTAACGAATTAACGGATTAACGGTTAACGAAGTTAACTTTTTGGTTAACGGATTAGCGGTTAACGAAGTTAACTTTTTGGTTAACGGTGCCCACCACTGCTCTTCAGTACCAGTAAAATATCATTGTTTATGTAATATTACAGTAATGTTATTGGTTTTTATTAGTGTTTGATGCAAATCATTGTTTAATAATATGTACCGTATTGCTTTAGTATATTCTGTGCAGTTTTACAAAATTTGGCATTTTAAGGATATTTTACACTGCCATCCTTGAGCTTTTGGAACCAATTAGCCATTTTACATTGAAAATGGATCTCGTTTGCGATTTCATAATTTGTGACATTTTTCTCAGTCCCAATTAATCATGAACAAGTTTAAGGTAGTAAAATTAAAGTTTTTGTGGTTCAGAACCCACATAAAATTGTAGGTCCCCTCCGCCACCATGGAGGACATGTGCAAGACAACTACAACCACAGCTATGTAGACCAGCAGCCATGAGTGAATCCTAGGGTCTTTGTTGGTCTGAAACATTATATAAGTCTTATTTCACATATAGGCATAACCCATTCTAAGTCCTATTTCACATAGAGGCCTAACACACATTCTAAGTCCTCTTTTATATGTACCGTAGGTACAACCAAATTTAAGTCCTATTTCACATATAGGTGCAACACATTCTAAGTCCTATTTCATATATCAGTATAGCCCTAACAAACATTCTAAGCCCTATTTCACATATAGGCATAAAACAGACAAGGCTTGATATTAGGGTCTCAAATGCAACATTTGAGGATCTTTGCTGGACCAAATTGATTAACCCAACACAAAACTCAAAATTAAAACCCTACAAAAAGAAATATACATTTACACAAATACCATATATAAATATACACACACAACTCCAAGCATCCAGTTCTTCTTTTAACCCTTTAACGCCGGAATTGTTTGTAGGGTTAAGTTATTAATGTGTGTATTTGAAACATTATCAATATGTAGCAGTCATCCTTTTAGGGTTAAGGAAGAATCCCTCAACAAATTTCATCAACAGACACACACCATAAAATACACCACATAAAGAAAAACAAACTCTTAGACACATGCATTCCATGCAAACAGATTGGATTCCTTCAAGACCACAAACCTTTCAGACCTACCTGTAGGACAGGTAACACTTACTCAATCATAACTATGGGCATTGACTTCACTGGAGTGGTGAATCAAAGTTTTGAAGACTAATTGGATTCAAAGGAATGAAAAAATGCATGGATACACTGTACTTTAAATGTGCCACAAACACACACAACCTGCTTGAACATAAAGGATCAGAGAGTAAAGGCTTTTATTGCTGTGCTCTGGTTCTGTGCACATAATTTTGTATCAAAAATTATATGGTTAGACAGTGGCACATACTTCAAATCTGAAGAGAGATTATTCATCAGATTTCTAACCAACAAACAAAAGGTTTTATGGCCTGCTTTGGCCATAGCCAAAACTACTCTACAAAGGGTCTTATGGCCTACTTTGGCCATTGCCCAAACTATTATAAGGGTCTTATGGCCTCTCTTGGCCAGAGATCAAACAACACAAAAGCAGTACAGGGTTCAAACCCCCAAGCTCTTCAGATTTACCTGTGGAGGAGTAACATTTACTCTACTAAAACTACAAGTATTGATTAGTCTGAAGTGGTGGGAGGTTTGAGTACAGTACAAACTCGTTTAATCAAACAACACACATGGAAGTACATTTCAATTAACTCACCAACATAGAAGTCTATTTAAAACATAAACAGTTAACAAAACATGACAAAACTTCAAAACAACGTTAGTGAACAAGCATTTAAAAACTGGTGACTTATAAAACTTACACAAATAATGAGCAAAGTTAAAATGCTTAATAATTTTATTTTAATTCCATTAATTTCCTATACCTAAGGGGAGTCAAACTGATTGACATAACTAAACTTGAGAATTTGGTCTCTTGAAATTTTATATTTAAATAGGTCTTCAGTAACCCCTCTCCTTCTATGTTCCTACTTCATTCTTTTTAACTCATTTCACATGGTTTTGAGAAACACTGTTTATCAAAAAATTTAATGTAAAACATGCAAATTTTTCTCTACCCCCACCCCGCAATATATGGAAAAAACTATACATGCCTACAATATGGTATTGTATGTGGTACCTTTATTTCATAATTAAATACAAATTATTAATTTACTGAATAACTACAAAATTACCTCAGGATTGGTGACAGAGCCTATTAGGAATGGAAATAATTGCCATACATGTATAGAACCCAATATGTAGGCATTGGGTCCACATAAGAAAAAATTTATTATTTCATATCAAAATTTTTCATTGCTGATGCATGAAAATTACTTCAAGAAATAATGAAAATAAAAAATAGATGTCTGGGGACTTTGTAAAGTTAGCAAATTTTTAAGACAAAAAATATTTATATTTGCTCATCTCAGGGCTGCATAGTGACCAGCGATGCTTTAGGCAAGGGAGAAGTGCTTAATCTTCCTATAAGTTCTGAGTGAATACCTAATAATATAAAACTAATAACACAAAAGGATAGGCCTATTTCTTCAGGTATTTAAGTAGTGTTGACTATATTAAACCAAATAAACTCATTGTGTAACCCCATCACCTACATCAAGAGAGAGCCATGTGCCCTACAACCAGAAGCAAGGTCCAATGAAATAAAAGGTATGGTAATTTCCTTCTTTATCATTAGGCAATGAGGTCTTTTGAAGACCTCCTCAAACACAACTTTTTAATAAAAAGATGTAGGGTTTTAGTCATCAACTCCACCAATATCTTCTGGAAATTTGCAATGGATGAGGGTGAAGGCAATCAATCATAACCCTATATAGTTTTTTATAAACCATTTCAATAAATTAAGTACAGAGGAGCTTCATAGACTGCAGTACTGTATATATATAGTGTAAACTGTAGAGGCCTTATTAGTGCTTATTATCTTTGTGATTTTTATGAGTATAGTTACCAAGTAGTTGAAGTAACAGGTAGCATTGTAGGGTTTTGCCGATTCTCATTTCTCAAGTCTTTATTTTTAAATTCATGTTTTAGCTTTCGCAGCCTCGAGTTTAGTGTTCATTAAGTCAATTTAGTCAAGCATAAGCAGATAATGTAATTAATGAAAAAGTGTTTAAATCATTGTAATAGGGCATCTTGCTAGAAACAGCTCTGGACTAGTGTTAAAACCTAGTCCAGTATTTAGCCTTGACAGTCCCTGTTGAACTTGAGAAAAGGCAAGATCATAGTCCATTACTGAAGCCAGAAGGTATGTTTTGAAGTTTAGCACTAAGGATCCAGAACTTAAGTGCTCCTTCTTGGCAGACAATCCAGTGTTGTGCACGAGTTCAAATTTCTTGAAGCATTGCCAGTGTACTTTGGCTTATAAACCTTTAATTAAGCTATTGCACATGAATTCATTAAGTGCCTATACACGTTGTCTTGTCCAGATAAATTGGGAAATAAACAAGTGAGAAGAATTCCAGTAAATATAATACAGTTCAAATCTAGGAAGTTAAGACCCTCCAAAGTTTAAGAAAGTTATTTAGGATTTCAGGGTTTTGTACATAAATCACCTAATATGCTCATTATCACAACTAACCTTATTAACCCCATCATCATTTAATTTAAGATTAAAGTTTCTTATTGCCTAGAACCTCCAGAAGAAATTGTAAATAATTACTGTTAAAGTTTTTGTTAAAGTTTTTGTTAAAGTTTTTGTTAAAGTTTTTGTTAAAGTTTTTGTTAAAGTTTTTGTTAAAGTTTTTGTTAAAGTTTTTGTTCAAGTTTTTGTTCAAGTTTTTGTTCAAGTTTTTGTTCAAGTTTTTGTTCAAGTTTTTGTTCAAGTTTTTGTTCAAGTTTTTGTTCAAGTCTAGAAATGGGAGGTTCCAAGTTGTTCTATTAAATCAAGTTATAAATAAAACTGAAAAAACTAAATTTCTAGTTTGCTTTCTATAAATCATTAAATATCAGTCATGTTACATGATGGGGAGATTAGTTTCATATTTGATCATCACAGGGAATAAGACTAGATAAAAAATCATACACCGGAATAAGGTTTACTAAATTTGGTGATATTTTCAAGTCAAGGAAAAATTCTTGAATTAATTTTCAGTAGCATAGGTCTTGTGTGCAAAGCTGGGCACTTGCGGTTTTTTTTGCGGTACTGCGGTACTACTGCACTACCAAACTGGTACCGCATAACACAGTACCGCAAAGGATCGCTGAAAGTACAGCAGTACCACTACCGCATTTTTTGCGGTACTGCGTTATGCGGTACCGGTTTGGTAGTGCAGTAGTACCGCAGTACCGCAAAAAAAACCGCAAGTGCCCAGCTCTGCTTGTGTGTACTGTGCTTATTCCTGTTCATTCTCGTTTATCCTGAAGTCCTTTCTCTTCCTTTTCTGCCTGAACACTTTTTTTCTTGCACCCACTCCTTAACATTCCAGCATATACTGTTTGTTTTCCATCGCTTGAATGCACTGCACTGTGGTGGTCTTGCTCTTCCTGCTTGACATTTTTGTGAATGGTCCTTGTTCACTTGATGTCCAGTGTGCTGCTTGGAAAAAGATTCTTGAACAGCTTCACCTCCTGCCTTCCTGTCTATTCACTTTGCATGTACTTTGTGGCTGGCCAGTAGAATTGGATTCCTACCATAGGAAGAACTGTTTCCAGAGTCAAATCCAGGTGGGTTCTCCAGTTTTCCCACAACAGCAGTATATAGCTAGTCTATATACCTGGCCCTGTAGAGTTTTTTGACTTTAGGTGTTTTCAAGTTCATAAAACAGCTAAACCACTTGGACTCTAGGCTCTACAGACTTAACCTAACTAGCTTTGATACTTTTTTGTTAATCATCACTAAATATACCCTTTCAATTTTAGATAATGGTACAGGTTTTAATCATAAAAAATAATATTATTTTAACTTTATTGTAGCTATAGCTAAATGCACTACAAAGTTGAAACTTTTTCTTTCAAATGCTAATCAGTCTACAATAATTCTGAGGAGAAGCCAGGCTCAATGTCTTCCAAGAAACACTCAGCTGATGAGAGAAATCTATCTATCAACAAAAGATAGATAAATAAAGAGAACAAAGGTAACTACTGTATTAACATGTTTACTGCCAAGGGGGTATAGGCTATCCAGGTCACTCAGGCCATTTTGCTTTTTCATGTTCAAAAGGTGCCTGGGCTCATTCCATGACAAAAAAAAAAAAAGTGCACCATACCCTCATAGATTTTGCTTAAATTTGGTTTATAGAATGGTCTATGTTAGTAAGTACCAAATTTCAAATATCAGCTCAATCGGAGTTATAGTTCAAAAGTTATGCTCCCCACTGGGGGGGGGGGACAAAAACTGGAAATTTTCAAACCACCATAACTCAGTCCCTAATTGACATAGAACAGTGATTTAAAGTGTGTATGAAAGGTAATTGCACACATAACAAATTAGCATAAATTGGCTAAAATTAACAGAAAAAAAGTTATGACACTTTATTCCATTTGAAGGGGTCCTGCCCCCCACTAAATTACAGATTTTTTAAAATTTTCATATATACAAAAAATGAGTTTCAACCTTATTCTATCAATATATGAAAAGAAATATGTGTGTATTTGCATATAAAATAGGTATTTACAGATTTGAAAATGACTACTTTCACTTAAGAGACAATTTCTAACAAACTGTTCAAGATTCCCATTGACTTCTGGTATATAGACTGGTGTACTTGTTAAAAATGTAAATACATATCTGTTAAACTAGTATTCTAAGAGCTAAACATAAAACACTAGTACCTACCATAAAATAGCTTCCCCCATTCGATTGTTCGGTAAATTGGTTGAACAAAAAATCCCATGTGGACATTAAAAAAGTGGCAATCCTACCCAAGATAACTACTGCCTAACTAGAGAGATCTTTATTTTGTTTTCTGTGATGCGCAAAGCATTCATTGTGTTCTCATTTAATGTATATATTTCTTTTCCATTTTGAACAGATTTATGTACATATACACATAGTGTTTTAAATAAGTAAAAGTGTTTGATAAAAATGTCTACACATAAAAGCTATAACAAGCACTGTTGCAACCCTTTTGAACTGCACAAAAAGCCTATTCTGCAAAACTTGAGGCCACTTCCGAAGCTTGTTGTTGAAAATAGTGACCCTAAATATAATTTGTGATGAATCAGAAGTTTGTATAAATTGTCTGAAATTAATTAATAAACACGCAAAACCTGAAGAATTATTCAGACTGCCAGAAGCAATAACTAGTAGTACTGAAAGTACGACTACTTCACCTGACATATCCCCAGAAAAAATTCCAAGAAAATGTACCGAAACAGATAGATATATTCAACGAGAAGGTCTTAATGCAACTTTGGAGCAACTTCATGTTACCCCAGTGAAGTTACTTAACTAACTAGCTATTAAATGTGTGTACAGATAATGCATTTTTATACTGTCAGCTGAAATTTAATTCAGATATAGTTGTCTTATACCTACCTAATACATATATATATGAAATTATCTAAAAAATATACTTCAGTTCAGAAATTCAGATTGTTGCCACTAGATATGTCATACTTATATTTATTAATTAATCGTATTTCAAATATTTTTCAAATGCCCTGAGTAGTGGAAGCAGATCAAAGGTAGTTTCACAAAAATACAAAAAAGCTTCAACCTCCTTCAAGAGGAAGTTGGAAACTGCATTTGCCACTGAAGTTCAAGATGTTGGTGAGCCACTGAGTAAACAGCATCTCAAAGAAGCAGATTTGGAGAGGTAAGAAACTAAAAATAATTAATGAGATGACTTTGAACTATTAATGTATGTAAATACCTGTATATAGGTACAGGTATGCCTTGATTTACACCGGGGTTAGGTTCCAGCAGATTGCCATTGAAAAGTGAAGCGGCGTAAATTGAAGTTAAAAAATAATAGGCTTCTACCTAAATAGGATAGGTTCCAGGATTCTCCAAAAGTGACCCCATATTTTCCGTAAAATGAAAATTATTAATGGGTTATATGCTTAAAACTAGTAAAAGAATGCTTAATATTAATAAAATAATTGAATTAAAGATAAATTACTACTTACTTTGGTAATTAAAGCAATTAAAAACAAAATTATTCGATCTTGTTTGACAGTGGCGAGATGGAGATGACTTATTGAGAGGAAGAAGATCCCGGAGGGAGAGCCTCTTTTTTTTTGCTGAGGAACTGCAGAATTGAGCAGTTCATCATCATCATCATCTTCCACATCATCTAGACCTACTTCATTCACTATCTTAGTGACGTCTTTTGTTACAGTTTCGACACTGTCAAATCCACCGAAATCAGCAATGCAATCAGGCCACAGCTTACGCCAGACACCATTTAGACATGATTTTGAAACTACATTCCAAGCTGCAGTTATGTTGGAAATGCCTTTTAAAATGTCATATGACTTCCAGTAGTCCCGCACGGTTACATCATATTTTGCGTAGTTTACGGCTTTTTACCACCTTTAACTTTATATTTAAGCTTTTACTTTAAGCAGCGTAAAAGTGAAGCGACGTAATTTAAAGCGGCATAAAACGAGGTTTACCTGTACAGTATTATAGGTTGTCATGTTTGGATATATATGTAGACATTAGCTATATTTCCTAAAATGTGACATCATCCCATATACTAAATATACTGGTATATGTTCAAATTCATGAAGTAGTACTTCCTTAATTCTTGAATAATATAAATCATGTACTTACATCCTTAATATTGTACAGTAATTTGGGGTTTGTTTTTTTATATGTACGAAAACCTCATGAGTGATCTTGTACAAGACTTCAAATCCACATCATCATACAAAAGGAGGCTTCAGATACTTACACTCTCACCATTTCCTATTTCTAGGACAATGGATTTGTTTGGTGCAACCAGATACATGGTTGACAAAGCCAGACATTTGAAACATACATTTGGTATTATGCCACAGATTCCTATCTACAGTAAAGGAAGAAAACTAACAAGATATAATCTTTGAAATAAAGGAATTCTACGAAGATGAAGAAGTCAGTCATTTGTGTGCAGAGAAATCTGATTGTGTTAGCATAAGAAATAAAGATGGTGAAAAAGAGTACCTACAAGCAAAAACGTCTATTACTAGGAAATTTAAAAGAATTATATTCAAAATATAAAGAAGAAAATGATAATAGCATAGGGTTTTCTACCTTTGCACCCACCACCAGAATCCTAAACTCATGGTATCAGCAATTGCAGAGAAAAACTTAACCCATTACACACTTATGGAAAAAAGTGTTTATGATATAAATTCTTCTACATGCATGTCACATTAGGCCTGTTCAAAAATCAACTTTTTCTTATTTTCATAGGTTTCTGTACATTTTCCCATGCTTTTTGACCTGAAAAAGTCGAAAATCACAACTATTTTGACCTAGAATATTGGGAAGCATTGCCACATGGAGCTTTAAATTTTCTGCCTTGAAATCAGCCAAAGCGCCAATTCCGGGGTCCCTTGAATTATGTTTTGCACTTTAACTTTTGATCTAAACAAGATAGAGCAACAAATTAGGTATCAAATGAAAGAGCATAAAATTAATAAATAATAATAATAATAATAATAATAATAATAATTAATAATAATAATAATAATAATAATAATAATAATAATAATAATAATTAATAATAATAATAATAATAATTATCTATCATTTTTCAGGAAACAACAGAAACTCAATCAGAATCTAGAAAACCATCTACAAGTTACAACTTCACAATGGCATTAAGCAAAGAGCTGAGGGAGCTCCGTGGGCGCACAGTTGATATCTCAGAACCTCCACGTACTGTCCACAGGCAGGTGTCAACTGGGCCATCTACCAGATCTCTCACTGAAACTTTCCTGGTTGGATACCCTTCAGCTTTTATCAGTGGTTCCCAGCTTCCCACCAACAGACAGGCGTTCCAGTATTTCCTTAATCTTCAGAATTTACCGGAAAATGCAGGGAGGCCCATGGTTCAAGACCTTGCATATGAAACAGTTGAATCTATCATCCCATTCTGGCAGATGGCTAGGATCAAGACAATGACCAAGTACAACGCAATGAAGCTCTTCATGAAACTACACGAGAAACATCGTGCTCTGGTGAAAAGCAAAGGAAGAGCAAGTAACCCTGGAGGAAAAAGAGGAGCATTTGTGCTGGAATTAGACAGCCTGTTCGATATAGGAGCTCCAGATGCAATCCAGGAAATACAGAACAACAGACTGTTATCCAGAGAGAAGAAAGATGAGGATATCAGGTTCTACGAAGACCAAAAGACTGAGAGGAAAGGTCATATGTCTGGTCATGACAAGATTTTTGAGACAAGATCCCTGCAGCAAGCAGCGAGGAATGAAAGACTGCAGCATAGACAAGAACAAGGTAAAACTAATTACTTTGAACGTCACAAAAAGTTTTAAGTTTTACTCCATTGCGATATTTAGCATGTACTTAACAATTACTGTCTTAACATGTTGTACTATTTTACAGCTGCAGCAGAACAAGAGGCAGTTGTTCATGTGGATGACATTACCTGGGGGTGACTCAACTGACAACAACGCTAACACAGAGGACATGGATTACCATCAGCCTCGTCCTGGATGTTCTCACCATCAAGACACTGTCATGGAATGTGATGTCATCTGCAATACAGCTGATCGTCTTGGTTTATCAGACAATCAAGTTAGTGCCATGGTTTCTGCCACCTTGAAAGCTGGAGGGGCTGATCTGGATAACTTCGTCATCTCAACCTCAACAACACGTCACAACAGAATGCTGTCCAGGTATAATATCAGCCAGTCACATGTCCAAGTTTTGTGAAAAACCCCCACAGTACGCTGCCTTACACTGGGATGGAAAGTTGCTCAAAGATGTCTTGGGCAGTGAACCTGGAAGTACCTCAGAGACTTTAGCTGTGCTAGTGTCTGGTCCACCTTCATACACTGAAGGAAAGTTATTGAGAGTACCTGTCATCGACAATTCTTCTGGCACAGCTCAGGCTGAGGCTTCAATGGATTTACTGGAGACATAGGAACTTACGGATAATGTTACTGCCCTTGTTTTTGACACTACATCCAGTAACAGTGGAGTTCACAGAGGAGCTGCCAAACTGCTAGAGAAAATGCTGAACAAAAAGGTGTTTTATCTGGCCTGTCGACATCACATCCTGGAAATCCTAGTAGGAGCAGTTTGGGAGAAGCTGTTTGGGAAGGTGAAGGGGCCAGATAATCCCTGGTTTGAGCATCTGAAGGATGTTTGGACGGACTTGTCCAAGGAAAACCCAAAGATGCTGGCTATCAACAGCAAATGGCTGAAGGAAAAGAAGAAGAACAGTGAAGAAATACTCCAAGACATTCTAACAGCAGAAAGGCTTCCAAGAGCCGACTACAGGGAAATGGCTGAACTGACAGTCATTGTTCTTGGAGGAACGCCTCGAGGTATTCACTGGAGTCGACCAGGCGCCATTCATCAGGCCAGATGGATGGCCAGAAACCTGTACTCCATGAAAATGCTGATGTTTGCAGATCAACTTGAGTACGACGAAGACACTGTATCAAAGCTGGAAAGACTCAACACCTTCCTTGCGCTGTTCTACACTCCTGTATGGATGATGTCAATGTCTGCTGCAGATGCTCCCGTGAATGATCTAAGTCTAATCCAGGACATGTTGAAGTACAAGAAAACTAACCCAGAGCTTGCTGATGCAGTACTTAATAAGATGGAAAACCACAAATGGTACCTGACGCAGGAAGTTGTGCCATTTGCCCTGTTCAGCAGTAGATTGAGTGACACATTGAAGCATGACATTGCTGCCCAGTTACATGCCACTGAGAAGCCAGACAGCTTCAGAACAGGAAAGCCTCTATTCCAGAGAGTCACAGCTAAGACCACCCTGGTTGATCTCATTGGCCCAGAATCACATTTCCTGCTGGACACACTGAACATTCGATCCGAGTGGCTTCTGGAACCTGTCACGTCTTGGCCACAGAATGAGGACTACAGAAAAGCGTTGGACTATGTTAAGAATCTGAAAGCGGTGAATGACATTGCTGAACGTGGTGTCAAGATGATGAGCAACTTTGCAAATGTCATAACAACAGATGCCAAGCAAAGGGACTATCTCCTTCAAGCTGTGGAGTTCAACAGACGCCGCTTTGACAGCTTCAAGAAACAAACTCTCAACAACTGACTGTGTAAATGTCATTATGAAATTAATCATCATGTAATGCTTTCACTTCTTGATCGATTAGACTTGTGACAAAATGTTAATCTCAAATTTGTGTCATGAATAAGGCGCCTTGTCTGCCTTGAGTGTGAGAAAACAAATTTTGTGATATTTCTGAAATCTTTGTATGTACCAATGTGCCATTTCTTGTTCCAAGACTATCATAATTGTATAAGTTAGAGAGAGGATTAAAAACACTTTAATTTGGTGCCTATTTTGTTGCTCTATCTTGTTTAGATAAAAAGTTATAGTGCAAAACATGATTCAAGGGACCCCGGAACTGGTGCTTTTGGCCGATTTCAAGGCAGAAAACTTAAAGCTCCATGCGGCAATGCTTCCCAACAACCTAGGTCAAAATGGTTGTGATTTTCGGCCTTTTCAGGTCAAAAAGCATGGGAAAAAGTACAGAAACCTATGAAAATAAGAAAAAGTTGATTTTTGAACAGGGCTAATGTCACATGGATGTCGAGAATGTCCTGGTAGCAAAAGCATATTTAATTTCTTAAATACTATACCTTCCTTGACAAGCAGAGATTCTGTCGAATATGTTCAGTGGACTAATACAGATAGATCAACATTGGAAACTCATATAGCTTCTCCAGATGAATTTATTGAACACCTTTCAGAAAACATTTTTTCTCTTACTGGCAAAAAGCCAGAGTCAGTATTTGAAGATTATGAAACAGAATCTTCACTGTGATGAAATACTTATGCTAGGGGATTTTGCAGAAAACTATTCATTCATCACTCAAGATGAACCACAAAGTTTTCACTGGACAAATGACCAGGTGACCCTCCATCCATTTGTGGTGTATCACATGAAGCATGAGGAATTAATTCATACTAGTTACTGTATTATTAGTGATTGTCTTGAGCACTCAACATCAGCAGTTCACACTTCAGCAATATTTAATGAAGGATATTAAACAGAAATTCCCCAACATACAAAAAGTAATTTATTTCTCTGATGGGTGTGGAGGCCAATACAAAAACAAATATAATTTCAGCAATCTATGCTATCATGAACAGGATTTTGGTGTGAAGGCTGAGTGGAATTTCTTTGCCACAAGTCATGGGAAAAATGCTTGTGATGGTATTGGAGGAACTATTAAAAGAGTTGTAGCAAAGGCTAGTTTGCAACGTACTGATACTGGTCATATTCTAACATCAAGAGCTTTCTATGATTTTTGCACTGAACACTTTAATTCAATTATTTGTTTGTATGTTACAAAGGAGAAGGTTCATGTGGATAAATTCAATCTTTCTAGTAGGTTTAATGAAGCTTTACCTGTTAAAGGTACATGGGGTTTCCACAGGTTTGTACCAGAGTCAGAAAACCTAATACAAGCTTATCAGGCATCTGATTCTGATAATTGTAAATTATTTAGAATAAGTACTGGGGCTGAACCAGATGAAGACAGTCAGCTAGTTGAAAAAGATGAGTATCAAATTGGTCAGTATGTTGCCTGTAAATATGATGATAAAGTTTGATTTGGAATTATTTTACACACTTCAGAAGAATATGGTGATTATAAAATCAGTTTCCTCACCTCATCAGGATCTACCACTTGGTATTATTTTCCGAGGAAAAAGGATGTTTGCTAGATAAAAAAAAGTGGTATGTTTTCTATCATGATGACACCAAATATCAAGCCTGGTGTTAAGATTATTTACTCCTTCAATCCAAAGCAAGTTCAAGAACTTAGTGGGAGTTTGGAACCAAAACTAGGATAAAAATCTGTTGAAAATTAACTATATATAAGCTTAGGTAGATATAGATTATTAGCATTAAAAATTATTGCAACACCATGTGTAAATTGCAATGTATTAATTACCTAACAGCTTACATGAATTTGTAAAAATTAGTCTTAAGTAAAAGTAGCCATTTTGAAATCTGTAAATACCTATTTTATATGCAAATACACATATATTTCTTTTCATATATTGATAGAATAAGGTTGAAACTCATTTTTTGTATATATGAAAATTTTAAAAAATCTGTAATTTAGGGGGGGGGGGGGGGGGCAGGACCCTTCAAATGGAATAAAGTGTTGTAACTTTTTTTCTGTTAATTTTAGCCATTTTTTTCTACTTATGTTAATTTGTTATGTGTACAATTACCTTTCATAAACACTTTAAATCACTGTTCTATGTCAATTAGGGACTGAGTTATGGTGGTTTGAATATTTAGTTTTCATCCCTCACCCCCACCCCACCCCCACCCCCACCCCACCCCCCAAAAAAGGAGGGGGGGGGTATAACTTTTGAACCATAACTCCGATTGAGCTGATATTTGAAATTTGGTACTTACTAGCATAGACCATTCTATAAACCAAATTTAAGCAAAATCTACAAGGGTGTGGTTTTGACCACTGCATGATTTGTCATGGAATGACCCACGCCTAATGTTCTAACAAATATAATAATTCATGTTTTTCTACTTTTAGCAATTTGTTAACCTACAATTGGTGTTATGCCTTTTAAAAAATTATCAATTGGGGTCAGACTATTTAAACACCAATGATTAACAAATGTGGTGTCTGCCAGATATGCCTGATACGGCTTGAACAAATGGGAAAGATGTCAACCAAATTTGATGGGCATGGCAACAGTTGTTAATGATCATGTCCACCACACTAAAAAATGGTGGACATGGCAGTAAATGTGTTAATTTACTCTAGCTACCTGATAATTTTTATCCAAAGATATTTTAGATTTGGGAAGCTAGAACTAAAAACTATGAAGCATTTGTGTTAAGTTCCATTACTAAATACAGTCAGTCCCCCAATATCACGAGGGTTACACATTCCTGGAGGGCCTCACAATAATGGAATTTTGTGATATTGGGGACCCAGGGCCTATGGGAAATAGGGGGGTTAGGTTCACAAGCCTGACCAATCATAAGGAGGAAACTGAAAATATTGTACACACAAATAATAACCCTAATATAGTTACTGCTCTTTCAATCCTCCCTCAAACCCATTCCATGTAAATGATTATGAATAAAAATACTGCACTTGCCACCACACTTGCTCTAATTGCTTTCTCATTTTTCTTAATGTTCTGCACAGTCGACTCATTCACCCCATAATCAGGGCCAGATTAAGGCTGTGAATGGAAAGCTGAAATAAAACATCATTAAAAGTATTTCAACATTTTTAATGCTTAAATTATAAGGTAACTCTTACAATTGACAATAAACATATTTTCTAACTAACCCTAGGAATGCAAAAAACTTCACTTTTCTATGTGAAGGTCAAATTATGATAATAAAAACCCACTCTAATAGAGTTTATTTCCACAACAGTTTCAATGCCCACTGGCATCCTCTTCGGGTGGATACAGAAAAACGAAACTGTTGTGGAAATAAACTCTGTCTATTAGAGTGGGTTCATAACCTTAGGAAATGCATTCAACTAAGATGGAAGTTTTCAATTATTATGGAAGTCTGTAAAGCAGTTATTTGTGGTGTTTAGACGCAAGTTTACATTACATTTTGAACACAAGATATTTGTTTTTCCTTTGAAACCAGGTTTTTTGCACATTCTTCAAATTTTTTCTATACTAGGCCAATGACCAACATTATCAAACCTTATTGGTTTATCAGGAAGGGCCTGACAGGACCTCCCCCTTTTTATGTTTTTGTTCATTGCTTCTACCTTCAGAAGTAGGTCTTCCTCTTTTGAGCCCTCTCATTGTTTTATCTTCTTTCATCAAGGAGAATGCCACCCTAAGTTTGAATGGGGTCAGTGAAAGAATTTCAGATCTTGGTAACTTGAGATTAAGTGCATCCTGTCTACATAGCAGCCAACTATTAACAATTACCATGTCAATCATATGGAAGATAAGATAGTAATAATATTTCTTTGATCTTATGTTGATTCTGTAAAGTGCAATTAGGCAATCAGCTAAATCAACTCCTCCCATTGATGTGTTATAAAGCTTTATGATGTTTGGACACTGAACATCAATTTTGCGACACTGCTTATAGTCATATCAGGATACGGTTGTAAAAGGATTTGCCTTAGCAAATGTTGAAACAATATTTAATATCTTATTATCATACCATTTTACATAGGTAATTTTAACTTCCTCACCTGCAGACTTTCTTTCTTCATACGAACCTCTTCCCTTCTTTATAAGGTCTTTATCAGCATCCTTCCCTTCTCTTACCCTTGGTATGCTGGAACACACACTGTTCCACAACACCAAATGCCTTGATTGGCAAGATGGCATATCAATGGCAAAGAGGTGAACCAATTGTCAAAATATGAAAAAGGGTTATTGTTCAAAGGAATTGCCTGTGCTAAATGAAGAACTGAGTTTGAACTTGCTTTTAGATCTGGAACTCTAGGATCATTCACAGGCTCAATATCTTTCCTGTATATGGTATAAAGTCATATGTCATACTTTGACTATCAGCCAGAACAAAAAATTTATACCTCCACTTATGTGGCTTACTTGGTATGTACTGCTTTATCCCACTATTGCCCTTGAATGGTACAAGCTGCTCATCTATGCATACTCTTTGTCTCATAGGAATTTGTTGAAATTTTGCTCTTAGATGGTCTACCATCGGATGCACTTTGAAAAGCTTATCATTATTATTATTCGTATTTGGGTCCAAGTTTGTATTATCTACCATATGGAGCTGTGATTTTCTCTCTTCCCATTGGTTATGGCTCATCACATTTGCTACAATATCCCAAAGAGAACCTAACTGATTAGACCAATGCATATGAGTATTAGGCAGTTTACTGATGGAAAAGTACACACATAGACCCAACCATTGCTCTAGTTCCTTTCGATACATATTGAGAGGCTTATTAGGGTTGCTTTGCACTGAATATAAATTGCTTTGTGTATCTAAAAACTCATCTGTCAAGAAACTGCGAATGTATTTAATTGGTTGACACAAATCATCAGTAAATACATGCTCTGGACCAAGATACTCATGAATAGTTGTAGAATCTGTTGGACTACCTTGTCACCATAAAACATGGGGGTGCACTTTGAATAGCATTTTGCTCTATTGTTGAATCATCTTCCAGGGGAATTGCATCATCAGTTAAAGCTTCTTCATCCACAGTGGTCCAGTCAGCAGTAAAATCCATCATTTCCTCTGGGGTTATTTCTATAGCTCTTAACTCTTAACCTCTTAACTAAAACTAAAAAAACTCTTATTTTTCCACCCATGAAGATATAATTATGCAGTTATATATGACATTACTTAACCAACCTTGTAACAAATATTTAGGGTTAGGGGATTTAGGCAGCTGCAACTTGGTCATGACTCAGGCTGTGAACTTGCAATAGAGCGAACCAGATAGGTTACATTGTTTGAATTGGTATTGTAACTCATGTAAAAGCGAGATTCACAAAGTTTCAACTTGCAATATTGGGGCCTGACTTGTAATCTTAAATAGTTAATCCTTACAGTTATTCTATTACTTGTACTACTTCACTAATTCTATCATATATGTTATCTCAATAACTGTAAATCTATGATGAGAACACGGGATAAGATCCTCTTTATGAAATATTGAAAACTTGAAATATGTTAGGATTGCTAGCCATCAGTAAGGGCACTGGCATTATTAATTGGTAAAATCTTTTTTTATTGTAGTAAAAAAGAAGTTAGCTACTGTTTGTGCTTTTCAAGCATTCCTGTGAAAAATTGCCCTTTCAAATGTGGGCAAATTTCCAGAAACAAAACATGAATAATGAATACATGGTTTAGCTAACTAGAAAATATCTGTGTGCCCCACTTTCATCAGCCTTCAGTGAAAGATTGTTTCGTACTGGGCAAGATATATATGAACCAAGAAGAAGCCACCCGCTGCCTGAACATGGAGAACATTTAGCTTTTAGTCATTGCAATCTTAAGTGCATTGATTTCAAGTATAGTATCAAGTATTGAACTATTGATTAAGCAAGTAGCAAACTAGCAACTGTATTTCAATTACAGTATGTCAAAGTTTGTAACGAAAAGGTTCCAAATATAGTTTGTATCCTCAGTTCAAGGTTTATTTGAAGCTTCCTTCTTTCTGGATACTGTACCAATACTGTAAACATGATACTGAGAAAAGACAATGAAATGATGAAAATAAGCACACCGGACAAAAAATTAGTCACCCATAATAGCACCGATAGTAGGAAGTTCAAGGTCACACAGAGGGCGCTGATGTAGCATTGGTAAGTGACAAGTAGCGGTGACGTAGCACACAGGATCAGATCTGTTTCGTGAGGTGGTGAAGAACAAAGTGTGTGTTGGATATAGTCTGCAAAATGGGTCGTGAGGCAGACGTTACTCAGTGGCAAAAAGGAGCCATCGTGTTTGGCAGAGCCCACGGACACAAAATGTCTGAAGTAGCCCAATTTGTTGGTGTGTCAACACGTACTGTCCAGCGAGTTTACAAAGAGTGGTGTAGTTCACAATCAACTGACAATCGACGGCGTAACTGTGGCCGGAAAACAATTCTCAACAATAGGGGCTGCCGCCATGTTTCTCGTCTAGTAACTGCAAATCGTTTTCAAACCAGAGAACAATTGCTCCAAGAAACCAATGAGGTTCTCCAGCGACCAATTTCCGAACGGACATTGCGACGAGAACTGCATGCGATGGACATCTGGAGCAGGGTACCACGGAAGAGGCCGCTGTTAACAGCAAGTCACAAATTGGCACGTTATAAATGGGCTCAGAGGCACAAAAACTGGACTGTGGCAGATTGGAAACGTGTAATTTGGTCCGATGAGTCCCGTTTTTGTTTGTTCTCCAATGATGGGAGGCGACGAGTACATCGCAGGTCCAATGAAGCCTTTAATCCTGAATGCGTCGAAGGTGTTGTTCAGGCTGGAAACAGAAAGTGAAGCGCAGGAATAGACACCCACGGACTCTGCCGGAACTTCGGGACTGGCTGATGAACGAGTGGCAGCAAATCGATGTTCAGTACATGCACAACCTCGTAGAGTCTCTGCCTCGCCGGATTCGTGCGGTTATCAAGGCCAGAGGCGCTGTCACACGTTATTAGGTACATTCTGAGAGGGGTGACTAATTTTTTGTCCGGTGTGCTTATAATTCAGTATACAAATAGTTTTAAAGTAATACAGTACCAAAATCTTAGTTCTATGAAGATAAATAAACACTGCCATGCCTAAATCCTAGTTTTATCAATGTAAATAAACACAACAAAATAGATGCTAATATGAGGCAGGCTCTTGATGTTATAATGAAAGTACCGTAATGTTAAAGTATCAGTACCAACTGATATTTTGCTTACCAGTACCAATTAATTGGCAAAATGCCAATACTATCTGCATGACAATACCAATTAATTGGTACATCCCTAATCGATATGCTTTCAGCTCGAGGGCAACTTCTACTAACAGGAAACAGGCTTACACACGAAATTGCTGGTGCTCAAAAACCTCTCCATGGAGCATTTTCAAACAGATTTTCTCCAAGTATCTTTCCTCACAGAACTAACTAGGTTAAGATTCATACACATTTTCCACCTCTGACTGGAAAACCTAAACTTTGAATCCTTCTTTGAGAAAATTGACAAACTGTCACTCTCAATTAAATCCATTGTGGAATGAGAAAGTAAAAACACTACCTTTCCACAACTTCCTACTACACAGAACAAATGAGGGGTCCCGCGTCTTACGGTACCTAAGCGCCAAAATTAAAATTCGCCAGAAATTGCCTCCAAAGTTCAGCAATATTCTCACAATAGTATCTCTGTTATTAATTGAGCTAGAACGTTCATTTTTGGCTAAATTAGAGTTCTAAGTATGCTAATGAAGATGTTCATGAGTTTTTGGAATAGATTTTCATATTTTATATTTTTTTATTTTCTTATTATGCTGAACTTTGGGTGAACTTTTGGCTGGTGATAGAGGTGAAAAAAGTAGTTCGCTTCATAAGGTTTTCAACCATACTTCTAGTGTCATAAGGTCATTATAACCCAAACCACACAATAGAAGAAGGGTGAAAATAGTGATAGCTATCCATCAAAAACACATTTTCGCCTGTGGTGGCGCTTAGGTACCCTAAGACATGTGACCCCTCAAATGACAGCATAACCATGTCAATCTACAAGAAACTGACCCACACAAACATACACATCCATTCTCTCTCAAACATTCTTCCTAATAATTTAAAAAACATCCAAGTCAGGAACACCTAGAATTAAACCATATAACTCAAAACATTTCTAATGGAATGATACCCACCATTTTTTATACAAGACACCCTTAAAGAAAAAGGGGCTAAACATGAACAACAGAACTTGGGTGTAGCCACACTGGCAGTGTCACCATAGATTCTGACTTAATTTGGTCAATTTAATTGAGTTAAATGTTGTCAAATGTACTGTACATACATATGCACATGTGTGCTTGTATGTGTATGTGGTATTGCAATGTTACATAAATTACATATTTCTGAATTAATAAATACTGCATTTATTAAAATAAGTTAAAAATTGTTTACTGTACCATAAAGGGTGTACCTGTGATTTCAGTTGCTGTTGCAAAGGGGGAGAATAGCCCCCACCAAGGCCAAAAAGGCTTTTTAATGACTTGATTTGACCCTCAGAGTTGGAGGGTTCTCTGAAAAATAAGAGAGAGATAATGATTAGATGTCAAATTTCCATCAGAAAATGGATGACAACTGGATCTCATGCAAAGACAGAACAAAAAATAAGGTCCTATATACTTGTAAAGTTAAGGGTTCTACACTACTAATCTAAGAGTTAGGATAAGGCAGTGGTACTCATTGCGCGGCTTGCAAGCCAAATGCGCTATATATATTTGGCTCATGAGCCACCCAATGAGTACCACTGGGCTAAGGGATACATTCTTTTCTGATAGTCTTATGCAAGATTTACTTACTGGGGAATTTCAGAAAAATCATCCATCAAATAATGAGGTGTGAGTGGGTCTCCAGTCCCTCCTGACTCAAAACTGAGGTCAGATGAAGTCAAAGCTTTTAACCTTGATCTCAAGAGATCATTCTCCTCCTGAAGTTTGGTTATTCTGTTTGATTCATCCAAATAGCTTGCTAAAGTGGGTAACTTCATGTTCTGAAAATTATTGAATTAAGCTTAGTAACTAAAAACCACATAAATCTCACCTCATATAGTGAAATAAAGTCCTATATTGTAGAAAGTAAAACATAGTATTTTACACTCTTGATTAAAAAAACAGTAAGCTATTACAAAATGATTACTCCATTTAAAAGCCTACAAAGTATAAAAGAAGGTAGCAAAATACACAACAATACCCCTACCAGACAACACTGCTACCTTCAATTTGGCTTTATAACATCCCTTTCTACCTTCTCTGTTATGTAGCTACATAAGAAGAGTAATAAATATGGTATAGTTGTGGAGGTTTTAGGATTTCTATATTTCACCTTCAAATTTGGAAGTCTAGATAGGTTCCATTTAATATCTCATTCTTCTTTATTAATTTCAGAAAGTACTTTTGTTAAAAGATTTTAGTAAAGAATTATTAGAATATTTTTTGTAATGGAAAGATAAAAACTTAGCCAACAGGAATCCCCTCCCCTTGGCATGGCCTGATGCTGGAGGCAGATGTGCGGAGTGAGTTACGAGACATGGTAGGGTGTTTTTCCCAGACTTTATTCTGGAATGTGAAGAAGTTCAAAAAGGAAGGAGGATTACGCTTCTCTACTAGAAGTCGGGTTTGGCCCTTCTAGTTTGAACCTCTAGGCTAGTTTGATGAGTGGTGTCAGGATGGGGGGAAAACCCACCCGCACCATCTTGTAAAAAACCCTGTAAGGGAGCTTCTCAAAGGGATCTAGGCCAACCAGATTAGCCTCCTAGTGTAGGCCCAATTGTAACTAGCCAGGTACCAGGAAAGCATTGGTATCAAATTCTGGAAAGCTCCATTCCAGGGTGAAATTGGAATGACTTTCTAGACTGCCAGTGACCTTAAGTCAAGATGATGTATGAGAAGGAGAACTAGATTGATAACTGTAAAACTACAAAGCTAAACGTAAGATTCATGGTGTAGGTGTTTATTTGCTAAGTATGACAATTTGTATCATTTGATAATTTGTATAGTATAAAGTATAACTTGTGATGTAAAGATATAATGATATAAACAAAATATAACTTATAATGTGAAAGGAATATTGTGTGTGACTGAATTGTAAGTGAATGGGCGTGGATGTTCAAAGCGAGTGTGATGTATATAATGTAAATAATTAACTGAATAAACTAGATTTGTAATAAAATCTTAATCATTTTCCTCATCTCAACTTCACCATTCCTTATGAGTTCAGCTAAAGGAGTAGATTCATTAGTCATCCACCAGATCAGGTCATTGAGGGGGGAGATAAAGGGTATCCCACTGGCATTTTGATAAACAAAAGTAAGCAAAATAACATTTGAAAAGATATAGAATAAAGAAAAGCCAAGTAATTATAGGAAGAGATATCAAGTGAGAAGGAAAGGAGAGTAAACAGTTTAGTCTAAAGAGGAACAACTTTATAGATTTATGGTAAAACCAGAACAGAGACCCAATCTCAAATGAGAAACATTTGTGGGTTGAGTCACTGGCAACGTAGTGAAGTATCAAAATTTGTTATTCAATACCAAAAACTGACAACTGTTTTCTTTGCCAAAAATTCAAAATGAAAATTTGAATATTTTATCATTAGTTAAATCTAAACAAAAGAAAACTTAAGCTATAAAAAATTCAGTTTATTCCATCTGAGACAAAAAAATCTTTTATGTACTCTCAATACATAAACATAAGTAACTTTCCTAACAATATTTTGATGCTTGTCCTTAACTTACCTGAAACACAATTGCTAAAAAGTTTTGGAAGGAGACAAATAAAGTGTCTTGCCATTGTCTAGTAAAATACATAGCAAAAGCTGGTATGTCTTCCACACTTTTCAAATAAGGTAACACTGAAAAGTAAAGCAAAAAAACCATTAAAGTTAAAATTTAGAAGAACATTATATTTACTACTACTACAAAAAAAAAAAAAAAATTGACTAACACGATTGTAGATGTAGCTCAAAGTGTAAACTAACCCACTTTTTGTTTTACTTTTTTTTTTCCTTTCTTATCCTCCCCTTACTTGCATGTCTGTAACTCTCTACTTGCATGTCTGTAGTTTGCATGGTATGACAGTGAGTTAAGACTGTGTTTGCATGGTTTGTAAGTGTTCTTATTTTACTTCTTTTCATCTTTCACCCCTCTCCTATTCTCTCCGACTATTTTTCTGACTTGTCAGCAGTGGCCAACTGATGATGATGGCGAGTTTTTCTCTTTTTCTGAATGAATTTTAACCCAAGAATGATAGGTTTTGCTACTTAACCCCTTATTCTCCTCTTTTAACCCCCTACTCTTTCCTCTCTCTCAGGCTAACCTTAGAGTGGATCTTAGGGTTTTTGTTAGCCTTAGCTTCTGTAGATCTGTAGATCATACAGAAACTAATTGAGAAGCATACAGAAAAAGATGACGTGATTGAAGCAATAAAGATTAACTCAAAGTACCGGTACTTCTATAATTTCGCAAAAAGGAAGTTGAAAAACTATGCGATTATTGAACCTTTGAAAAATGAGGACAGTGCTTTATCTGATGATCTAACAGAAGTATCTGAAATATTAAGAGCTCAGTACGAATCATCTTTCAGTATCCCAAAAACTGACAAACTGATATGTAACAGAAACACGTTCTTTGAAGAAGAACTACAAGAGGAAAGTATAACAGACTTCAACTTTATGACAGATGATATTACACAAGCTATAGGGAAACTAAAAGCACACTCAGCAGCAGGACTGGATAAATGGAATGCCACACTGACCAAAAACTGCAAGAATGCAATCGCTAAGCCCCTATATTGGATATGGAGATGATCACTAGACACAGGAGAAATACCAGGCATCCTGAAGTGTGAACATACAGTAGTCCCAATATATAAAGGAGGAGATCGATCCAAGGCCAAAAACTATAAGCCAATGTCACTTACATCTCATCTCACTAAAATATTTGAAAGAATAGTTAGACAGAAAATCTGACTTCTTGGAAACTCAGAAAAAATTAAATGATAACTAACATGGGTTTTGGTCAGGCAGATCATGCCTATCACAACTAATGGAACACTACAACAACATTATTGATGCACTTGAAAGTAATGAAAACTATGATGTAATATACACAGACTTTGCCAAAGCATTCAACAAGTGTGACCATGGAATCATAATACATAAACTGAAATATTAATACTATAAACACCCAGGAATGTCTGTCAGTCTGTCACGCTCGAAAAGAAGAAGATTCTTGATATATATGGGCGATATTTGTATTTTAATGCATTAGAAAAAGGCGTAATGAATTCTACTTTTAATTATAATTTTAAAAAGTGTAAAAAATATTTGCTTTTGCGTTCAGCCTTGAGCCGAAATTTAATCTGCGGCTAAGTTAAAAAATTTACCAAATGAGTTCTTTTTATGCACTTTCATACTGGTGCTGCAACCATTACAGACTAAATATTTTTATGGCTTTCAAAAAGTCTTCGAGTTGTCAATTTTCTTTTATATCAGAAATTCATTTAGCCCACGATGAACGAGGATCATGCTGAAAGAAAATGACGTTTAGCAACAGAAAGAAAACAACGATGGAGAGAGCATCAAACACAAGAACAAACTCAATCTCAACGTTCTTCTGATGCTCACTCATGTTCGGATTATAGCATGCAAATAATTTCATAAGAAAGATTTTTGATCAGAATATTTTAAGCCAGTGAAAGCCTAATATTTACTTTAAGTTCACGAGGCACTTAGATTTTAAATGCAACTTCACAAATTTTAACTCGCTGATTTTGGATGTGAAACTAAAAAATTTTGTCTTCGTTATTTTGTAAATTTATTGACTGACTTGCTTTTTCTCGATTTAAAAAATATGTATAAAATTTTGTACAAGCGTCGTCTGATTTGATATACGTTGGTAGCCTTTGGATGTACCCTCGATTGGACAAAGGGAGTTAAATACTGTAGATCAACCAACCAACTTGACTTATCTATACTATAAAAAGACAGTTCTGTCTGTCTGTAGACACCATGTATTTACTATTAAACAATTCTGAACAGAAATAAATGTGCTTTGCTTTGTTTCAACTTTTTACTGTATCGTGTTAAGATTTTCATTGCTGCATTCTTTTCTATAGTTTTATTGACCAAATAATTGAACCTTCAGTAATTGGGGGGGAGTCAATTATTCAGACAATAAAACTATTGAAAAGAACCAGCAATGAAAAGCTTGAGCTTCACATCCAACCCATTGTATCAAGATTTGTGAAGCTTAAGATTTTTATGGCTGCATTCTTTTCTATAGTTTTATTGACTGAATAATTGACTCCCCGGTAACTGGGGGGGGGGGGGGGGCCTGTGGCTCCCCAATTACTGAGGCCAAAGGCCCCAGCACCATGGGCGTAGCTAAATGGGCCCATAGGGTCCACTTTAGCTAGTATGGGAATAATAGGAAAAGTAGGATTCTAAACCTATCATAAAGGTCAGGGACCAGGAACAGAGATAAATATAAGCATTTTATATTTTGGCAGAAAACACCATTTCCAATATTAAGTTGTCCTACAGTATGGATATCTTTATTTTTAACATTTTAAAATATTTTAGGGCAATTTCAGGTTGTGACTGGCTGCCAGATGTAGAGGATTGATTTTTATAGATTTCTTATCTCAAAGGTTTGAAATCTGGGCAATAGCTTGCCTTTGCCAACTGACAGACGTACAACAGTTACCATCTCTCTGTCCATTGTTTATGCCTTCACACAGTCATTTTAACCTTATCTCTTCCGCAGGATGGAAGTTTTATAATTTTTTTTAGATATTTTAATTAGTTTATGGCTTTGACAAGGGCTTGGTTGTGACCAGCCAAAATTAATTAGCCTTTTTAAATAGTTTTATAAATAATTTTATATTTTTTTCCTTGCAGGTTGGTGTAATTTTACATTGTTGTGGTTATTGCAATTAACATTTATATATATATAGATATATGCTGAGTGTGTTTCTACTTTATGGTGTATGGATGTTTTATTTCCACTCTGGGTAATATCAAAATAACTAGTGTTTATAAGTTCAGCAGTAAGTGCTATCTTATACCAGTGTGTTAAACATCAGTGAATTTGCAGTAATAATTTATTAAGTGAAAGCCAGTGGCACATAGAGTGTACAAAGAAAAACTACAGCAACTGAAACATAATTTAAAAATAACTCAAACAGGAAATCAGCCCCTGAGATTTTTAAATTAGGCCTATACAGGGAAAGAAGGTCAGAGAAAATTTGAAAGAGCCATAAAATGGGAAGGTCAAGTTTTTGAGACAATTTGAGAAAGCAAGAAGAAAAGAGGCAAACTAAAGGAAAGAAAAAAGAATAAAGGAATAATGGAAGAAAAAGAAGAATAAAGAAGGCAGAAGGGAAAGAATAAAGGAAAGAATGGCAAAAAATACAAAGAAGTGTATAAACTGTAGTAAATTCATAAAGCTGAATAGAGCTGGATTATGTTTAATGGAATGTGCTGTGCATCAGCTTTGCGATTGCAAAGATGAAGCAGACCAGGCCACAGGCTTAAAATGCATTCTGTGCAATACCTTTAAACACTAAAAAAAATAAGAATATGGTACAAAGAGCAATGAATATAGGCAATACATGTTTATCGACAGATGACAAGGAAACAATAGGAAACTGACAAACAAACATGAGAAACAGGAAAACACAATACAGGAAAGCACACTTCAGCAGGAACATGAGGCTCAGGACAACACAATACAGGAAAGCATGCTACGCTACAGGGAGATGCAAAAGTAGCCTCAGAGAATGAAATATGCCCCACCAATGAGAGCGATAACAAACACAAAAGAGAAAGAGAGGGATACCAGGAATACAAAGGAGAAAGGAAGATACCAAGAACACTAATGAAAACTTGTTGAAGCCAAAAAACTACTGAGTAGGGAAGAAGTGGTGGTGAAACAGAAAAAAGCAATTGAATCATATAGGGCTCGTAAGGAGATTAAACGATGGGCCATATGTGAATACTGCAAAACAGGGTCATGCATATATATGGGGCAAAGGTACAGTCACCCAAAAAAATGCTTCGATATGATGAGGAATGGAAGATGCAAATACGGACAAAACTGCCACTTTTTCCACCCTCCTATGTGTAGACAGTCAGAGAGAGAGAGAGAGAGAAAATGCCTAAATATAGAGTACCCATATTTTCACATAAAGGGTACCCAAAGAAGAGAACAGGGAAGAACAGACCCTATCCATATTAGAAGTAACAACAGGAGGAAGGAAACAAATTTTTTGGAGGAAATGAGAACTATAAAAGCACAGCTTGCCCTGCTAACAAGAAAGGACAGGACTCCACAGGTATATTCCCGACACCATTACATACATCACCCCTCTATCCAACACCACCCACTAATAATACATCCACAGTGGTATCAAGTGCTGCAACCCCAATTCTCCCAAATGCAGCAGCCAAACCAATAACACCAAGCAGGAACCAACATTGACTTAGAAATGACCACTATATAGGGAAACTGAACACAGAAATTAGAAACCTAATAAATGTTTTACACAAATATTCAATGCCTCTACACAGACCATGCGAGCTGCAAATTACAATACTTACAGAATTTAGCTACTGAATCCAGCATAGATATTATATGCCTAACGGAAACACACTTGCATAAATACAAAAAAGGCTGTGAAAACTGTATTGAGGATACTGAATTAGCATTGCTGGACTACAACAAACACAGAGCAGATAGAGTGGCTAGATGAGGGGGAGGGTGTTGCATCTACATGAAAAACACACACACACGTGAAGTGAAGGTAGACAAATCAAACAGCACAGTTGAAGTTATTATATTAAAAGTAAAAGAACTGAACCTAACCATTATGAACATCTACAGACCACCAAACACCACAAAAGTGAATTGCAATTTGCTACAAATGAAATAGAAAACATTAAAATTACTTGAAACTCCAGCAACAAATATTCTAATTTTTAGAGATTTTAATTTCCCATTCATAATATGGGAGAAAAAATGATAAAGTTATATATGTCAAGAAGTTTCATGGCAACATTACTAAAGACAACAGAACCCAAGCAACAATGCTATTAGATATTATGGAACATTATGCCCTTACCCAGGAAATCTGTGAAGCCACAAGAAGAGAGAACATTTTGGATTTAATCTTGACAAATAACAGAGATGATAATAATAAATAAAAAAGTTACACACACAAAGTTCTCTGACCATAAACTCATTGATATACAATTGAAGTTAGCACCTAGAGGTCCGACAATGCATCCTAGAGAGAGAGATGGAATATTTGAAGGCTTAAACATAAATTCAAAGAAAGTAAATAGGGAAAACGTAAATAAAGATTTAAAGGGGGTAAATTGGGATTTCCAACTTCATGAGAAGACTCCACAAGAAGTACTATGTATAATAGAGACTGAAACCAAACCTAAAATACTGAAACATATTCCAGAGAGAGAGGAAAGAAAATGTAGCAAGCTCAAGAGGAAAATCAAGATGATATTCTGGGAATGAAGACAAACTGTAAAGCATCTCCACAGATGTAGAACTGATGTAGAGACTCAAACTAGAGAGGAAACTTGGCAAAATAGAATTGGACCTAAAGCAAACATTTATACATAAGACAAACAAGGTAGCAGAAAACAAAAAAATAACCAAAAATACTTCTATACATTTGCGAAAAGGAAAATACAGTGTAACAAGAGTATTGGTTTACTGATAGACAGGGAGGCCGAATACACAAATGACCCAAAAGAAATAAGCAAACTGCATAGGGAACAATTTTAACTCTGTGTTTAGCACCCCTAAATCTGAGATGAAAGTGGAAAACCCAGATGAATTTTTTGACATAGATACAAATCAACCAAGAACAAATTCTGGCACAAACTTATTAATGGACTTCAAGTTCACAGAAGGAGATGTAATTACGGTCTTATCACAGATGCAAAACAATTCAGTACCAGGGCCAGACACATGGAGTGCCACGTTTCTGAAGAAATGCAAAGAGTATTGCCAAACTGCTGTACTTACTATGGAGGAAATCACTCGACACAGGACAAGTTCCACTCCCCTTAAAGAATGCAAACATTGCCCCCCTATTTAAAGGTGGTAACAGAGCAATGCCCAAGAATTATCAGCCAGTGGCTCTCGCCTCACACCTTATAAAGTGTTTTGAGCATATAATTAAAGGCAAAACTACCTACTACCTACAAGAAAAAGATTTATACAACCCAAATCAACATGGTTTCAGGGCTGGAAGATCATGCATATCACAGCAACTAGACCACCAGGAGAAAATATTGGAAACATTGTGTCGAGGACAAAACATAGATGTAATATATAGTACAGACTTTGCTAAAGCCTTCGATAAATGTGACCATAGAATCATAGTACACAAACTTAAGAATACAGGAATTACTGGAAAGCTAAGAAGGTGGATATTTAATTTCTTGACACAAAGAGTGGTGGTAAATGGAGTTAAATCAGAAGTCTCGGAAGTTGTGAGCTCTGTCCCATAAGGGACAATATTAGCCCCCTTTCTGTTCATAATGATTGCAGATATTAAGGACAGTATTGTATCATGCTTTGCAGATGACACAAAGATATGGAAGGAAGTATTGAACGAAGGTGACAAGAAAATTACAGTGATATTGAAACATTATTACAGTGGGCAGAAGACAACAATATGAAGTTCAATGAAGAAAAATTCCAACTTCTAAGATATGGTAATAACAAGGAGCTACAGAAAAAAGGGTACAAAACTCTGCAAGCCAAACAGATAACACCAAATCTACAAGTCAGGAATCTTGGAGTAATAATGTTGTCAGATGCAGAATTCAGAGAGCAGTATAACATCAAAATTACAATGGCTAGAAAAATAATAGGAATCATCTGAAGGAGCTTTGGCAGCAGAAAAGCAAACATTATGCTCAAATTATGGAAGAGTCTAGTCCTACCAATAATTGAGTATTGCTCAGTACTCACAAGCCCATACACAAAATGAGACATTGCAAACAGTGAAGCTATACAAAGGACTTTTACATCTAAGATAGAGGAAATAGAGGAAATGGAAGGTGAAGACTACTTACTGGTCTTGACTACAATCCCTGGAACTCTACTCTCTTGAAAGAAGGCACGAGCGGTACACAATAATATACATATGGAAAATACTTGAGGGCTCTGTCCCTAACCTTAGAAATGAAATAGAAACAAACTGGAATGGGAGAAGAGGCAGATTTTGTGTGGTCCCAGCTGCAGGCCATGAAAACAAGGATGGAAAATACCTCAGAATATGAGGCCCAAAGCTTTTCAATGTCCTACCAAAAGAAGTGAGGAATCTCCAGCATACCAACCTGAATAACTTCAAGAACCATCTGGAGAGATTCCTGTGTAAAGCCCCTGACCAGCCATGCGTGGCTGGCTATGAGGGCAGGAGAAGATCAAACAGCAATTCCCTCCTCCACCAAATTCCACAAATCAGGCAAGATGCTGCAGAGGGGTCGACTGCAGGTTGATCCTGAACCATTGTTCAAACTCACCTAAAGTGTGTATGTATATATATATATATATATATATATATATATATATATATATGTCACAACCATGTGATTTACCATAGTGTCACAACCATGCGATTTACCATTTCTATGGTTAAACAGTATCCATGTTTGTGCCATTAGAAGTTCGCTGTAAACAGCGAATGTCCCCCCCTTAGCTGTGCCTCTCTAATTAGTCTCCTTTGATTTCTCCCAAATAATGACGTATACTGTACATACAGAATAAGTCACTCTGACGTCATAAAGTAACTTAGTTTCCTTCACGTTTCGATCACATGCTTAGTATGAGGCTATCCTTAGTATTCAATGTATGGTACATTCATTCTTTAATACTAATAAAAGCCTTACCATCTATAAGTCATTATTTATATGTTGTGTCCTGTCGGTGTTATGCAACCATACTCATTCATACATCCATGTTCCTTCTTGACCGTCGTCCTTTATCAATTTTATTACCTATTACCTATTTTATTACCTATTACCCATTGTTTAGTTATGCTCTATCAACTTATCAGTCTATGTTTACTCGTGTCTATATTACGCACACAACCTATTGTGTGATGAATGATATGTGTACACTACTGTGTGCAGTCGTACATGTCTATTGATGATCATGATACGTACATGTATTCTTTTTATGTTTTATTTTCTTTTTATTATTTCACCTCTCGCAAGTTGTTTATTATTGCTGAGACGAAGGTTCGAATTCCGATTACGTCGTCAAAAGCGAGCCTCTGAATTCGAACTCTTCTCTCTTGCCTCTGCTACCAATTTATAACGTTAAGATGTGATGTTATATTATTATAATATACCAGATTGTTCCCTGCCAGGCTACTGGTCAATATCTACTTAGGCACATAGTTATCTACGTTCTCATTACCTGTACTTACTACTTCTACCTAATTGTCATTCAAATTCCGTTACTTATGTCTTACGTTATCATTAATGTCCGTGTACTTTCAAATGAAAAGTACACCGTATCTTTTCTCCGCTTTCCTCAACGCTGGCTAATTGGACTTTCAAACTATAATAACCAACCATTCTTCTAATAATATTTGACATAATTTGGCGTAATCACTGTTAACTATAAATCTATATAATTGTCGTTAATCCCCTTTAAATTATAAAACAACGGAGAACTCTCCTTCATTATTTAAATTGTGTTACCTCTTCAGATTACTTCAGTATTAGATATGTCAATTAACAAATTGCTAAAATTGTAATTAACGGTAATTAATGTATGTAATATAATGTAATTTATGTACTTAATGTACTCGGTACATTTCGGTCCCCCGACATTATGTTGCCACCCAAAAGTGTATACCTTACAAAAATTAGTAATTTTTTTGTTAACTTTTTGCTTAAAATTATGCTTAACATTAGAATTCTTTAGCTCTCCAGTTAAAGCGGGAGCTTAACCTTCAACTGCATTCCCCCAAAATTGAGGCTTATTTATTTCTTGTATTGTAAATTAAATCATTCCTGCCTGAGCTCTTGATACCAGAGGTTGCACCTCGCCCCCTTTTAAATTCCTGCCTGAGCTCTTGATACCAGAGGTTGCACCTCGCCCCCTTTTAAATTCCTGCCTGAGCCATTGTTACCAGAGGTGGCTCCTCTCTCATCTTAAATTCCTGCCTGAACCTTTACCCGAGGAGGCCGAGCCCCCCTCACTTTAAATTCCTGCTTGAGGCTTAGACCAAGGAGGCCAAGCCGCCTCATTTTAAATTCCTGCAGTAACTCTTACTCGAGGACAAGCCTCCTCGCTTTCAATTCCCACCTTAACTATTGTGAAATGGGGTCAAACCTCTACCCCTGTAAATTCCTGCTTGAGCTGTTGTTGTAAGAGGTAAAACCTCTCCCCCTGTAAACTTCTGATTATTTATCAGTGCCTCGTTCTGTATATACTTTATAAAGAAAAAAATTTATGAGTGAACTAAAACTCCAATTTTATAAGTGAAGTGTTTCTATTCATCCCTTCGGGAAAAAAACAAACTCGGTGGAAACTAGTTTTTTGTTGATACTCGGATGCTCTCAGCCAAGGCCGAGCTTACCCAAGAAGGACCACCTTTGTTGGATTGTCCAAAGTGCATTAACCCTAAAAAGTCGCAAGCGGGCAGAGGCTCGCACAACATATGCGCGACATATATATATGACATATATATATATATATATATATATATATATTATACATATATATAGGGTCATTGAAAAAGAACTGGTTTTCAAACTTTAATAATTTTTTAAATACAAAACCAAAAACAGTTTCCTTTGTAAATGTGAAAAAACTAAAAATTTTAATGTTATACCTCATAAGTCTCTATGCAAGCACCATTTGTACCCTACAAACATCCAAGCGGTAGTCAATCTCCTTCCAGGTATGGTGAAGCATGTCCAGTTGGGTGTATCATACTCGGGTCAAATATTGAAAAACTTGGAATTTCAAGATTGGCAGTATGTATTCCTTTGTAAAATTGAATTTTAAGAGGGGTTCATCTTCTGCAACTTTTGTGAAAAATCGCATTTGTGTTCAAAATCACACTTTTTTGTCAAAAAATGGGATTTTTGGCCAATTTCAAAGACTTGGTAGACTCAAATGACCTCCATATGTTCCATATTGTTCACATACACCCTTAAGCATTTCTAGGGGCAGGCTTGGACCCATTTAAGGTCAGCCAAAGTGGTTCATAACCCCTAAAATAACCAAAATGGCCCAAAACTAAGGAACTGTATGATTTTTAGTCTCCTATACATCACATTTCACAGCTGTTCCTCTTCATCGGGCAGAATCTTTTTATTCTTCTTTCTTAGTCTTGCATTTTTTTTTTTTTAGAAATGCCTCCACCAATTTTTATTTATTTTCTTTTTGGCATCACTGAGTGTGATGGCAGCTGCCCCCACCTTTCCACAAGCTGCTGTGATGTTCAACCTTTGTTTTGCAATTGCAATTCTTCTTTAATATTTGTATAAGTCCCTCCTCCACCCCCAGCTTGTAATAATATGCTGGTGAACTGAATGTTTTGAGATTTTTTCTTGTTAAAGTATTTTCATTTGTCTAGCAGGTCTTGTAGAGATCTAAAACATGTTCATAATATCTTGCTTTGACTTGAAAACTGGCAACAATTCCTTGTGATCGATCCTAGCATGAACAAAACCATCTCTTCTCTCTTGCCCATACACTGCATGAGCTGCAGCTGAAACTTCCTGGACTGCTTTTTCACAGAGCTCTTTGAGTGTGAAGTGAGAAATTCTCAACTTCAAGTGGAGACCTGAGAAGCTTCTCAACTTCTCCTCTTGACATCTTACAAGTGAAGAGTGGCTCATACAGTTTCTCCTTATCCCAATTAATCAGAGTAACTGGAGAAGTGGCATCAAAATTAAGTTTAGGGTTTCTATGAGTTCTCAGACTCATGTCTCCATACTCAGACTTACCTCTGATCTTCTTGATCATCTCAACTCCCCATGCCCTCTCCTCCTCATCCTCACTGGACAGGAGAGAGGCAATGAGGTTCTCACTGTGAGCATGATATGCTCCATGAACTATCACATGAGTGATTATGTTCCTGACTTCAGAGGTCTGGCTTCTCAGCAGTCCCAGAGTGGTCACAATATGGTGAAGTCCATACCTCATGTGGTGCTTCACCTTGATCTCAAAATACATCTTGAAGTAGAAGTCCAGGCAGAACTTCAGCAGCATCTCCAGCTTCTTCAACACCTCCCCCTTCAGACCATGCTGCCTCATCCACAGCATCAACAGAGCCTCACCTGTAGTCAGCCAGTGTGACTGATTCAGTGGGCCACACTTCAGACCAGCAACTTCCTTGCTCAAATCTCCTGTCTTGAGAGCTTTGCTCAGTAGGTAGCACTTCTTCTGGTCAGTGCTAAGGTTCTGTACAATGTCTTCTGGCAATTCAATTATATCTTCTCCTGGCAGAGCCTTGAAGCTAAAGTTGACAGGTATGTCATTGATCTTCTCCAAAGGTTTTCCTATTGGGCCACTGAACCCAGACTTGTGCGTGTAGGGACCATCAAGCTTGATGATCATGTGCCTGAGGCTGAGTTCATTAATATGCAACTGGCATATCAGCCAGTGACACTTGTGACCTAGCAGTCTCTCCAAGTGAGTGATGGCTCCTCCATCAGGTCCTGTGTTTGTGGAGTCACCACCAAGGACCACAATATTATCATTATCTTCAGCACCATGAGCACTAATCCATTCAAACAGAGCCTGAGCTATCTTCAGTGCAGGTTTCTCATTTCCTTCAGGTTCTTCTGGTGTACAATGGAGATACTTCCCCTCAGGTTCCCAGGTAACACTATAGTGCTCTTCAGTTGTAATATCAGGATGGAAGCAGCCAGTTTCTTCATTGTACCTCATGATCTTGGTCTTCTTATCTTGTTTTCCATCAAAGAAAATTCCCTTAATCTCCTCTCCCTCTGTCCTTTTCTCCAGGGCCTCCACCGAGGCACCTATTGCAGGCTCCTTGACCCTCCACATCTTCATCTTGTCAACAGCTAGATATGCCTTATCAGCAGATAGATGGCCAGCTTTGATGAGATCTTGCAAGAAAACAGTTGCAATGGCTGCTGCAGGAGTGTTTGCCACCTTGAACCTGACAGCAGCCGCAGCAGTGCTTGAGATATCTATGTAGTTCCTCCTGGCAGAGGTGGAGACTTTGCCAGTGTTGACACTGGAGCTTGTGCCTGGCGCACCATCATCAGCTCTAAGTAGTAGCTCCTTTTCTTCTTCCTCTTTTCTGTTTCTCTTCTCAGATGCCTTCTGTTCTTCCTCCTTCCTCTTAGCAGCCTTCAACTGCTTCACTGTTTCCTTCACATCAACAGATACCATCCAGAAACCAGAAACTTCTGAGGTTTTGATCCTCTGGTAATGGAGCCACTCTAGTTCTAGCTTTGGAATCTTCTGAGGCAGAGGACATTCACAGTTGACATGAACTCCAGCAGCACAGCCAGAGCAGCCAGATGCTTCAGTTCCACAGAGAGTGATATCATGTCTGCAGGTTGTTATGTCAAACAATGTATCAAGTTCAGATATTCTCTTCACTCTCTTTGCAGCCTTCACTCTGCCATTCACTAGGTCAATCATTTCATTCCACCTGACAAGAATCTTCCTGGCAATGGATCTCTCTTGAATGATCACAGGAGTGAACTTGGCATTGCTTTTGCACCACTGTGTCAGTACCAGTGATGCCAAGTCCTTAGCCAAATCTTGCAGAGGGTACTGAGCTCTCTTCATATCATCCAGAAGCAGCTTCTCTTCCTAGAGGAAGATTCCTCTCTGAAAAACAGCTCTCCAGGTTGGAACTTCTGTGGGAAATAACTGCTTGCCTGGACCTACCAGATCACTCAGCTTTGAACCAGAACTTTTTCTGGTCTTTCATCCTTGCTTAGCCATGGTGGCTACACAACCTTCACCAAGCTTTGTAACTGAAACATAGAAAATTATCACAGTGAAACTCTAGTAGCCTATAACAGTTGTTACAATGGTTTTGTTTGGTAAGAAACTGGTCTGTTACATTTGTACTACAGTGTATGTCCTGCACAGCTGTTCTGTACATAACCAGAAAATGAAAAAGTGGAAATTTGAACACTTAAATGTGATTTTTAGTAAAAGTTCAAGAAAACAAACCCCTCCTAAAATTTAATTTTACATAGGAATACATATTGCCAATCTTGAAATGCGTGCTTCAATGAGCATGATACACCCTAATGTCCAGTGTGATTATTGCTACAGCTGCAGAGATTCTCTCTCGTAGATGTCTCAAGTCATGAATTTTCTCAGCATAGACAATGTTTTTCACATACCCCCACATGAAAAAATCCAGTGGTGTCAGATCAGGACTTCGTGGAGGTCAGGCTGTTGGTCCACCTCTTCCAATCCATCAATTAGGAAACCTAGCATTTAGTGCATGGCGAACCAAGACTAAAATGAGGTGGGGCACGGTCTTGTTGTAAAACAACAGCAGTTCCATTTTGTCTTTCAGTGTCTTCAATTTGGGGGAAAACAAACTGCTCTAACAGATTGAGATAAAGGTCTCCAGTAATGGTTATCTCCGCAAAAAAGAAAGGTCCTACCACACAGTCATGCAGTAGTCCACACCACACATTCATGTTTGGGGTGCCACGTACGTATTCAAAAACTTCATTTGGTTGTTCTGACCCCCAAATTCTGCAGTTGTGACAAATGATGTGGCCATTAATGTGAAAGGTAGCTTCATCCATGAACATTACCCATTTTAAGTAACCTTCATTATCATCAACTTTACTTAACATGAAATTTTCAAATTCAAGTCATTTTGGATGATCAGTGATTTTAATTTCATGTCATGTAATCTTAGGCACTTATGCAGCACATTTTGGATGGTGGTCTAAGGTATACCAAGTTGCAAACTGCGATGAGTGATAGATTTTTTTTTGGACTGTGTACTGTACACACAAAACACTAATGCATTCTAGTCTCTTCAGATGTTCATGATCTCCCTGATGATTTCTGCTTTAAAACACTTCCTGTTTCCCTAAACTGAGCAAAGCATTGAGTAATTGTTTTGTCACTTGGCACTTCTGTCCCATATCTATGTCAAAAATGGCATTGAACAGATACAATTGACTTGAACTTAACTTGGCATACCAAAGCACATACTGAGCCTTTTGCTGAATGGATGCCATCGTACTAACAGGGGACAGGTACTGTACAAGGAGTATGAAAGGGAATTTGTTCCAAATTGCTCCAACTTGTTTCAACCATTTCATGCTGCTGGAAATTGAAAAAGAGTGTAGCACCTCCAAAATTTAGAGAGGAAAAAAGGCTGTTATAATTCAATTTTCTAACAAAGGAACCCGCTTTTGGTTTTGTATTTAGAAAATTATTAAAATTTGAAACCCCAGAATCTAAAACTTGGTTCAATCAAGCCTACCTTTTTTTTCTAGTGGGGATCCCCCCCAAATAACAAAACTGTGAAGTTTCAGCAAAATTGGACTTTCTTTACCTGTGGCTGGGACAATTATGTGCTTTTTGGGGTCTATGCATACCGTAGACCCCATTTAGTGAAATCAATCATAACTCAAGAACCATTGCACCTAGGAAGGTCATTTTGTGTGCAAAATGACCAGAAACATCAGGTTTATATACAACTTTTGAACAAACATATGATCTAGGTGCCTTACTTTTTAAGTTATAGGCTTAAAACTACTTTTTGGGGATTTTGTAGGCAGGTTTCAGCTAGGTAATCCCACTTAAATGACAAATTCCTTAGTTTTGTATGTTTTTGTGAACAATTATAACCAGTGCAGTGGTTATTAGCCACTGCTTAATTATTTACTATTTACAGGTGACAGGAACATTGTTTTAATTTTTTTTTTCAGAAAGTGTTTAAATGTTTTTTCAGGAAGTTATGACAATATGACGTCAATGACTGCGACAAGGAACTCCAACAATATCACATTCGTATTCCAAGAAAAGATAACTGAAGATGATAGAGATATTAATGGAACACGCCTTCCAACAGAAAAGCAGGTGTTAATGTGTTTCTTTTCGTTCAAAGATAGCCTGCAAGTAGAGGATGACACCAAGCAGATGCCCACTATCAGAAGAGCTGCGTTGAAAGTAGTTGGGAAAGTCCTGCCTCATTACAACAAAGCAGGTATATCAACAATCCAGGAGCACAAAATGGCTGAAAAGATTGAAGGTTTATTTGAGAAATACAAAAAAATGTTGAAGATCAATGCCAAAGAAAGACAAGATGCCAACTGCCCAAGACTAGTGAGATTTAAAGCTGATCTTCAGAAAACAATGGTGTTTTGGCCAGTCAACAGTCAAAAATTTAGAACAGAAAAGAGACAGACCAGGAATAAAAAAGGAGAGAGAGGCATTACAGGCAGATATTGACTTCCTGCAAAGTATGATGGCTTGCAGAACTTAATCATACTTTGGTAGAGACACGGTATATGAGGCAATTGTGGAGTCAAGGAACAAGAAGCGCGAGCGGAGCAGATCATCTCATGAAGCAGATAATCAACAGCACGATTTGGATGTAGAGAGCAGCTGTGTTAGTGAAGAGGATACTGAAGAAAGCCTCAAAGAAGCAGAAGGAGCTGAATCATCTCCATCCCAGAGTGCATGGAGGCATTGCAGAACCAAGAATGGCATAGACATCCATGTCCCCCCTGACATACTGAAGAATGAGCTGCTGCAGTCTACAGCCATAAGGAACAAAACTTCAGCAACAGCACTGTCAGCTATCATCCACTCCTTCATCTCAGCTTGTAATCATGGTAAAACATCTGGAGTTTACTTGCACCATACACAAGCATACAGGTTAGTCTAGACTCTAGAGTGTTGCACTAAAATGTTTATACAATTCATCATTCAATACTGATTATGTGGTAATTCCAAAAAATCTGACATTACATTACTGCATAGTGCATAATTATGTATCGAAGTCTTTGAACAATTTCTTTCCTCTGATACTCATTACAAACCAATTCTTTCAATACCTATTGTCTATTTGTCAAGCACTAACAAAATAGTAACTATATCAGTGAGGTACATACATGGAAATTCAATGTACTGACAAGTTTTAGCTGGGCTGTTTCAAGTGTTGATTCTTGATATGCTTTCCAGGTATCGCATAGCTGCTGGCAAGAACATCAGTGACAAGATTCTGGAAAAGTGGCAGCCACCAACCATCAGAGCTCTACAGTGGGATGGCAAACTCATGCAAAGCTTGGTCACAAAATATGACATTGTTGAGCAATTGCCAGTTCTGGTCTCAGGTACGTAAGCAACTCATTGTTAACTAGAACTTTGTATTGTTGCAATTTGCTGGAAAAACAAACTGTTTAGCAGTTACAGTTGAAACAATAAATCAGCCTTGAAAATCTATTCAAATTCAATGATATTTGTGAATCACTATTTAATATACCTCCTTCACAAGCCAACAACAAGGTGATCTTATCTACCTAAATACCCAGTTACCCACCTATATTGTGTGACTATTCTGTGTCCTTATGTGCACATAGAATTTACCCAGTTGACTTACTCCTAGGAGACATTGGTGTGAAGCTGCTCAGTGTTCCAGCCCTACCCACTAAAAGCAACCAGTCTATGGGGGACCTGATCTGTGGTGCAACTTGTGAATTGCTGAGTGAATGGGGATGTAGCGACTGCATTCATGCCATGGTGTTCAACACCACTGCAGCCAATAGAGGTGATTGATGATTTCCTGATTCTTTTGTATATCTCTTTTTGGATTTTCTATTGCTAATTCTATAACATTAGTGTTACAATGTTACACTGTTACTAACCCATCTCTTAAAATCATTCTCCATTTCAGGGCACATAACTGCTGCGTGTGTAGCTGTTCAGACAAGGTTAGATCGGGAGTTGCTGTGGTTGGCTTGTCATCATCATGTTGGGGAAGTCATCCTGTCACATGTTTGGGATGATTTGCAAATCGAAACTTCAAACAGCCCTAACATTCAGCTCTTCAAAAGGTTCAGGGATAACTACAGATCACTCGCATCCAAAGATCTATCAGATGTTGTCTTTCTGGATTTTGAGGAGGATACCTCAGAAATAACCGATGCTATCAAGTGACAATTTGTGCTACAGGGGAGACTACAAAGAGCTTCTCATCCTTGCCTCTCTCAAGGAACACTAGTGGCTTCGTATTTCAAAGTCCTGGTACTCTCCACAAAGCCAGGTGGATGGTGAAGCTCCTTTATACCATTAAAATGGTTTTGCTATCCAAGAAGATTGAGAGAGAGCTCCCCAAAAGGACAGTCTTTGCGTCAGGACAAGTTGACAAATTGGTGAGGTTTATGAAGTTTGTACTGCTCATATACATCTCTTGATGGATGGAATGCTCCTCACCAAGCAACGCACCAGTCAATGACCTCAATCTCCTGCAGAAAATCATGAGGTATCCTGACAAAGAGATACAAAACTCAAGTACCAATGCCATAAACCATCTGTGGTATCTCACAGAGGAACTGGTGCCTCTGACACTTTTCTCCCACAGAGTTTCAGACTCAATCAAGACTGAGATAGTGAGCAGAATGAGAGCTACTCAAGCTCCAACTGAGGACATCAATAGGACCAACAGACACTTCATGAAACGGTTTGGAATGGGCTATGGAAAGCCCAAATTCCCTCCTGTAACTTCAGCACCATTACAGCTGGCTGAATATGCAGGGGCTGACTCATGTTTTTTTTTTTTCAATCTGCTTGGACTGGATGCATCAGTTTTGGACCTGCCTCTCCACCAGTGGTCTAAGCATCCATCATACCAAACTGCTCTAAAAGTGATTGAAAACCTCAGAGTAGTGAGTGATAATGTGGAGAGAGGGGTCAAACTTGGGAGCAACTTCCTGTTTGCAGCAAAGATTGAGGACAGGTATCAGAATGTGCTACAGGTTGCAAAAAATGACAGGAAGAGAGTCCTAGACCAAAGAAAATGGCACAATACTCAAGAAATGTGGTTCTTGAGTTTGTGATTTTTTTGTATACTGTACTACATAGTGTATATGCATAATAAACATTCTACAATTCAGTAAAAAAAATTTTTTTTTATTTCTTGGGAAGTGAATGTTCGTAAGTTGACATGCAATGATTGTACAATGGGTTTTTCACTATAACTCAAAAAGTAAGCCCCCTAAACCATATGTTTGTTCAAAAGTTGTATATGAACCTGATGTTTCCGGTCATTTTGCACACAAAATGACCCTCCTAGGTGCAATGGTTCTCGAGTTATGATCAATTTCACTAAATGGGGTCTATGCATAGACCCCAAAAACACATAATTGTCCCAGCCACAGGTAAATAAAGTCCAATTTTGCTGAAATGTCAGTTTTATTATTTGGGGGGGGGGGGATCCCCACTAGAAAAAAAGGTAGGCTTGATTGGACATGGTAAGGGCTACAGCCTCACCCTACCCTGTATATATATGAAAATTATTTCACGAAAGTAACACATGAATAATATTTATGATGAAAGTAACTATAAAGGAAAAAGGAAATGCAGAATGGTGCTCAAGGGCTTTTGTCTGATGACATCCTCGGGAATACTGAAATAAATAAGTAAGTTCAAGACTATATATAGGTCACAAAAAAAATAGAAAAATAAAAATTGTAGGAGCAGTATACAAATTTATAAGAAAAAGCTACCCAAGTTTTAGCACTTTACCCCTCTTGTCAAAATCTGTTCTGAATGAATTCAAACCAAGATCAAGTGAAAAAAGGCCCTGGCTAATGTTGAAATTATTTGTAAGTTGAATAATGGCAGACTCAAGAATATTTCTATTAACAATGTTGCTTGAGTGAAACAAAATTAAAGCATTATTCCAATCAATACAGTGGGATAACTCTGACAAATGGATGAAAATGACACTGGATGACTGTCCCATTCTAACGGAATATTGATGCTGTTTTACTCACACATGCAAATCCTTTCCCATCTGCCCAATGTAAAAGGAATCACATTGTTTACAACCAATTTTATAGATAATGCCTGAATTATTGGTAAGACTATTTTTTACTATGATATTTTTCACATTATTATTATATGAAAATACTACATTAATATTCAAAAGTTTAAGTGCATTAGCAATGCCTAAAAAGCCTGGGAAAATGGAAGTACTAAAATATTCCTTGACAAAGTGTGAGGGTTATTATTCACAGGATAGAAAGTTCATTTTGCCTTGTTAAGACAAGATTAAAAAAAAGCAGGTGGATAACACAAATCACTTCCAATACTGTTGAATTTTTCTACTTCGGCATCCATGTATTCTGGACTGACCATCCTAAGAGCACAGAGAAACATTGAAGAAAATACGACTTTCTTGATGGGGTGTCATGTCTGGAGTAAAAGTGTACATAGGACAAATTGTTTGTTTTTTTCCGATAAATACTAAACTTAAAATCTGGGCTTTCCCTATGTACATGCACATCCAAAAATGAGATTGAGTTGTTTTGTTCCACTTCTAAAGTAAACTTAATGGAGGGGACTTGATTATTTAACTGAAAGAGAAAGTCATCCAGGTCATGCTTCATGGACCAGATACACAAAATATCAACCAAAAACTGCTCGCATACAAGACAATATTGATGATCTCAAAGAACGTATATTAAGTAAGGAAAACCAGACAGGAACCCATATGACACCAGCTCGCATATCGAAAGAGTTACAATTATCAGAAACTAGTGAGAGAGACACTGAAACAAGATCTTCAACTAAAACCTTTCAAAAGAGTGCACAGGCAAAAGATTACTCAAACTGATGAGCAGAAACGAGTTCAAAGATCAAAACAAATCATGTGATAAACTTTCAAAGGCTTTTTTCACTGATGGAGAGAGATTCACTGCGAAGCCACCTCAGAACAGTCAAAATGACAGAGTTTACTCGCATGTCCAATGTAAGAATGAAATACCCGATAACAGACTTTTTGCAACCAGAAGTCATTTCTCAGCTAGTGTCATGGTGTCAGTTGGCATATCAAAGTTAGGAAAAACATCCATTCAGTTTTTTGAGCCTGGTGTAAAAGTCAATGCCAAGTACTATCGAAATACTCTGCTACAAAACATGCTTCCCAAAATGCAAAATCTGGCCAATAGTGGTTATTATCATTTTCAGCAAGACGGAGCAACATCCCATACAGCAATAGCAACTGTGGAATACTTAAAAAATAATGTCCCAAAATTACTTGAACCCTAAAATTGGCCACTTAACAGTCCTGACTTGAACCCTGTTGACTATGGAATCTGGGAAAATTTGGCAGAGTTTACAGGAGCAGGGTGAGAAATGTTGATCACTTGCATCAGCTTCTTGTGGAGAAGTGGGAAGAGATACCACAGGAGCAGATCGATCGAACAATCGATGAATTTCATCCAAGATTGAAGAAAATTGTTGAAAAAGAAGGGAAACATATTGAACAATTTTTTTTTAATAGGAATTCCAAAAGAATAAAATATTAATTTGATTTCTTTTGTAAACTTAGAATTTAAGTTCTGTTTCGAAATTCAAAATCCTTTTTTTTTTATTTTCATGGTTTTTTAATGGAGGCATTTCCTATATTTTATAAATCTTATGATATATTTTATAACTAAAATGAGAATAAAAATTTTATTACCAAAGTTTTACCACCTTTGTGGACTCCCAGAATTCAAAACTGGAGCAATGTTCACCAACAAAATTTGTTGAATATAAACAATCCTCATTAAATCATTAATTTTGAATATAATCTGAAAATTGGTGTACATATACAGGGTGTCCGAGAATTATCTGTACAATTTTTGGCTGTTATTAAAAGTCAACCATGAAGTGTAGAAATTCCAGTGTTGTCCCATTTTACAGAGAATCTCATTAAGTTTTTTCTGATACCAAGTTTTGACAAGTTTTTTAGAAATTCCAGTGTCCGAACATTATCTGTACAATTTCATCTTTTAATAAAATTCTTGATAACACACATAAAATTCTTAAACAAGATTATTTAGAATCTGTATTTTCAAAAGTTTCTTTTATTAAAGTAATATTGTTACAAACATTCGATATGTGCACCATTAGTGATTCGCAAAACATCCAATCGATACTCCAAATGTTGCCATGTACGCTGCAGCATATTCACATCAATTCGCTCAATAGCAGCTGTGATTCTTGCTTTTAAATCATCAATGTCTGTCACCCGCGTACATTTCTAAAAAACTTGTCAAAATGTGGTATCAGAAAAAATTTAACGAGATTCTCTGTAAAATGGGACAACACTGGAATTTCTACACTTCATGGTTGACTTTTAATAACAGCCAAAAATTGTACAGATAATTCTCGGACACCCGGTATACTGTTTACATAGTTTTGCTCTGTATGAGTTTCATTATGATTCATTAATAAATGTTGATTTCATGGCTGTTTTTAGAGTGAACCCTTTTTTTTGGCAGACTGTATATGCACACAATTTATGTAGTATAGATTTGTGAAGTATTCAAATATTTCTATTTTTAATTGACATGATTTTATCTTTTGAAAATGATCTCTCTACTGAAATTGGGTATTATAACATCTCTAAGTTTGTTGAAACAAATGACTGTTGGGTAATATATGAACTCTATGCTTGTTAAAACAAATGACTGTTGCATCACTTATTTCTAAGTGTTTAAATTTGAAAATATTGTTATTTGTATTTTATAATGTATTGCTAAAACACTGTGTACAATTAAATATTGATAAAAAGTATAAATGGAATATTAATGTATCAAGTTTTGGAAAAAAAAACTTAATTTAACAATTTGAATTGGTAGTTCAGAAAACTTCCACTAGGTAGTGGCAGCCAATTTGACTCAGCTGAAAATGACAGTTGGTTAGTCTGGCTCCAACCACCACCACCACCATCATCATGAAGCCAATCAAGGGAACACAAAGGTTACACAGAATTGTACCAATGTCTAAAGATGAAATTATGGTGTATCCTATTTCTAAAGGTAAAGGAGAGCTTAGAAGAATTAATAAATGTACAAATTAAAATATAGGAAGTTCTGAGGAACTTAAAGACTGTAAAGAGGTTAAGGTTGAGGGCTATGTTGGCTGTATGTATGAAAGGGAAACTTTGGTTTGGGCTTGTGCATGAGTATGAACCAGATTATGAGGACTATGTTATCAAATTCCTCAATCCATCCAGAGTGGCTGCTTCATATAGGTTCCCAGAGAACCTGTGGCAGCAGACTACATTCTTAGTGAAATTGAGCCTTGCTTATTGGGAGGAGATTTCACTTGGATTTGGTACACCTTCCCTATAGAAAAGATTAAATACTTTTCCCAACAGTTGTTTAACTTTACCATTGAATAAGCTGAGCTCAACATGTATGAATTAAATAGGCTAAATTGTATCTTTTACTGTTTTTAATGGAACCACTCATTTCAATTGTATTATGTATTATATACCTGTACTTTTTCAATAAAGGGGCACTTCCCCAATAATGACTGCCAATAAGTCATCCGATTAATCTCCTAGCCGAGATGAAATGAGAAGTGTCAATCAAGCTAATAAAAAAGTTCTAAGCCCTAGGCTTTACCCTATAGATCATATGAATTATATTGATAAAAAGAAGGAAATTAAGACCCTAAACTTGATATATGGTGCTACTCAAACTAATTTGTGAACTAGATAATACACTATAAACTCCACTTTTTCTTAACTTATTGATAGAGAAATGTTAATGGAACAAAATATTCATTCATTACTTTTTTCAGAAATTGCTGTCAAAGAGGTCAAACACTGAAGATGCTCATAAAGGTGGGCAAAATGCAGTGGTGGTTGTCATTCAAGGCTGTCAAGCAAATCTGCAGTAAACCAACAAGTTACTACATTCTTACTGGGACTCTGTGGGAAATGAGTACAACACCTGGCAGCTTTGTCAAAACACAAGGGCAGTGATGGGTTCCTGAGCAACTGGTTAAACTTCAAGTTGCTGCTCACCTCCATCATTCTGGAGAATGTGCTCAAAGCCTGTGATCCCATAACTAAATACTTGTAGACCCATGGTTTGGATCTCACTCAAACAGTCTGGTTAGTTGAGCATGAAATGAATGTGCTTAGGGCCAACTGGTCTAAATTCAATGAGAATTTTCAGCACACAAATGAATTCCATACACAGGTCCAGCAGCTAGTAGATAATGATGAGAATCCAGACTTCATCACCACACCTCAAGAGAATCTGTCAACCTCTGTGATATCCCAAAAGAAATACCACTTTCTCAATGAACAAGCAGTTGATGAACCAATAATGGATGTCTGAAAACTTCCAAATGAATGTTTACCTATCTCTCATTGACCGAGTCAGGAAATATCTTCCTGGTTCAGTGAAAAAATCGGCACTCTAACAGGAAATATGGTATCTCAATTCAAACTACTATGATCATGATGTCAATATAACCACATTTTTGATGCCCTGACATACTGAGCCATCTCATGTACAGAATATGAATACATGTATTGACCCACTTCCCCAATTCCAATGTTCTACTTTGAGATACGCAAGGTTCAATGAAACAAAAATCTCATTTGCTACATCTTACAAACACAATTTGACTATACAGTAAACCCTCATCCAATGCGGGGGTTAGGTTCCTCGAGAATGGCACATTGGGTAAATCCACATTGGACAAACTTAATACCTTATGGGATAAATGGGGATACATGAACACGGCCACGTAAAGTCTTTGATTAATACTTAACTGTGTAGAATTTTTATTCATGCACAAATGAATTTCCCTACCTATATTGTATATGAAATAACATAATAAAATCATAAACAATGATATTTACATATAATAAATAAAAATAGCACGCATCTTTTCTTCACTCTTTCGGATGATGTGTATGGTAGACTCATTCACGCGACTCTTGCAACCAAGTGATGTTATGCTCATACCACCATGCAATTTACCTAGAATCTTTATTTTTTCAGCTAATGTCATAACCTTACAACTTTTCTTCTCTTCACTATCACTTACAGATGCTTTACATTTTGGTGCCATACTGCTGTCTAAGGGTAATAGCAAAACAATGGCAAAATACAACAAAAACAATCCAACACAACTTCACTGAACTTAAAGTGGTAGCGGGACTGAGACAAAGGGTGATACGAGGGGTGATGCGAAAGGGAAGGAGATGCAAGTGTGTTGGAGAGTGTAGAAGAAAACACTAGAGTGCACATTGGCACACATAAAATACTACTGTATTAGAGCATGTTTGGCGGACCGTATATAATCAAATTTCCTACTTTTGGCAAATAATTGTTCACATTTATTTTTCCATGTACAGTAGACTCACGATAATTCACGAGTTAGGGACCGATAGAAGTTGTGAATTATCAAATCGCGAATTATAGTTTAATATATTTAAATGTTGCCCATGTCGGGCTTGCATCATGAAAAAGAAAAACTATGGTATTTGTCATTTACCATTACTTATTCGGACTATAGTGGATTTAATTATCCCAGAAGAGTTCCTTGTTCCATGCACGGTCTGTGTGTATCATAAAAAACTCAGGGAACCATTCTGAAAATTAATTTGGTTCCAGAGGCCAAAGAATACACAAAAAATAATCAAAATACACTTTAATATCTAGAAATATGTACATCACTTAGCCTTGAAAAATGAGGTAATTTTTGTTTGCTTCTGAGGTGCCACAACCCTGTCCAGAAGTCTGCTGTAGGTACTGCTGGCTTGTGTGATGCTCTCAATCACTTCCAATGCCCTCTCCATGTCACGATCCTTCTCCATGGCGTTTCTTTGCTTCATTCATGTAGGACATGAAAATCCACAGGTCCACTATGGACCAGTCACTCTTGTCTCATTGCTTGTTCATCCTCAGCCTCACCTGCTTCTTCTTCTTCCTCTTGCCTCTTTGAATTTTCTGCCATCTGGAGCACTTCCTCAGCAGTAAGACATTCATTCATGGTGACAATGAGCTCTTTGACATCATCCTCAGTAATTTCTTGGAAGCTAGGGTCATCTTGCATCTCATGGCTCAGCGTGAGGATTTCATTCATATCCTGCTTCCTCTGTTCCTTGAACTCCCCCGAAGTTGTTCACCTCGTCAGGCCAAATTGGACCCCACACACCATTGAGGGCTTTTTCAGTGATGTCTTTCCAGCTCTATCCAACATGCAACAGGGCATCCTTGATGGTGTATGACTTCTAGAAGTCTTTCACAGTTAGCTGGGGATGCATTTTGAGTTCTTCAGCCATCTGCTTCATCACTGCCTTCAGGAAGAGCCTCTTGAAGATGGCAATTATCCCCTGATCCAAGGGTTGCACTAGTGACATAACATTAGGTGGCAGAAAATGGAACTGGATGTTCTCATTGATGGCACTGAGGTGGTGAGGATGGCTGCTGGCATTGTTGAGAATGATGAGAGCTTTGTTGTCAAGGTTACATTGCTTGTTAAACTTCTCGATGAAGGGGATGATGTGGACCACATACCATTCTTCAAAAACTTGAGCGTGAATTATGAAATTATGCTGCACATTATCAAAAAAAAAGGGACTTAATTAGGTCATCACAAATTAGAAAAATCTAATTATAAAATCACGAATTATTGCGAGTCTACTATATAAGCAAATTCATACTGGGCAAACACGCATTGGACAAGGGTTTACTGTATTTGGCTATATTTTACCTTGGTTTAGCTTGGTTTTGCTTCTGCCCTAATTTTTCATTCTGACAAAAGTCAAGACCTACAGTTTAACATGAAATCTGAACCACACCCCACCATGAGCAGTCAGAAATTTCAAAGTCCTCACCCAGACTCAATCTCCCAACCTCCTGATCAGCAGCACAGCATCTTAAACACTAGGCTACCCAGGGTACCCATTTATCTACCAACCAATTTCTATTGTGTGGAAGGATGAACAGCTGGGTTTGCTGCATGTCACTGCCATCACTGGGTTTCAATCCCATGGCTGATGGATTCATAGATTCATAGCAAATCTTGCCAAGTGATTTCCCTGACTTTCCCTGATAATTTTGCAAATATTTCTCTGACCAAATTTAATTTTTTGAGTATTTAACCCTTTAGACACAATGTTTGACCATAGTAGAATGACTTTTTATTAGCATAAAACATGATATTCAACTTCTAGCCATTCCCAGAAAAAAGTTTCCATTTACACAGTGTTTGACTACATTTTCACAGGCCTTGGAAATGAAATATGCATCTAAAGGGTTAAACATCCTCCTCCATCTCCCCCCCCCCCTCACACACACAGTTTTGTTTTCCTTTTATTAGTAAGTGCCATTTCCTTACAGACTGTTGTTGATTCTACAGACTTCTATCATAAAACTTGCTATTTTAGAATCTTTGAAGAAGAAAATTATCAAAACAGTTTGACATAGCCTATGATTTTTTTAGAGTCATGTTAATTCCCTGACCACCATCCAATTTTTTGTTTCCCTGAAATTTTGCAACAGAACTCAATTTTCCCTGACCTTCCCTAACTTTCCAGGTTGCTATAAACTCTGTACTGCTACTACTACTACTAACAACAATAATAGTAATAATAATAAAAACCTCACCAAACCAATCTTTCCACTCTGAATGGTTTTGTAATTCTGGAGCCATTTTCTCAAAAAACTCATGAAGTTTATCTGATTTATTTGTCTGAACTGTGTTGATTACATATAACCTCAAAATACTAGTTTCCAGCTTTTTCACACCTGTTATGAGGGGAAAACATTTCTGAATTAACACTGGTACCCAAATTATAATATGTATAATGTCATTTTTAATAGATTCTTGAAATTAATGACCCTATTTAATACTAAAAATGCCAAGAACAAAGGATGGCAAGCCAAATTTACAAACTATAAAAGTAATTTAATAATGAAATGCTTTTGCCTGAAAAGCCATCATGCTTCCCAATGGCATATTCAGATAAGAATAAAAATGGCTGATTCTGCCAATGCCAATACCAATTAATTGGTACATCACTATACAAATGTCAAAACAAGGTTCATTTCATTGAGAAAGAAGGAAAGTCAGGCCAAATATCACTTAACTTTGCTGATCTATGGAAAGTAGTGTGCCTTGGCCATGACATAGCCCTAGAAGTTTACTACATTGGTATGGTCATGATGAAAGACTGAATAATGAAAGAATAGTAAAAAAGTGTACAATAGTGAGTACATATGTATGAGAAACAAAGGAAGAATGCATGAAGATGGAAGGGTATAATTAGTAAACATGTGAATAAATGCAGAGTTTAAATAAATGTGGTATAAAAGTTAATGAGGAAAAGAGGAATAAAAGCAGTTTGTGAAGGGAGAAAATGGAAAAGAAAACACTGGATCTCTGAGGTTGGGATGGTACCTAATCCCGTTTGTGATTCCTGTCTCTTCATGTATAATTGGTTTAAGTGTTTTCAGTCCCAATTTGAAGCATTTCTATTTGTTCCATGGTGAATAGGAAATTGTTTTTTAAATAATGTATGTACTAAGCTATCTACTAAGTGTAAAAACAAAGTTCATATAGGCCTACACTGTAGCAAGCACAAAATCCATACTGATAATATCTTCTTGATATGAAGTGTATGGTACTGCAATTAGTTTACAATTTGATACAGCAGTTACCAAATAAAAATTCATTTTTGGCTCTCATTTACAATGTTTTTTATCATATTTCCTAATAAATTTTTTCCAATTACCAGAAACTAATTAGTTACTCTGATACATATCTCAATTACAACTAGTTGCATGGGGGCTAACTCTTTAATCATTAATTTTGAGAAACTTGACTTTCTGTAAATAAAACTTTAAATTTCTACTTCTGTCATTTCCCAAAACTCCTGGAAGAATGTTTTGGTCAATTTATAGCATCCATAATAGCTTATAATAAATTAATCTAGGTTTGATTAAATTAGGTTAGGTTAGGCTTGGGTTGGCTTAGCTAGATTAGGTTTGGTTTGGTTAGCTGTAAATATGGAATGTCTCCAAAATGTGTCCAGATTTTGGAATTTTACCAACAGTCCCATTTCTGAGAAAAACATTTTCACTGACCAGAGAAGTTTAAAAATTTGTAACTGGAAAATTACTATCTCTGAGGCTACTAAATTTGCAAATTTGTTCCTGAAAAATACTGACTGGGTTCTTGCAACTTATTTTTTGAAAGAGAAACTTGCATGGTAGTAATGAAGGTGACAAATAGTGGAAAAGTCTTCGATCTAGATGAGACCATAGATCCCGCAATCCATTAAGATCATATGTCTGAATATAGCTTAATATTTGATTTGTAATTCGATCAACCTGAAAATATTAAATCTTGTATTAGTGAATAATTTAAATTATGCCACAACATAAAGCTCTGCGAGTTTTTCTTAAGGAAAAGAGAGATATAGAGCTACACCTATTCAAAGAAATAGGTGTAGATCCCAATTAGATAATTAAGACCCTGACTTTAACTTCAAAAATTATTATTATTGTGCCTAAGTTTATGCAAGAGTAGCCCTGATGCCACCTAATGAAATTTATACCAAACTTAGCAACCATGCTAAAGTTTTGAGATTAAATACATTACTACAGAAGATTTAGCAGCCAAGATAAAATGTAATCAGTTTTCACATCCAAATAAACAAGACTACAGAATTTTAAAATTGCAGTTAAATCAATTCTGAATTGGTCTACCAATAAAAATAAAAACATTTTAAAAACAGATAAATGCAGGTAGGCTTGAGACAAGTTAAGAAGAAGAATAAACTAGCTAACAAGGTATTTTTGTTCCCATAACCAAGGAGAAAACTTTAGAAAACTCTACACGATTAAATTATGTATCATATTTAAATTCCTTAAAGCTTGATTGATATTAGTCTTATTGAGGCAAACCTTAATGAATAACTAATATCGCTGATAGTTTTATTTATACCATGCCAATTACAGATCTACTAAACAATTTAACTCAGTTTTTTAGGGGAATGAGGGATTAGGGGAAGTAGGCCATCCAACTCTCAATGCAGCTATGTTGTAGAACTAAGTACAATTAAGGTTTAACATCTCTGTATTAATAGATTAGGCTAATTAGGGTATCATAAACCCATCCAAACTCTACAACTGCTTCTTTAAGACCAACTTACCAAATTCTATTAGCTATCACAGACACAGACCTTTATCAAATCAATCTTGCTAAAAAATAAAGTTCTTTTTATTACAGTATCATATTTTATCTCACTTGAAGAAAAAAAAAAAGTAATAAATCTAGTTTAGCTGTTTAGGCTAACAAGAGCCAACTTACTACAAAATATTTGAGAATCAACTAAATATAGTAAAATAACAAATAATAATATACCCTAAGTCTCTAAAAAAAGGCTTAAATACCCTATACTATAAAACTTATTTTAATCAAAATGCTGTATATGTTGATTGATCATAACCAGCTTAATTACATACCCGAAAGCCTTTATCTTTATCATTTTTCAAATCATTTTCTAAGGAACGAAGAGTAGATGTAAATCCTCGAAAGACCAAATATTCTTTAATTAGTTCATCTAAATATTGTAAATGAGCCATTGTACCTAAATATAAAAAAGTTCTAGTCATTAATAGAATGAACTGCAAGAACAGAAGCTACTATATACTTGAAGTGTGTGTGTGTATATATATATATATATATATATATATATATATATATATATATCCCCGCAAGGGGGTTCTAAGCTCGTGCTCTTGAGTGCTCTTTGTGCTCGTTTGTACGTGCTTGTTCCTGGAGGTTTCACGTGCGCCCTCCCGGCCCTAGCACCCAAGGATGATGGGGCTCGACCCTGCAGTCCTTGTCATCCTTGGTCTTTTTCCACTTCGACTGTCCCCTCCACCCTTTCTTTTTCCTCTGTCTTTCCTCTCACTTTTTCTTTGTTTTTCCGCTGAGATATGCCCTTTAAATAGAGGCGAATCGGTTCTTCCCGAACTTAAAAAAAAAAAAAAATATATATATATATACACACACACACACACACACACACATATATATATATAAAGAACGACGCTTGTGTAGAAGAACATTCCGCACAAGATGAGGAGGGAGAACGAACAAATGAAAAATGAGGTAACCACCCGGGAATCAAACCCAGGATCTTCCGATTGCCGGTCAGATATGCTATCCACTACACCATGGGCCTCGATTAATCAGAAGATTGGAAGATTTGAAGTTGCTAGCTACCTGGAGAATGCAAACAAAAACACACACACAAATCCCCAACTCTGAACAACAAAGTTTGACAAGTGTTTTGGATCTAGAACTAGTGATCTAACCTAAATCCACTCTGAAATTGTCAGAGTGCAGAACTTTTAAATCATTTTAAGTAATATAAACTAATTCCAATATGATTATGTAAACAGATGAAGGTAGAGCCTGAAATAGGCATGGGGAATTCCAGGACAAGTGACCTAGAGACAAACTCCCTACCCCAAGGGAATTAACTGAAATTTGGTATATAGGGTAGTTTTAGCCAGAGAAAATGAAGTTCCAAATCTTAGGCTGGTCCATCTAATCATTTTTGAGATATGGGTCAGGTCAAATTTAGGTCACCTCACGAACCTCCCCTTTTTAAGGTCAAATATCTTAGCTATTTTTTTTAGAATATTTCAGTCAACCTATATAACTTTGGAATCAGGAGAAGACGAGGATTCCAAATATGTATATTTCATTGTTGTAGGGTAATAAATAAAAATTTTATCACATGACCTTTATTTAAGGTCAGATTTTGACCTTTAGCAGACTTCACAAAAAATTTTATAAAACTAAAATTAAAGACAAATCCTTTTTCTGTAAAAACAAAAAAAGTATTGGCATACAGAGCTCATAAAGGTAGAAATTATCTAGAATTACCAAATATTTTTGAAAACTAAGTTTTTTTTTGGTTACCATCCATGCAGGTCTCTATTAATAAACCTGAGTAAAACAAAACATGAATAATGATTTTTTTTTCCTTGCAGGCAAAATAGAATACGGTAGTATAAATTTGTAGAACAACAATAATTATCAAATATTGGAAGTGATAAATGCAGTAACATTTTAAGAAATTTAAATCATTTTGAATAAATCAAAATTTGGCCAAGATCCCTTAAGGAGGCATAAAAAGAGAATATTTACAGGATTAAAATCTATCATCATCATATTCAGGGAAAGTTCATGACTATTAAAGAAAAAAAAAAAAAAGTCTTTTATCAAGCAAACTAGACTTGATTTTAAGTCTTCAGGCAGGGGAGACAAAAGGAACACAAACTCAAGGGATCTTGAAAGGGGTATCATCAAGTCACTCTGAAGATAGCAATTAAAATGAATCCTCAATCAGTAATAATCCCGAAACAGCAGCAGTTCATGTGAAAGACATTCTTCCTTTCGTTGGAGAAACACTTGCTAAAACAAGTAAGATTCAACCTAGGCTTTGTTGTTTATGTTCTACTTTTTCTTTTTCGTTCATGCTTGTGTACATAAAAACAGGACTTAGACATGTTTACAATTATTCATACAGTTTTAAGGCTTGTAATTAGTAATAATATATTCAAATTTCAGAAGGCTTAAGGGCCATTCCATGGTCTACAAGAAATAGACAAATGAAGTACACGGTAACCTCTTCAAAATTCATGAAACTTGGTGAGAGGGTTGGTTTAGGTCCAAATTACAAATTTCTGAATTTTTTGGAAAATTGGTAAAGTTGGTCAAATTTTATGGCTTGACCAAATTTTGGTCAAATGAAAAAACCAATAATTTTCAAATGTAAATATCTCAGCTCCTAACTGTGGTAGTGTATAAGTCTTAAATGATAAAATATGTAAAATTAACTGTAGTTTCTAAATATGTATCATTTTTTTAGGGTAACAAAAATAAAATTATGATTTTTTGGAAAAAAAAAAAAAAGATTTTGTGATTTGGCAGCGAAGATATCATTTTTTGAAAAAAAGACTAGGAATAAAAAATGTTTATTTGATGTATGTACACCATAATAAGTAATAAAATGTCAGTTTATCGATGATTATTATGAAAAAAAAAGAAAAAAAAAGACAAAAAAAAAAATCCTCCAAATTTTAATAATTTTTTGCTTTCTTTCTAGATTTTCAGTATATACCTAATTTTCTAGTATACGTAAATTTACCTAACCCTTAAAATGCCTCAAAACACAAAATTTTGTTGCAATCCGATGAAAAAACTAAAGAAGAATTTTCTGTAACATCAAAAAAGTAAACTCTGCCATGGCAGCTGCAAGCTACGGAATTTTGGAAGAAAATCAATTACTACGCAGCAATTGCTATGTCACAATTAAAAAGAAGCCAATTGTATTAGAACATGTTCAACGTTCATCCAGAGAGCCGGAACCTGCACCAATACCTGAGCCAGACATACTTAATGAATGTATGGAGCAAAGCAGTAGCAATTCCACGAATCCACCACCATTGGAAGAATTTGTCATTCAAGACAGGCAATTCAATTTGATATTTGATTATTTCATGCAACCTAAATTTATGAATTTGTTTTACAGCTGGATTGAAGCTGGGACAAAAACAGATAAAGGCTTCTACGAAATTCAGATCAACAACGGAAAAGGTTAAACGAAGTTTTGAAGCTGCTTATGGGGCTCCTATTGACTAAATTCTGAAGCTGGTCCATCCAAAAAAAGTTGTTTGGAAGATGATTTAGAGAGGCAAGACTACTTTTCAGACATAGTTATTGAAATTTGACATTTTAAATTAAATTTAATACAGTCATCAAAGTATATACTAAATTAAGTTTTATCTGTTTACATTTATATAATTGGACAATATAATAAATATACATATATTTTATGAAAAGTTTAATTAAAAATATACTAAACTTAATGTCAAATACACTTTATTTCAGGTAGGTATCAAAAGGTTATGGAAGAATTAAAGGAGAAATTTCAAGCAAGTAACGATCGCAATCTTAGGTTACAAATACTATCATTGTATCCCTATCCCATTGAAAAAACTGCTGACTTCTTTGGAGCAACAAAGTATATGGTGCGTAAGAGCCGCAATCTTCAAAAACAGTTTGGGATTATTCCTAACATTCCAAACATGACGAAAGGGAAGGTCATCACAGCTGAAAGGAAAAAAATCATTCAGGAGTTTTATGAAAATGACGAATATAGTAGGATGTGCCCGAGAATCAAAGATTATAAGTTTGCAATAAATGAAGAGGGTGAAAAAATAAAAAAACAAAAAAGACTGGTATTGTGTAATTTGAAAGAGTTATATGCTGAATATGCAAAAAATGATGAAAATCCCAAAATAGGCTTTAGTACCTTTGCTCATCTTCGACCATCATGGTGCGTGCTTGCGGGACAAAGCAGAACTCACAGTGTCTGCGTATGTACGCATCACCAAAATCTGAAACTACAAATATCAGCGTTAGGCATTAAAGATTTAGACTACAAAAAATTAATGTCTTTATCCGTCTGCGGCATGGACAATGAAGATTGCATGATGCACCGATGCAAAAGATGCCCGCGAGAGGTCGGAATAAAAAATTATTTGGAAAGTTTGGACTTCATGGCGATGGAAGAGATAAAATATAAACAATGGGTGTCCGTCAATCACTGTATGTTAAAAGATATCACCGAAACTCCAGAGGAATATGTGGAATCACTCACCAAAAAAATTGCACAACTGACAAGACACCACTTCATGAATAAATGTCAGTCGAGTTACTTCAAAAATCTAAAAGAAACTCTGCCCGAAAATGAAGGTGTTTTGGTGGGTGATTTCATGGAAAACTTCTCATTCATCGTACAAGATTGTGCCCAGGGGTTTCATTGGGAGAACTCGCAATGTACAGTGCACCCATTCGTTTATTATTCCAAAAACAATGCAGGAAAACTAATTTGCAAAAGTTACTGCTTCGTTTCAAACCGTCGCAGGCATGATACAATTCTGGTTCATAGTTTTCTCAAAAAATTAATCCTGTGCATCCAACAACAAAATTCAAACCTAACTAAAATTCATTATTTCACAGATGGATGAGCGGCGAGTTACTTCAAAAATCTAAAAGAAACTCTGCCTGAAAATGAAGGTGTTTTGGTGGGTGATTTCATGGAAAACTTCTCATTCATCGTACAAGATTGTGCCCAGGGGTTTCATTGGGAGAACTCGCAATGTACAGTGCACCCATTCGTTTATTATTCCAAAAACAATGCAGGAAAACTAATTTGCAAAAGTTACTGCTTCGTTTCAAACCATCGCAGGCATGATACAATTCTGGTTCATAGTTTTCTCAAAAAATTAATCCTGTGCATCCAACAACAAAATTCAAACCTAACTAAAATTCATTATTTCACAGATGGATGAGCGGCTCAGTATAAGAATAAAACAAATTTTCTAAATTTATGCCATCATTTCAAAGACTTCAAAATTCATGCTGAGTGGAATTTTTTCGTGACAACACACGGGAAGAATGCCTGCGACGGTATTGGCGGAACGGTAAAAAGAGCAGTCGCCAAAGAAAGCTTACAACGGCCTCTCGACCATCAAATCTTAACAGCTGAGGACTTCTACAATTTCTACTCTCAAGAATTCCTAACCGCTATTGACTTTTTTTACGTCTCTGAGGCAGAAGTTGTAGATGTAGAGCTTTCTTTGCAAAAACGTCTGAGTGAACCTATTACTTCTATCAAAGGTACTCAACAATTACATCGCTTCATCCCAATTTCCAACAATTCGTTGAAGGTTTATCCACTCTCTCAGAGTGCACAGTCAGTCGAAATAAGAGCTCATTAGAGTTTCTGCTTCGGATCAAGAACATAATACTACTGTCTCTCAATGCGAAATTGAAACAGGCTCTTTTGTGGGTTGTATGTATGAAAATAAACTATGGCTCGGATTATTCCAGTCCTTTGACTGTGAATATGATGATTTTCTGATAAAATTTCTCCATCCTTCGGGCGTATGTCCCTCATACATTTTTCCTGCGCAAGATGATGTTTGTCACGTTCCAACAGAAAATATATTTGGGAGTATTGAAGCAAGTTTACGAGGAGGAACAAGAATACAATACATTTTTCCGCTTCAATAATTAAATAACTTTTCAAAGAAGATAAAATAAATTCTATCAAATGTATACTATTTAAGATTGTCTATATAATATTTCTAAAATTTTTATCTAAGATTTGTGTATCTACTTAATAGTTATAAAAATCTTTTCAAATTCTTTTTTCTTATTATTATATTATTAGTGTCTAAAATTTGGATTCACTGGATGAGAATACTGTCTCTTAATTCATTCTCAAAGACTTGTGTACATGTAGTATTAGGAAGAGTATTTTATACTCTGATAAGCGCTTTATAAATTAAACATTATTATTGTCAATATATTCTGTCCCTAAATATGAGAGAGGTTATGTATGTACATTGTACATATATTTTAAAAGATTTTTTCTCCTTTGGTTTATCTACATGTGTTTTTTATATGATTTGAAAATTGTCTTTTTTTGGACCAACAAGTCTATAATAAATCTTTGTTGTCTGAAAAAAAAATTTATTACTTAATTTCAAACTCAGTTTTGAGCCTTACAATAAACTATAAGCTGACTTTTTATTACTTATTATGGTGTACATACATCAAATAAACATTTTTTATTCTTGGTCTTTTTTTCAAAAAATGATATCTTCGCTGCCAAATCGCAAAAAAAAAAAAATTTGACATTTTTTTCCAAAAAATCATAATTTTATTTTTGTTACCCTAAAAAAATGATACATATCTAGAAACTACAGTTAATTTTACATATTTTATCATTTAAGACTTATTACGCTACCACAATTAGCAGCTGAGATATTTATGTTTGAAAATTGTTGGTTTTTTCATTTGACCAAAATTTGGTCAAGCCATAAAATTTGACCAACTTGACCAATTTTCAAAAAAATTCAGATTTTTGTAATTTGGACCAAAACCAACCCTCACACCAAGTTTCATGAATTTTGGAGATGGTGGAGTGTACATTTAGCACTTTCATTTGTCTATTTGTCCTGGAATTACCCTATAAGAACTTTGATAAAACTTTTTATACCTCATGTTAGGGTATGGATAGTGGTATATTGTGGCATACTTGATTTAAGATTTGCCCTTTCTTTTTTTTGTACATCCCCATGAAACAGCACAATGGTCAAAATTCACAGAAAGTGGCATATATAAGTTATTGTTGATCATTGTAAAATCTCTGTGAACTATGACAAGCTAACAGAATTTAGTTGTCATGGGTATGTTGTAAGTAAGGTTATTACACATTAGCGTGTAGCATCATTGGGCAAAGTGTAACGGATCAAGAGGCACATTTCAGGTTTTGTACAATTGACCTCCCTAAATTCAAAAATGAAAACAAAATTTTTTTGTGACAAGTGCAACACCTCCTTTTTCGCATGTAAAAATCGTGAAAATTGCTAGTTACCCATAACTTTTGGACACTTGCTTTCCTAGGGTTTGAGCTATCATTTCACCCCTTACAATGTACGGCTTTTCAGGAAAAATAGAAAAATTTATTTTTGGAATAAACATATACACTGTAGGTAGGTAGGTAGGTAGACTAGATAGTTTTATTTAGTAAATGATACATTAAAATCTTGTTTAGTTTTGAATGATGGCATAAAGTCACGGGATTTAAGTACTGCTCTATTGTAAATTATGTAACCATCTCTTGAATCCTTTCCATACACTGCCCCAGACGCTTCAGTTACCATCCTAACACAGCATTCTACACCTTGGGAGTGACATGGTATCCGGACAACAAGGGGCTCTTCAGTGATCTTATCGAGTTGTTCGACAGAGAACTGCTTCGTGAGTGGTGGTTCCATTGTGCACTCCTCCACTGGTGGAAGTAAATCTTTCAAATTCTGAGCACTTTGTTTGATCTTTGATGGCCGAAATTCTCTGACTTGCTGTTGAGCAGGTTTGGGAGCTCGTCGAATGGTCTTGATTACATTGATGGCCAATTTCCAGTTTGCTTGATCTGCATCTGCAAGCATTGCCAGTAGAACATTTTCAGGGTGAACCCAAAATGCATTTCTTTGGATCACAGGCCATGTAACAGTCTTGCTAGCTGGTGGAAGTAATCGTAGCAGCTTGATTTGCTCCAGGCCAAAGCTTTGCCAATTGGTCCTTTCCATTGAGTTGCAGATTCTGTTGGGCCGATGAGTTCCTTGCACAAGTGACGCAGTGGGAGTTCATTTAAATGCAGACTACAGATGAACCAGTGCAAAAGGCAACCCAGGCAGCACTCTAGCAGGTGTATTGCTCCACTTCTGTGCCCTGTGTTTGTGGCTGTGCTGTCAGCTCCCACTGCAATTATCTTGTCTGCAATACCCATTTCTTCAATCGCATTTTGAAGTCCATCCAAATGACAGTGCCAGTTCCTCATTCCAGTGTCAGATGGCTTAGATAGAAGGTTCCAGGCTCTCCAACCAGCACATAGTGGTCCTCAACTTTCTTTGTGCTGTCCCATTTGTTCCCCTTTTTCTCTTTGACAAGTGTCATGTCTTTCTACCCATCAAAAAATAAAGCAGTGACTTCCACATCGTGGTAAGTTACTGCTTCCTTCAGATCCCTCCATACCTTCTGCCATGCTCTCCATACTTTGTGGTGGTCAATTACGTTTATCTGATCATCAGAACTAATGATGCCATAGTCAACCAATGTTGCAGTGCTGATAGCTGCAGCAGCCCTGTTCGATACACCATACCAGTCAGCTTCCAAAGCAACAGTGGGAATCGGTGTGATGTTCCTGTCCTCCTGGGCATTATCACCCATCCACTCATCACCAACACTTTCACCACTGGAGTCTGGTTCTGCTTGAGCTGATTCAACCACATCTGCAGAGGATGCTACCTCTTGCCATTCCATTTTTCTTCTATTCTCTTCTTCTTGTCTTTCTTGCATCCAATTCTCTCTTGACTTCCTTCTCTCCATCATCTGAGTCACATTCGTATCCACCCGACTGATCTGCATGATCCGCGTGGTTCTCTGGTCAATCAGAAAGGCATGCTCTCATCGTGGAACTTTCATTTCTTTTTCACAGTGGCATGCAGACAGATCATCACATTGGCAGACAGTTATGTCAAACAATTGATTCAGGCTCTCCTCAAACTTCTTGGTTTTTGTGGCCTGCTTGCCTTGCTTCAATGCTTGTGAGCCTTTTTCCATCAATCAGAGCAGCTTGGTCTTCATATTCTTGATTGGCTGTGATGGAATGTTAGCACAATTCCAAAGGTCAATGAGTGTTTGGCATACCTCCAGAAGAATCTCCCTGTTGCTGGTGTACTTGTTCTCCTTCAAGAAGAGGAAATGCCTTGCAACTTGTATATGGGTTGGAAGTTCAGACATAGGAAGCTCTGATAGTGGAGAACCAAAGACAATGTGGCTGGCAGATCCCCGTGTTCTTTGCATGCTCATTGTACCAGCAAAACTCAACAAGTATCACACAGGAACACTGAAACAAAAACACAAATGTATAAATAAAATATATATATGATTATGTGTATATATATACAGGGTGATCAAAAAGTAACGCAACCCATGGGAAAACGATTTATTTCAGAGCAAGTGCTGGAAGTGGGCACCGTTCTGTGCTTCACACAAGTGGATACGGCGATTCATGTTCTTAAAGACCCTTTGCAACGTTTCCTGTGAAATTGCATCAACACACTTCTGAATCATCGCCTGCAATTCTGGAATACTGTGCGGGTGAGTGACATATGCGGCATCTTTCAGGTAACCCCACAAGAAAAAGTCGGGAGGCGATAAATCCGGAGATCGCGCTGGCCACAACCCACGTGAGATCAATCGTCCTGGAAAACACGTTTCCAAGTAAGCCATGGTGTTTCTGGCTGTATGGGCTGTGGCATTGTCCTGTTGAAACCACGTGTTCTGCAACCTCTGCGTTTCTCCATGGGTTGCGTTACTTTTTGATCACCCTGTATATAAGGCTTGATTTATTGGTAAACAATAAGTTCACCAACATATATATAAAAATATACTGCACACACACATATGTATTATGTATATAAATATCCATAGGTGTGTGTATATATATACCCTAAGACATATAACAAACTTATAAACAATGTAAAACACAACAAAACAAAGAAATGTGTATAATGTATATATCACAAAACGCACCTTTCGTTAGTACCTTCGGGTTTTTGAACACCCCATCCACAGAAAAAACATTTCTTTCTCTCAAGCGAGCTAGTGTAGAACTAAGAAATTCCAGGGGATGACTCACTGAGAATAATTAGAAAGCTGCCAGAAGTACCATGTCAGTCAGTGTTGCCAACTGTAATTAACAAGAATTTTGTATTTTTTACATGCAAAAAAGGAGGTGTTCTGCTTGTTGCATAAAATTTTTTATTTCTTTTCTGAAATCAGCAAGGTTGATTGTACAAAACCTAAAATGTGCCTCCAGATCACTCATGACGCTACATGCTATTACACATACCCAGTTTCTCGGGCTGTGTTCTACATTTGGAGCAGCTACCATAAATAGACTATGACAGTTGCAACATTTTTGCCATTGGTGGCAATATGATGCAACTATCATGGATAATTCTGGCCTTTGATCCATTTAGAATCAATATAGAAACAAATTAGGTATGTGTACACGCACACGCACAAGTATTTACAAAATGTAAGTTGTAATATATTTGGAATAAGAATGTATATATAATAAGATATTTAATTGTAATATAATAGTATTTGATATATTTGACAATAAAACAGGTTAATAAAAGAAAAATACCATACTTATTTGTAAAAATTTATTTATAAAAACTTATGAAAATTAGTATCCTGTATGACCACCCTTGTTCTTTTGGACTAGTTCAAGATGCCAAGGCATTGAGTCAACCAACTTCGTGCATGATTCAGGACTGATTTTATACTGCTCTTCTTGAAGAACTCTCTGTAAATCTTCTTTATTTTTTAACATATCTTCTCTTGTTCTTACTTTTCTATCGAGCTTATCCTAAAGATGTTCAATAGGATTTAAATCTGGACTCTGAGGTGGCCATCCTAGCATTTTAAACCCTTCTTCTTCTTCAAGCTTACTGTAGAGCTGTTTTAATGATTTAGCACTATGCTTAGGATCATTATCCTGTTGAAATATGAAGTTTGCATAATCTCCATGAAGTTCTTTAGCAGCTGGGATTGCAATACTAGTGAATAGATGTTTGAATACATATTGATCCATGTGTCCATTTTCATTCCCGGTGATCTGATGTAATTTTCCAACTCCCTTTGATGAGAAGCAGCCCAACACATTGATTCCCCCAACCTCCTTTTTTCACCATTGGAATAAGGCATTCATTCTTATATTCTTCACCAATTCATCTATTTACAATTTTCCTCCCTTTATCACTACCAAAAATTTTGAATCTGCTTTCATCACTCCATACAATTTTCAACCAGTTCTCAGCATCCCAATCTTTGTTGAATAGCAAATTCTAATTGTGCTATTATCACATTCTTCTTTGACAATAAAGGTTTTTCTTACTCACTCTAGCAAATATTTTATTATCTATTAACCTTCTTCTTACTGTATCAGCACTAGCTTTTGTTTCTCCCACTTTCACCAATTCTTTACTCAAGTCATTTGCTGTCATAAATCTATTCTCCAAAGCCAGAAATTTTAGATGCCTTACACCACACTCTGACAAAACCCTCTTTCTTCCAGTTCAGACTAATTTACATGCACTTCCTTGGTAATACGTTTCTTATAGTATCTGACTGTACCTTCACTTACCTCCAGCATTTTTGCAATACTTGTATTGGAATAATTACCCATTTTAACAAGAGCAGTCAATTCTCCTAACTCTTGGCTAGATAACTCGCATGACTTAACCATCCTCTCAAATTGGAAATATAAAGTAAAAATTTTGCTGAACAGCGTAAAAAAAATGAACCTTCCCCTATTGAGGCTGACAGCACACTAAACTGCACATAGTCTGTGCCACTAATTTCAAAATTAGAGGACTTTCAATTTAGCAATGCCAAATTATCAAAATATTGAAGAAACTCTATGAGAATTAATTACAATGACTTTTAAAAGTGGCAAAATATTGTATTTAATTTGCAGACCAGTGTGTGTGTGTGTGTGTGTGTATATATATATATATATATATATATATATATATATATATATATATATATATATAACTGCAATGACCATGCAGTATATAAATGAATAGAAACGACATAAGTGTTAAGGAACGTTTCTGCACACGAGGAGGAGAGATAACGAATAAATGAAAAATGAGGCGAACCGCCCGGGAATCGAACCCAGGGCCTTCCAATTGCCGGTTGGACGCGCTACCATTATGCTACGGACCTCACTTAATCACAAATCGAAATTCTCCCACATAGGGCAGAAACCAATGCCCTGAGAGGGCACCCTCGCAAATCGTGAATATGCGCATATAACTGCAATGACCGTGCAGAAACGTTCCTTAACACTTATGTCGTTTCTATTCATTTATATACTGCGCGGTCATTGCAGTTATATGCGCATATTCACGATTTGCGAGGGTGCCCTCTCAGGGCATTGGTTTCTGCCCTATGTGGGAGAATTTCGATTTGTGATTAAGTGAGGTCCGTAGCATAATGGTAGCGCGTCCAACCGGCAATTGGAAGGCCCTGGGTTCGATTCCCGGGCGGTTCGCCTCATTTTTCATTTATTCGTTATCTCTCCTCCTCATGTGCAGAAACATTCCTTAACACTTATGTCGTTTCTATTCATATATATATATATATATATATATATATATATATATATATAGTGGCAGAGACTGTTTCAAATTCTTTCACAATATCTACTTGAAGATACCCACTGTTCCATCAACACAAACACTACCAAGATGACATTACCCATGTGGATATTTTCCTTGCTTTCTTACACCAGAATGACAGCCAACATCGATGTGTTTGTCCACTCCTCCTTCCCTCACTCCCATTGGATGCTAAGGACATCACCCACCCTCACCCCTCTCCCAGCACCACAGTAAGTTCAACTCACTTCACACAGCACATTTTTCATCAATATATATTTTTTTTACTAAGTATATCCTTTGCCATTGTACAAGAAATAATTTGGCATGAACCCTTCTGACAGCTCCCTACTCCACCAGCGAGCCCATCCATCAAGCACAACATAGTATTTTCCCTGACTCCTACAGAAAGCCTCAAAAATTATTCTACAAGCAAATAAGCACACATGTATTCACTCAAATTGGCACATTGCAAGCACATACAACTCATCAAACTGGCTCAGGGTAGCAGTCCCCTGCCTCCTCCACTCTCCTTGCATCATTTCGTGAATTGCCCATCTTTTTCTGCTTATTTGCATAAACACTTTTTTCTTTTCATCAGGAGCAAATTTATTCAAGAAGAACTGCCACATGACGATTCTTGGGCACCTCCTCTGAACTCAATACAGTTTCCCCTGCCCCACCCACCCAGCATTCATATCTTACCCAACCCCCATTCCCTGTGGACCCCTTTTCACTGAATCCTGCCTCACACTGCACAGACTCCCCATCCACCCATACTACTTACATTTCTCTACATTGTAAAAATTAACATCACTGATATAGGTTCACATTTGTAACTTGTTTCTTTTTTTTCATTCTTTTTTTTATCAGTCCTAGAACTTTTTCAATTTCAAATTTGAATTCCTGAGGTTTCTGTCTTTAAAATGGTATGCTATATGTCTGTATTGGATAAACTTTGAATTATGATGTTGACATTGACATTAACATGGAATAGCCCTTAAGTAAAAAACAAAGGAATCAAAGGGTTCATCAAAATTTCAAAGATTTATTACTGGTGTCAAAAGAAAGCTAGAAGCCATTTACCAAACTGATAATAACAGTGGATGCAGATACTAGTGCAGAAAATAAAACAATTAAGGAAAGACTTCAAAGGTATGGTACCTACTACTAGTATGTATCATATTTATATTTTTCTTTTATTATATTACCACATATTTACATTGATTCTTTTTACTGAGAATTTACCTTATGAAAACATTTCAGTATGCAGTGAATGTTTGGCCAATTTCATTTATGGTATAGTACTCCAGCTATTTATAGTGCACATTTCATTATTTACAGGTATGAAGAGATGATAGGAGAATTAGTGACATCGTATAAAACATCAAATTATTCTGAAAAGTTGCAAATTCTCTATAGCTCCCTTCACAATTAAAGAAACAGAAGAATTATTCAGAGCCACAAATAGAATGGTAAAGAAAAGCAGAGAACTGAAGAAACAATTTGGTGAACAATCTGTGATCAGCCAAGGTAAATGCTTCTAGCAAATTTTTTGTTGTTAGCTCTTTAACCCTCTATCGCACAACTTTTTTGTAGGGTTAAGTCTAAATGCGTGTATTTGAAATGTTAAATAGAAGCAACTTGGTACCATAAAGGGTTAAGTTGCCTGAAATAAACCTAAAATTAAAGTCTCAGTGAGTGAAGGTTTTGAATTATCCATTGAACGTTATCTGGGAGTTTTCATAGTGTTGTATTTACATTTCTCATACTGTTCCATGCAAAATAGATATCTAAAATTAAACTCTTGGTGAGTGAAGGTTTTGAACATTAGACTGTATGTTTACTCTGACGGTACTTAGCTAAGTATAAGCCAATGAATGTTTTTGCAGTTTTGATATTTTTAACATTTTTTTTTTGTTTTTATGCATAATTTCAAATTTTTCATGTAATAACATTTTTATGGTCTTAAAATACTTAGCACATAAATACAAATCCACATTGTAATAGTACGCATTATAGCAGGGCCAACTGTATATTTGAACTTTATAAAAAGAACCAAGATAATCCCAAAATAGGATTTTTGCCAACCTTAAGCCTCCATACTGTATATTAGCAGACCTGTGGAAGTGGAACACGTTCTGTGTGCGTATGTACATTAGGGTTATGACTTTTTAATTTTTTGTCATAAATATTGTTTCCTGTATCATCAATCGATGAACTTTTGCTTGAAAACAATAAAAAAGGGCCTAATTCCTCAGAATTAAAAAAAAATGTCACCCCGAAAGCAAATATAGTAAAGGGTGTCAGGAAATGATTGCCCCCCCTGTAGAGCAAAAACTAGAAGAGATAGATAAAAACCGGCGAGACCACTTGAAAGAGCGTTAAAATCTGAATAAAAACCATTATATTCTATTCCTGTGATTTTAATTCTTACCATTTTTTTCCCCACAGAAACCATGGCATCATCTATTTTGAACGATTCAGAGACACTTCTGGGATCATACCCCCGTCGATTAATGGCCGTCAGAGCTGCAAATGGGGGCAACACCCAATATTAAAACAAGTGTTTTTTATTCAAAATTAAACGCTCTTTCGCGTGGTTTTGTGTTTTTTTCTATTCCTTTCAGTTTCTTCTGTACAGGGGGGGGGGGCAATCATTTCCTGACACCCTTTACTATATTTGCTTTCGGGGTGACATTTTTTTTTAATTCTGAGGAATTAGGCCCTTTTTTATTGTTTTCAAGCAAAAGTTCATCGATTGATGATACAGGAAACAATATTTATGACAAAAAATTAAAAAGTCATAACCCTAATGTACATACCACCAAAATCTTAAATTACAACTGGCTGCTTTAGGAGAGCATGGACTAAAATATAAAGATTTAATGGAATATGCAGTCTGCAGCACAGAAGATGCAAAGTGCATGAGGCATAAATGCCAAAATTGTGATGGTGGAAATGGTATCGTCTTTTCTGGAGTTAAGTACTAGATAGCATTGAAACTTGTGGGGATGAAATTCAGTATAAAGTCTGGGTAAGCACAGATAAATGTACAATGGTGGAAAAGACAGAGTTTATCTGACTACCTAAACTCATTAAGTTCTAATATAGGTATATAAATTAACTCCACACCATTTTATAGCCTATGAGCAAACCAAGTATTTTCAAGATACGAAAGGACCTTTAAAGTTAAATAAGTCAATATTAGTTGGAGATTTTTCTGAAAACTATTTTTTTTTAGTCCAAGATGCTGCTGAAGGTTTCCATTGGGACAGCTCTTAATCCACTCTTCATCCTTTTGTTATGTACTGGAAGTCAAGTTCAAATGGCCAGATAAAACATCAGAGCTTTTGCTTTTTGTCTGACTCAACTAGGCATTCTACAGCTATGGTTCATACTTTCCTGTCAAAGCTACTTCCTTATCTAAAAATGTTGTTCCCAGACTTAAAAAAAGTGAATTATTTTACCAATGGTTGTGCTGGACAGTATAAGAATCAATTTAATTTTATCAGCTTGTGCTACACCATGAAGCCCTTGGATTAAAAGCTGAATGGACCTTTTTTGCATGGCAGAGAAGTTCCATTCAGGAAAAAATGTGTGATGATATAGGTGGCACTATAAAGCTTGAGTTTTGTCAGAAGAATCTCAGTGATAAGATTAAGTTCTTTGTATAATCCATTGAGGTGGAGAAAGATAAACTTAAATTAAAAGAAAGATTTAAGCTGTCCAAAACAATTGAAGGTACACAAAGATTTCCCCATTTTGTTCCAATTAGTAAAACCCAAATCAAAGTGTATGAAAGATCTAATAAAAAAGATAATGGAAAAATCTGAGCTTGATTGGGGAGTTGATTTTGAGGTTTTAACAACTGGTAATTATGTTGCATGTATATATGATGATAATTTATGGTTAGCGATTGTTGAAGACTACTCAGAAGAATACAATGATTACACTAGGGAACAAATTTTAACTTTTTTTTTGTTTCTTGGACGTGAACAGGTCGGTCTTATAGGATTTTTTCCGCTGATTCCGAATATAGCCATAGAATTTCTCTATCACCCAAGGTTACTGAGAAATTTGTATTTTAATATTTATTCACTGATTTTCTCTTGTAGTTTTCATTAGGAGCTTCTCGCATCAATGTCCAGCAGTAATCAGCTAACATTGCCGGATCCCACCTCCCTTGGTAGCGTTTCTCTATAGTAGCTATATCTTGGTGGAACCTTTCTCCATGCTCATCACTTACATCACCAAGGTTTTCAGGGAAGAAATCTAAATGGGAGTGCAAGAAATGGATTTTTAGTGACATATTACATCCCAATAACCTATATGCTTCAATCATGTCCTGCACTATTTTTTCACAGTTAGAGGCTTTGATGTTCCCTAGAAAATTTGTGACAACATTCTTCATGGCCTCCCACGCCACTTTTTCTTTTCCTCTCAAGGCATCATCAAACTTTTGATCTTTCATGAGCTCTCTGATTTGGGGACCAACAAAGATCCCTTCTTTTATCTTTGCATCGCTAAGTCATGAAAACCTTTTCTTCAAATATTTGAATGCCTCATCTTCCTTGTTCATTGCTTTGACAAAATTTTTCATGATGCCAAGTTTGATGTGAAGTGGTGGTAAGTATATTTTCTTGGGGTCAACTAAGGTTTCATGAGACATTCTTCAGTCCTGGGATACATTTTTGACGAAGTGGCCAATCCTTTACAAAATAATGCGAATCTCTGGTTCTGCTGTCCCATTCACAAAGGAAGCAGCAGAACTTTGTATAACCGAGCTGCATTCCCAGAAGAAGCGCGACGACTTTTAAATCCCCACATATATACCAATGAAACTGGTCATAATTAATCTGCTGAAGGATGAGTTTCATATTTTCGTAAGATTCCTTCATGTGCACAGTGTGCCCTACAGGAATGGAAGGGTATTTATTTCCATTGTGAAGTAGTACAACCTTGAGGCTTAGCTTCGAAGAGTCAATAAATAAACGCCAATCTTCAGATTTGTGCTCATGACCGAGAGCTAACAGCAGTCCATTTACATTATTACAGTAGCATAAACCACCTGACGAGGAGAAATACTGCATCAGATCTTTTTGGCGAATGCAGAACGCCGATATGCTTGTATCTTTTGCCAACAAATTCCATTCACGTAACCTGGAGCCCAATAATTCCGCTTTCTTTTTCGGAAGGTCCAAATCTCTCACGAGATCATTCAGCATAACCTGCGTTATCATACGTGGTTTATTTGATTCAGGGTGCTGAAAGTCTGTATCTTTAGTGTCATCAATTTCCATTGGTTCAACTTCAGACTCTTCATCCAGTGTCCATGACTTTTGGGGAGTTGGAATTGGGTTATCATCATCATGTAGTACTGGTCTCATGGCAGATGCAAGATTTGGGTATTGAATTTTATGTTTATTTTTGGCAGAGAATCCTGAAACGTTAGTCATACAAAAATAGCAATCCGTTAGGTGATCCTTGGGCTCTCTCCAAATCATTGGTATGGCAAATGGCATAGATTTGCGGGTACCTTTAATCCAACCCCTAAGAGTGACGGCACAGGAAATGCATGAGATATGAGGTGCCAAGGATTTGTCTTGGTCGCCTACCTTACATCCAAAATAAAGTTCATAAGCCTTCTTCACGAGTGGGGTCGTCATCTTCCTCTGTGCCATTATGGTCAGTTCTCCACATACGTAGCAAAATGTATCTCTGGGATTAATACAGTTTCGATTCATGCTGGCGGAAAATTATTGAAATCACAGAAAACTTTTTGGAATGAAAAACCAATTTTTTCTACTATGAAAAATTTTAAAATTTGAGCAAAACTTGAAAAAATTTCTTTCTTTTTATTAAAAATCTGTTTGTTTAAATAGCTATATTTTTTTAATGCAAAAAATACTATTAAATATAGTTAACCTGGAAAAAAAAGAAAGTAAAATTAAATTAGTACACTTAATTTTAACTAATATTTTGGGAAAACTCTGAGTAAATGGAAATATTATTTTCTCGAAAACTATGGGTGATAGAAAAATTCTGAAACCATATTTGGAATCAGCATCAAAAGTTCTATAAGAAACACCAAATAGTTTTCAAGAAACAAAAATGTTGTTCCCTAGTGTTATCTAATTAATTTCTTACAACTTTCTTCTATTGCTCGAAGTTATAGTTTCCCAATGAAAAAAGATTCATAGCTACTATATACTACATGAAAACATAGTGCACATGATGAGTATACAAACTCTTGAAGGTGGTCTAAGAATTAAATATTCTTTCAATAAAAAGGAATTAATGAAGAGTTTACATGGAGTAAGGCTTTTTCTACATGCCAACTAAAGGTCATTCCAGGACAAATCATTAAAAAAAAAATTGAAATTTGTAACCACTCCAACTTGGATTTTTCTCAAATTTGGTATATAAGGTTGTTTTTGTGCAAAAACATGAAATCTCAAGTTTTAGCACAATCAGAGTAACAGTTCAAAAGTTATGGGCCTCCCCAATTTTGGGGGTGGGGGCTGGCCTCTTAATGTTTAAAAGTCCATAACTCAGTAGGGTGTGTCAATTTGGGAGGTGAAAATTAATTTTTGCCAATTCCTTCACTGAGGGGGTTTTAAAAATATGTTTTTGGATGTGAAGAATTCAAATCTACTATTATTTTTGCGATTGCTCAACACTTAGCTTGGTAAATCTACGTTTGATTAAAAAGCACATAAATTGCTCTCAGAAAACATTTATTAATTTTAGCTTCTCAAAATGTCAGGTAATGCTATAAAAATTTTAGTTTCTCTGCATAAAACATATCCTAGTAATCATAAAACAACATTAGAAAGTAATGACATCAGTAAAAAAAATATTTAAACAACAAGTTACATCAAGTCTTGCTTTGATTCGTTCTTGGACATCAGCCGCCGACTTGCTTCTTGGCCTCTGATATAGCCCTCACGTTTCTCATGTGTATACATGTATACACCCTGCCTGCTGCCTCTGTGACTTGTTTCACACACCTCTCTATTGACTGAGCAAGTGAGCATGACAGGGCCACTGTGGAACTTGCATAGGCTTGTCAAAGAACTTCTTTACTTCCGCTGTAGTCAGTTTACATGTCAAAGGAGGTTCAAATACCCCGTCAGACCAGTCTGTCAGCTCCAACACGGAAGAAGCACTGGGGTTGATGGAAGGTCTTTTCCTGGGACGTACAGAAAGATCTCCAAGTGTGTCATCATCTCCACCCCCTCATGTCAACAATCTTTTGGACACCAGCTCTCCTCTCCTCACTGTCATCTGAGCACAAGTGTGTCTGGATTATCATTTCGCTGAATGCATATCATGCTGAGCGCTTGATGGTTGGCAAAACAGCATCCACTACAGCCTTCTTTTGCAGCCTAACTAGCCGCAGCTGAAACAAGATGTGGCGTGGGCCTTCCACCCAAGAGTGTTTTACTTTGATGTTGAACCAACAGGGGTAGTACACACCAACAATGTATTCCACTATCAGTCTTAAGTTGTTGAGGGTTTTGCCTTTAAGGCCATGTTTTGAAACCCATATGCGACAAAGCCTGTTTGCTGTTGTCAACCACCTTGAATGGCTCACTGGACCAATTTCAAGAAGTGCCAGATCTGTGGGAAGTTCTGTCCTTATGGCCTGTGTGATCCTATACCCGTACGCTTGATCAGTAGAGAGATCCTTTACGACATTGTCACTCAGTGAAGTAAGAGGCTCTCCAATTGAGAGTTTGGTGAATGAAGGATCAATTTCAAGTTCGATTGCAGTGTCTAGCATCTTGCCAATGTTACCTGTCCACTTGTTGTTAGACAAGGTCTTCCCATCCAGTGCTGTGATCAAGTGTCGCAGGGGTAACTCGTTAGTGTGGAGGGCACAAACCAACCAGATCAGCTTACGGCAAAGCTTGACCTCTACCCAATGCATGGAACCACCCTCCCAGCAAGTGTTAACATTTGTAGAATCACCTCCAATGGCCTGCAGGCTTTTATCAATGCCCTTCTTCTTCATGAAATCTACAAGATTATCAGCAATAACTTCAGCAGGTTTTTTCTCATTGAGCCTTTCTCAGGAGTAAAGTGGTAGAGATATCTTCCACCTGGCTCACTGCACACAGAATAATGCTCTTCTTTGATGATGCTGGGGAACTGATGATCTCAATTGTCTGCTTTCAGCATAACTTTAGTTGTATCTTGATGGCCGTCAAAGAAGATGCAGTCAATTTCACCCTTCTTACAAAGATCATCAAATTCCTGATCCAGGGATCTCATAACTTTTTCTTGGGCCCTCTTGACTTTATTGTGATCAACTACAAGTCTCTTGTCTTCTTCAGTGATCAAGCCAGCATCCATAAAGGCAGCAGTGGTGATGGCATAGCATAGCAACATTAGGTATTTCTAATGTGTTGTACTCTGGCTTTTTATTGGAAGTTGAACGTGCTTGGTATTTCTAATGTCACTTCATAACTTCCATCCTTTCCATCTTGAGCATCAGCTATTTGTTCTTCATTTTCATCATCAGAGAAAATTATTTCATTTGATGGCATTGAAACATCCTGCTTACTTGTCTGCTTATATTCAGCAAGCCGCCTTCTTTCGGCTTCTTGCTGCTTCTGCTTTTTGACTTGTCTGTTGTGCTCAGGTTGATCTGGCAAGCCAATCTGATGTGGTTCAATAGAACCAGACTTGTCTCTCTGACCTTTAATGAAAGCAAGTTCCTTCACAGGGATCTTCATCTCCCTAGGGCATGTACAGTTAATGAGAGTTTCGTTTTTGCAACCAGCATCTGCAAGGCAGCCAAATTCAGAGCAGAGAACAATTTTACACTTGCAATTGAGGATGTCAAAAAGCTTGTCAAGTTTTGCAATGAAAGCCTCTTTGACATGTAGCTTTCCTCTCCCAAGAGATATGTTTTTGGCCTGCTCCCAGCTCTCTTGGATCTTGTTTAAGATTGTGACTTGTGAATTTACAATGGGGGCTACAAAAGAACTGTTTGCTCATTCCCACTTTTCAAGCACTTTAGGGTAAATGTCCTTTGCAAGACTGGCTGCTGGGTAGTTTCTCACATCCTCACCACTTTGTTCTCTTAACAGTAGCCCATATTTCAGAATGTCTCGCAGAGTTGGGAGTTCAGAGGGCAACAACTCTCTACCAGTTCCAATTAGGTTGCTCATGTGTGTGAATGTCCCCAGTCTTGTCCTCCTTTTAGAAGCCATTGTAGGTCAATTCCCACTGGTTAGGATGGTAGCACTGACAGACAAGTAATCTTCAGCATACTGATGAATATGTTTCAACCTGTGAAATAAGCAAAAACAACAGTGCATTATATATACAGCATATATAATTATTAATATAATAATCATCATATAATTCCACAAAAAAGTCAAAAAAGTCTATTTTTATGTAGCTTCTTACCAAGCAAAACTAAATTATATTAAATTAACAAAAATATCTTTAGAATTCCTACGTCATGCTGCAACTTTTTACACCCCTCATATTTGGAATTTGAAAGTTGAAAAATTTGACACACCCTAATAACTCAGTCCCTAATTGAGCTAGGAAAAAAATTTAAAAACCATTTGAAAGCTCAAATCCTAAAGAATAATTGACTAAATAATAAAATGCATTTAATCAAATAGTTAAAAAGTTATATCAGTTTGAATATTTGGGGGGGGGGCCCACCCCCTATGATACAGATATTCAAGATTTTTTTTTTGTCATTTTGTACCTCAATTTCTCTTCTATATGACTTAGTCAATGACACTGTGTATTTTTACCTTTAAGTCGTGTATTTTTTTTGCACTTTATTATAAGGCACTTGCTAGTGAAAATATGACATATTAGCCCAAGTTCAGGAATTGGGCTATACTAACTAAACTATATAATAGTTTTATCCTAACTATATATATTGCACACATACACACACACACACACATTATTAAAATAAGAGAGAGAATTTGTACTGCCTGTTTGTAAGGTCAAGTGGTATCACACTTGTGTAGTCATGCTACAACTTGTCACAGCAAAATGAGATTGTTTGAGGGCTCCTCCCATTAGCATGAACCTTGGTTATTAAGGGTTCAGTTTGACTTTTGTGACCACATGATAAACACTGCTATGGCAAAACTATGAGAAAATGCTGCTGAGTGTGTTTTGTAGAAGGGAAGCAAAAAGACACTGTATATACATGTGAGAAATGCCCCAAAAAGCCAGCCCTCTGTTTGGAATGATGTTTTGAAATGTTTCATAGTGAATAATAAATAAAATAAACATTTTTTTTTTTATACAGTCGTCCCTCGGTATCTGCGGGGGATTGGTTCCAGGACCCCCAGTGGATACCAAAATCCGCGGATGCTCAAGTCCCTTATATAAAATGGCGTAGTATTTGCATATAACCCACGCACATCCTCCCATATACTTTAAATCATCTCTAGATTACTTATAATACCTAATACAATGTAAATGCTATGTAAATAGTTGTTATACTGTATTGTTTAGGAAATAATGACAAGAAAAAAAAGTCTGTACATGTTCAGTACAGACGCAACCATCGTAGGCCTAACTACATAGTACACGTCAGCAACAACGTAACATTTTCTTTCTTTCAACACTTACAGATTGCTTTTGTTTAATGACCTGAAAGAGAAATACATAGAATAAAACACAGAATATTTAAAATACAAGTACATATAGAAAATATAATTATAAATACACAACACAAGTAGCGAACGAACGAGACGCGAGGCGAACAATGCTCAAACAACGAGTGCTGGAGAGAGACTGAGGATTTGTGAAATGGCGGGAGGCTACAGCAGGGTATGTCTACACATCACTTCATTCGCGTGGATTCAGCATAGTGCTCAGCACATGGCAAATTCAAGTTTTGCTTTTTGGAACTTTCTGGAATTTTTTTTTTCTGAATATTTTTGATCCGCGGTTGGTTGAATCCTCGGATGCGGAACCCACGGATACGGAGGGCCGACTGTATACAGAACTGTATTTGTGTGTCATGTAGCTATAAATTGTGAAATTTTTTTTTTTTTGTGAGACTTACTACTACATTCATACGAATAAAATTGAAAGCTTAGTGAATAATAAATAAAATAAGTATTTCTTTTCTTCATATACGGAACTGTATTCTTATGTCATGTATAAATTTTGAAAATTTTATTTCTTTTTATAAGGCTTATTACTACATTCATACAAATAAAATTGAAAGCTTATTGATGACTATGCATTTCCTTCATTTGTTCATCAGTTTTCATTAAAAATGTTAAGACGCTGTAGTGGGGTTGTCTTAACTAACATCTTTGTTTCTTCTCATTTCAGGATTGGCCACTGTACAACCCCCATGTTGACGGAGTTAGTTTTGCTTAATACCTGGCTAGCTCAGTAGTTTGTTTAGACCCACTTTGAGGAATTTTTTTTTATCTTCTTTTTCGATTCTGGTATCAGTAAATTTCACCTTCAATTTTTAGAAACTGGCTCATTTTTCAAAGTCACAGTTGGCTTGCGCTTGTCGAAGTTCTAGCCTGCCAACTCAATTTCCTAAGAAAAAGAAAATTCAAGGAAAACAGAGTGCCTTGTGAAGTTGTGATACCGGACATTGCCTGTGCATAATGGTGTGCAGGTTAAGGTATTTCTAGGACCAATAGCTTCAGGTTTTGCTTCTCCATGGCTTAACTATAATAGATAGGTGCGATTGGATTGACCTCAAGTCTAGCTTAAGGACGTTAGGTCCAGTGAGGTCTATTGTGTTGTTTAATTGTACCATTCTAGCATAGGTTAATTTTTTTATCGTCTTCTGGTAATTCCATTTTTGTTGTCCAGTATTTTTGTCATTGTAATCGTAAGTACCATTGTATGACATACCCTTTCAGGGTTTTTGGATTTCCATTTCTTGATCTTAAGCCCTGTCTAGACAAGCTCATGACCCATCCTAGCTCTTGTAAATAATTCAAGTTAATTTCTAATAAACCCTTAGAATTCTACCAACTAGTTTTTTTTTCAGCCTTTGTCCTTATAGACCGGGGTCATTACTTTCAAGGATTTCCTTGTGACAAGAGCATTGTAGAGGGTTTGAACAACCCTTTCACAAGGCAGTTGATATCCCCTCTTGTGGTAGCACTGGTGGTAATCCACCTAAACAGGATGTACAACCCAGGGTCCTTGAATCAGCAATACCTCCAGATTCTCTTTATTAAACAATTCAGAGGGTAATATCTGCTCTTCTCATCCAGCCACATTTGGTTTACCTCATGATCAGTCTGCTAAAATCTTGCTTGCTTGTTATGTACGCCCATATTCAGCTGAGGTCCTCAAGTATTGCTGGGTGTACATTGCACACACCTTCCTTTCCTGAAGCCAGGGCTTTCCAGGTTCTCAAGTGGACCTGACTCAGACACAGTCATGGGCGCCCGCAGGTAGGGGCAAGGGGGGGCGCTTGCCCCCCCCTGGAAATGCCAAGAAAATATATTAAATATTTTCTAAGAAAATATTTATATCCTAAACTTGCTGAAAAGTATCCAACTGCCTCCTAAAGGGTGAAAATTTTTATTTGTGTGCATGATAAAAGGTTGCTACCTTTTTATTTGTTCACCGGGAGAAAATCAACTCCAACAAAACTGATTTTATGGAAAAGGTTGTTCATAATTTTGGTAGTGACCGCAGACGACTACAATTCCTATTCAAATGAGCAGTGTAGGTGATGCTCGAAACACCGTTTTCAAATTAGGTACAACATTTACTTCAGTGTGCTTTTTTCTTCATTCTATCATGTTTCTGTTATAAATAAAATAAATGATTGTTATCATGTGCATTGTATGTATATACAATATATATTTACATTTTCCATTACAGAAAATGCAACACTAAACTTGCTTAGAATTAACCTCCTGGTTCCTAAGGGGTCAAAAGTTTTTTGCTTGCTCCGGTCCCTACCTATTAATACATTAAATTTTGCCCCCCCTTGGAAAAAATCCTGCGGGCGCCCATGGACACAGTGTTAATCTTTGGAGATGAATAGTGGGTTGAGTCCATTTCTTGGTTCCAGCAGTGTGGGAGTCTTGTTTGCCCCTCAGTGACAGTCAGTGGAGGTGAGAAAAACTTCACCACCCAGGACCTTCCCTTTTCCCATCATCAAGAAGCAGCCAGCTTATTCACTAAGTAGCCAAGTTACGGTATTTCTATCTATTTCATCGTTCTCCCCACAACAACGCACATAACCATCATACGGCACTATAAGAAGAAATTGACAGCCAGTGCAGCTGATGCACATGAGCATCATACCTTAAAAGTTAATAAAAACTACCACATCTCATATCAATGCACTCATATGTAGTCTTGGAAGTGTAGAAGGGTAGAAAGAAAAAGAAAATACAATGGCACCATACAAAAGTATAAAATTTCCAAGTGGCAGTCAACATGTTAAAGGAACTAAGTATGTTTAGTTTTGAGAGACACTGTACAAGGGGAGACATGATACAGATGTCAAAATGCACGTAACTTTTTCTCACTAGAGGCTGGTGGGAAAGTTCTAGGAATAATAAGAAAACTAGAAAACAACTTGTAGATTTGATCTACAAAAATACTTTTTCAGTCATATAATAGTAGTAAGTACTTTTCATTATAGAAAATTACAAAATATATTCACAAAGCTTATTAACAAAGAATATTTACAGAAAATCTGCAAAGCTTATTAACAAAAAAATTACAAACTAACTTAAATAAATAAATAATAAACAATAAACTTAAATTTTTGCAAACAATATTTCAATATCTACAAATATCTACAAAAAAATGGACCCAATGGTGACTGTTCTCCACACTAAAACCAGTGTGCAAATTAACATGGCAGAGGAAGAAAACAAAAACAGAAACCCACGTATAAAATGTGCATTAGACTGCAACCTACATGCATTAAGATGTGATGAATGCAGACTATGGATACACTACAGTTGTAGTGAACTACCTATTTATTTCCTACTCATCTTTCAAAATTCAAAAAGAAAATTCTCATGCTTTAGATGTGCTCGTCAAATTTGCGATGACTATGATAGGCAATTTGAAGAGCTTGAAGTAGAACTGGCAGGTGAGTTACAGGAGGAGGAAATTATCATTGCCAATGCAGAGCTTGCTGAAAAAGTGAGAAACTCTTAGGGTGAGACCCTAGAGAGAGGGAAACTGCAAGCAAAAAGGGCACCAAAAGAGACAAAACAAGAACAGGAAATAGACATTAAGACCTTCAACAAAGTGAACAACCCCACTGTACACAGTCACCAAAAAGCCAAAAGTGAAAACAAAAAGCCAGTATGCAAGTATTACACTATTACAGGAGGGGCTTGCGTAAATATGGACTTAAGGGAAGAGAATGCCCATTTGCTCACTCACCACTCTGCAAAAAATTTATACATGATGGGAATGGCATTTCTGGATGTAGATCCAATGCAAGATGTCCCTATCTTCATCCTCAAATTTGCCAGAGCTCATGGTGGGAAAGAAGTTGTTTTAAAGAGAACTGCAATCTGGCTCACCTGAAGGGAACAATCAATGGAGAGAATACCAGGATAGTGAGCCTGCTATCCATCAGCACTATTTGGCCCAAGGGATGCAAGAAAACCCAAGATCAAATACCATTCCTGCACCCAGATCTTATGCTGATGTAGCGGGTCCAGGTAAGCCCACTGGTGACAATAGTACAGCAAGCAACCATGAAACCCCATTGGGGTTTTACCACCTCATGAAACAAATACAAGACATTTAAAGCTCACTTGGGCTCCTCATACAAAAGCAAATGAGAACCCCAGCAGCAACTCTACAAATACCCTACATGTAGGAGATGAAACAAATGGCTCCACAAATGTATCAATAATTTACTTAAACATACAGGGCCTTTACCCAAACTCAAACCATACCAAAGTACCTTACCTAAAGAGCCTAGTGGAAAACACTACTAGCACAGTTATAGCCCTCACAGAAACACACCTGAACCCTATGATCATGAGTAGTGAAATTGCAATCAAAGGGTACACCACCCATACATGTGACAGAGAAGACCATCTAAATGGTGGTGTCCTGATGTACATCCCTGAAAACATTCAAAGTGAACTGCTCATGGCATACTCAAATGGAGCCTGTGAACTCCTAATCATCATGCTCAGTATAAATAAAGACGACATAATACTAGTGAATATCTATAGCCCCCCAGATAGCTCCCACCTAGAGCTCACTGAAGTCCTGGAAAAAATCAGGCAATGCCCAGCTATTGTAGACTCAACAAGAGACTTCATTACAGGAGACTTTAATCTCCCAAATTGCACCTGGAACCAATATGGTGGTATGAAATCAGGGACAAAAAGGTCCAAATCAAAACACCTGAATGAGTTTATGGAAAAACTACTACTAGTACGGTACAACATGTTCACTGCCCAACTAGAAAAAATAATATCCTAGATTTAGTGCTGACAAATAATGCAACTACAATTGACCACATTGTTATAACACCAACTATACACTCTGACTACAATGTCATGCACATATTCACAAACTTCTCTCTCCACAAATGTAAGCAAGACCCATGCCAAATAGACTTGCTATACTCTGACCTAAACCTGCACAAGTCAGACTGGACATCAATAAATAACTGTCTGGGAGAAATAAACTGGGAAGATGAATTAGAAAACCTAGAACCAGAAGAATGCTGGAGTAGATTAAAATACCTGCTATCATCAGCATTAGACAAAGAAAAATGATAGTGCAAAGAGGTACCTGACAAAAGAACACAGATATAGAAGGACACTAATGAGAAAGAGAACAAAGCTATCTAAACAACTGATGAAGCAATTAAGTGATACAAGACATAGTAACATCCAGAATCAGATACTGATGTTAGAACGTAAAATAAAGGAGTCAACCATAAGAGAGAATATTGATAATGAACACAAAGCTATTGGCACTATAAAGGAAAATAGCAAATTCTTCTTTAGCTATGCTAAATGCAAAGTAGTTATCAAAACGAGCATTGGCCCATTGCTTGCTGAAGATGGACTAACTCTCGCATCTAATCCACAGGAAATGGCACACATTCTACAATCTCAATATGCTTTAAGCTGGAGTACCCCTGCAGTAGCAGAGAAAATAAAAACTACAGCATTTTTTGATAGAGAAGAAAATGACCCAGACAGACCATTATTGGAAGATATACAAATAACCACTACAGATATACAACAGGAAATAACAGAGCTACCAGGGAGTTCAGCCCCTGGTCCAGATGGAATTGGAGCCAAGATTCTTAAGGAATGCAAACATACTTTATCTCTGCCTTTGAAAATCCTGTGGAGATCCTCACTAGACACCAGTAGAATACCACCAATCATGAAACAAGTAAATATTACCCCAATCTACAAAGGAGGCAAAAGAAAGGAAGCCAAGAACTATAGATCCATATCTTTGACTTCCCATATTATCAAAATATTTGAGAAAGTCCTGAAAAGGCACGTTGTCAGTTTTATAGAAAATGAACATCTCTTAGAAGACTTTCAACATGGCTTCAGACAAAAGAGATCCTGCCTTACTGAACTTATAGACCATTGCAATACAATCCTACAATATTTGGGAGAAAACTACAATGTTGATGTCATCTATCTAGACTTTGCAAAAGCTTTTGGCAAGGTTGACCATGGTATATTATTCCATAAACTAAAAAAACTCAGAATTTGTGAGAAAATAGGAAAATGGATCAATGCCTTTCTCTCTGACAGAAAACAAATAACAATAGTAAATGGAGCAAGATTTATAGAAAAAAGTGATTAGTGGAGTGCCACAAGGTACAGTACTAGGACCAATTCTATTCATTATAATGCTAAACAATATAAACTGTAACCTAGGAAGCTCTCTTCTGTCATTCGCAGATGATACCAGAATACTAAGACCAATTACAGAAAAAGAAGACTGTGTGGAGCTACAAAAAGATCTACAAACTATATATGCATGGGCAGATGCAAACAATATGGCCTTCAATGAAGACAAATTTGAACTAATTAAGTATGGACCAAATAAATACCTGAAAAAACAATTCAACTACACTGGACCCACAGGAAAAGATATTGTACAAACTGATCATGTACCAGTAAGGGATCTAGGGATTATATTATTTGAAGATGCAACATTCAACAGGCACATTGACAAAGTAACCTCATCATGCAAACAACTAATAGGATATATACTGAGGACATTCAGAACTAGGGACAGCATGACCATGCTTACTCTGTGGAAATCACTTGTTCTTCCACGCATTGACCACGGCTCTCAATTATGGTTTCCCCACAAACAGAATGAATTGCAAAAAACTGAGGGCCTACAAAGAACCTTTACCTCGTATATTAAACAACCTGATGGGCAACAGGTGAGTAAAAACAAGTTAAACTACTGGGATATGCTCAGAGACCTTGACCTTTATTCCATAGAGAGAAGGTTTGAGAGTTACATCCTAATCTACACCCAGGGCCGGATTAAGCATTGTTAGGGCCAGGGGCAATGAATATTTTTGGGCCGGTGTCACTAGAAAAACATAATTCTTTACCTGATACATCATACATGAGTGATGTGATCAGCTGACTGGGGTCAATCAACAGAAAATGAAAAAACAAAGATGTGATTACAGAAAATGTATGTATAATATATATATATCCCCGCAAGGGGGTTCTAAGCTCGTGCTCTTGAGTGCTTTTTGTGCTCGTTTGTACGTGCTTGTTCCTGGAGGTTTCACGTGCGCCCTCCCGGCCCTAGCACCCAAGGATGATGGGGCTCGACCCTGCAGTCCTTGGTCTTTTTCCACTTCGACTGTCCCCTCCACCCTTTCTTTGTTTTTCCGCTGAGATATGCCCTTTTAAATAGAGGCAAATCGGTTCTTCCTGAACTTCAAAAAAAAAATAATAAAATATATATATATATATATATATATATATATATATATATATATATACTTTATTCACATAAATGGGATACTAAACTACACCCGCCACAAAATGACTTCGGACCATCTACCATTTTGGAGGAAAAGCACAATCATCATTATAAAAAACCAAATATATTTAAAAACTTAGTTACATCAATATGAAGTCATGGCTCCCTTGTTCTTGAGGACCCCCTGGAGCCGTTTGGGCATGGAATCACTGAGCTTCCTGAAGTAGTCCAATGTCATCTCCTCCTTGCACCACACCTTTATCAGCTCCATCTTGAGGTTCGCGAGGTTAGGAGTCTTCTTCTCTGCCATGATCTTCTTCATGTAATGCCAACAGTTCTCAATGGGGGTTGAGATCGGGGCTATTGCCAGGCCACTCTAACACCTTAATCTTCCACTCATTAAGCCACTTCGTCACTTTCTTGGCCTTGTGACAGGGGGCACTATCATGCATAAAAATCTCACTGCCGTGAATGGCGAAGTGGTTCAACAAATGGTCGTTAAGAACATCAATATAACGGTCACCAAACTCACCATTCATCATCACATTCTTAGGAAGGAAGTACAGACCCCCATTTCCCTTCTCACCAGAAAAACACCCCCACACCATCACTGACTCAGTCAGTACCGTGTAGGCTGGGTGGTACCGACTAGCAGATGACGGGCGTCGCACCTTGGCAGATCGAATCTGGAACACCTGGAACATGCTTTCATCTGAAAACATCACCTTCCTCCACTGTGCCGATGTCCAATGAACGTATTTCTTTGCAAAGGCAACACGCTGCTTCATGCAGTCAGTGATAAGTGGATTCTTGGCAGCGGTACGGCATGGTAACCCCAAGTCCTTCTGCAGCCGGTGCTGGATCGTTCGAACAGACATTGAGATGGTATGGTTAACACCCCAAGTTGGTGGGAGCTCCACTATTGGAAAGGATTCCTGAGAGCTCCCAAACCCCTCAGTAGGGCCTGGAAGGTTTCAGTAATCCCCATTGGGCCAGAGCTTTCTTAGAAAGCCAAGCCTTCAGAGTTACTAAAAATGTTTTTCTTCTCTTTTTAATTGATTATAACAGATTTGAAATTCTCTCAATATAGAGAATGTTAAAAACATTGAGGCAATCATATGCCTGAGTATAACAGCTTTGAAATTCTCTCAGTATAGAGAAGAAGAAGAAGCTTGAGGCAATCATACGCCCATTTCAAGAGACAGGAAAGCATCTCACTTCTCCTTGATGGTGTGGTAGGTGATCCTATAGTCTTGTTTTTACCATTGGTGTTTTGTATTGCTTAACCATTAGCTATAAGAACCATGTCTCACATATTTGGATCACTTAAAATTATCATGTAAATATCAATCATTTCTGAATGCCTGATTTCCTTTATAAAGACCTTGTTGAAAAACCTAACTTCAGTTATCAATATGCATCACAATGGATTTTGAGCTTTCTCAGGCTGTGAACTAAATTGTACTTTTAACTGCCTTATGAGCAACATATTAATGCAAATACATATCCCAAAATTTTAGAACATTAAGTATCATTGTCAGTTTTGCTCCCTTTTCTGGCATCATTGCACTCGTGGATTCCTGAGTCCACTGATGACAGTGCTGGGGGGATAATCTCTAAATGTTGTTGGTTTTTTTCTCTTTATCAGGGATTTGTTTTTGGCTGGGACATTTGCTTATTGAAGTGAATTTGGACAAAGCTTTTTCTTCCCCAATGCCTGCACAAATGCTGAAGCCAGTGTTCACATAGTTTTTTTGTTATAAACATTGCTTTTGTTTGTACTGATTGAGCCAAGAATACCTTTAATGATTGTGAGATGAAGTGGAGGTTAAAATGACACATCTGGGACTTATCAGGTTTATACAATTTGGGTAACACTCATTGACCTTGCCCTAGTGACTAATATTCTTTGTTTTTTTTGCATTAGTTATGTAAGTTCCATTTTTTTTCTGTAAGTCTTGTCTCCTTTTGTGTGGTAATGGGCTGATGATGGCCAATAATTTAATGGTTTTATTTTATGTTGACATTTTTGTGTGTGGTATGGGACTAATGATGTTTGTTTCTTTTGTTTTGTAGTAATAATTTTTTTTCAAGTGCTTAGTTGGTTCTGAATACACATTGGTGTATGATCAATAAAATTGTTCATATTTTCTTTAGTTACCTGTAAAAACTTGCCTGCTGATGCAGTTAACCTTGTAAGTGTTATTATTGTTTCGTTGATTAAATTAAGCAAAGGACATTTTACTTTTCTTAAATCCTCCCACCATAAGCCGAAGAGTAAGTCGTTAAGAGGGGCAGACTGGCTATGCCCCAGAGATCTTAAAGGTGAGAACCCAGTTTCAGATTGGTAGGAGCCACCTATCTGACATAATCTCAACCACACTAAAATTGGTAACTTGCTCACCTCATTTCTCTCATTCTTAGCAGTGCAGGTGGTGCTGAAGTCAAAGGATTTTTATCCAATTGAAGGCCCTCTGGGTGGTCCTCACTGGCAGCTAAATCTCCCATCTCAGCAACCAGCAGTAGCTGCCATGACCCCACTAACAGAGTATCCGGTAGGTGAGTAACGCAAACGCATCTTTACACAGATACACTTACCGGCATCACGCCCCCATTTCAACATGGCTTCCAGCAGCTTGGGATGGTTCTTTTTCAATTGAGACGCTAAGTCAAGGGTTCTTCAACACTTCTCTCTTTATGAGGTTATCCGTGGCCTTAGACGTCTTCCTTCGCCTTCCACCACCGAAATTGTGCTTCGGTACGACGTTGGGTGGTAGGCCTCTAGCCGCCACCAGCAGCTTCATGATGGTCAACTTCGCCCGACCAGTACGCTCGCATATCGTCTTTATCAGGGCATTTTCTTGCCTCCACGCAAGAATACAGGCCTTCTCCTCAAGAGAACAATACTTCCCAGGCATGTCCACTGCACTTTAAGAAAAATAAAGAACACAAATGACTGCACACAAAAATCCAAGAATTCTGGACGCGGTACGGCAGAAACACAACACCCCCACGTCACCTCTATCTAAACACTGACGAGTTTTGCCTCTGCGGTAGCATAAAGGGATCGACTAACAACATGCCAGATACTTCCAGACAAAATATTTTACTCGGTAGCGTGAGAAATGCAAATCGATTTCAGACCACTTTCTCAGCGGAATATCGCACAAAGGTCTGAAGTCATTTTGCGGTGGGTGTAGGTTTTGTAGAAGCGGAATCTAGAATTTTTTTCTTCCTCACGGTCGACCAATTATTTCAATGGCAGATTATAGCATTTACATAGTTTCTTAGGGTCGGTCAGCATCTTGGGGCCAGTCAGCATCTGGGGCTGGGGGCAAATGCCCCCTTTGCCCCCATTATAATCCGCTACTGTCTACACCTGGAAAATTCTAGAAGGGCTTTTAGTTGCCCCCAATACTGAACCAATTGTGCCCACCTTAACAAGAACTGGCAGAATGTGTCAAAAATATCACCTACCACCAGAGCTGGGCAGTAACGTGTTACAAGTAATGGCCATTACGTAATGCAGTACTTTTTTAGTAATGGTAGCAGTAACAGTGTTACATTTCAAATCAAGTAACTCTTTCAGTAGCGATGTTACTTTTTTAGGGAAATACATTTGTTAGTTGTTACTCGTTACTTTTTTATCGTAGCTCACAATTAGTTTCTTTTGATCCTCACTCATTAATCATTAACCGTTAAAAATTTGTCCCTTCACTATGAGCGAGGTTTGCATATTGGCCATTGGCATGCTGACAGCCTGCCTCCATCCACCCTCTCCCCCTACACTGACAGCACTGTCAAAGTAAAAAGGCGAAGAACCCTGGAGCAGGGAGGGACCTAAGTTCAACAGAGATTTCGTCATTCCTCTCATCTGAGCCTTCACAGTACATTAGCTCTGCATCCTTCCCATCCACTAACTTTAAAAATACGTTTATTAAACTTAACATTCCTATACCATCTAGTGCCGCTGTTGAGCGGGTTTTTTCAGTAGGGAAGGATATACTGCATCGGAAACAAGGCTCCCTCTTAGATGCAACTTTTGAGAAGCTTGGTTTCTTAAAGGCCAATAAAGATCTTTTGAATAATAGTTCTTAAGTTTGTATATTTAGCTAATAAATTTCAATTATCATTGCCATGCACAATAACTCATTTGATTCATTTCTTTAATATTTTGTATTATTGTTTTGCAAAACTAAACTTTCCTGGTATATTCTAGCATTAGTAAATTAGTATCAATAGTATGCTACATCCTCTGTTATGTTGCAATTCCTAGTAATAAATCTTGCAGTAATTTTGTTTCACTTTTTTGAAAATATTATGCCTTCTAAGTCATAATAACACAATGAAGGCATGCAGACTTCATAGCCTATGCATTAACCAGTGGATATAAACCAACACATACTTGCACAAGCGAATGTTTATATAATATAATATTTTATGTATATATAAATTATAATATACCTATGCATATATATAACATATTTACATTTCATTAAAAGTAACGGTAATGACTAATGGTGTCGTTACTCGTTACTTTTTAAAAATGGTAACTGTAACAATAACGGTGTTACATTTAAACTGTAGTAACAGTAATTGCATTACATTTATAAAGTAATGAGCACAGCACTGCCTACCTCCAAACAGTCTGAGAAAGATTCAAACCCTTCAATATAATAGTGTCTGTCTCTAGGCAGGGTTCTCACCTGTTTAACTCCTTGCCTCAGTACCTTAGAGATATAAGTGCAGTCCCAGTAGATACTTTTAAAAAATACCTGGACATGTTTTTAGCCAACATACCCGACCAACCCACAGTGCCAGGGTATTTCTCTGCCAGACCAGCCCCCACAAATTCAATAGGGGACCAAATCGTATGACAGGAGCAAGAGAAAAGAAGGGTGGTGATCCTGTCATGGCCCCGCCTCAGGAGGCACTGAGCGGACTTCGTGGGAGCAGCGCACCCTTGAGGCAGAAGCGCTTCAAGTAGAGGTAGGGGGTAAAATGGCATGTTGTCAAAAACAAGTGATCATAGCCTCATTTTGTGTGAAAATACATGAATATGAAGTTTTGAAAAGGTTTTTTGCTGAAAATTGTGCATACAAAAATTGCACCACAATTTACTGATTTTTAGCGTCAAAATTATGATTTTTGGAAATACTCACTATGTGCTTGGGAATGATTAGAGTTCTTGATATATATCTTTGGTAGCAAATAAAATTGTCATTTATATTATATTTTTGATAAATTTATGCTAGAATTTTAGTCACGCTTGAGTGATTTTGGAGAAAAATTGGCCTGTTCGAGCTCAAAATCCAGACATTTTGTGGTTTTCCAATCATTTATTGACAGAAAATGCAAATTAAAAGCACACCGTTCTTATGACTGATTTTCTATTTCATTTTTTGCACTGCATGCTTGAAAGCTGTCACAATATCATTAATGTTAGTCAAGGCGAATCGGTTGATATGGGAATCAAACTTCCATTCACCTTCAACAATGACATCAAGAATTTGTTCGTGCTGAACTGTCTGAACGTCTTCTTGTGCTGGGTACCACCACCACTTGTTCATGCCCTTCTTCTCACAGCATAAGTGATCCAAAGTCATTGACTTGTCTGCAATGAACTTGTTATAGGCAATGAACCAGTTGTACTCTCCATTTTTCTCTTCATCCTGCCAAATGACAGCACATAGCTGATTCATCTCCAAGCACATGATTTTGTTGGTGGCAGGGGTGGTACAATTTGTACAGCAAGTCGAGAAGTTTCAACTGAAATTCCACACATTGTAGATAGGTTAGCACACGTAGATTTGATTTCATCTGTGCACACTTTAATATTTTTCCTCAGTTTTGGTCGATTCACAAATATGTCATCTGTTTGTGTGGTGGCTGAAACCATTGTCATGGTTGAACGAACTAGCCCGGAGTGATTCAAACTTTGATAAGTTCCAGCTGAAGGTGAGTGATTGTCATCTTGGTCATCCTCATTCGAATGAACATCAGCCATTGCAAAATCAATCTCAGCTGCTACCCTTTGTTCTTGTTCTAATTGTGCCATGTGTAATTGAGCCTTTTCCTGTATGTATTCAATGTCAATTTCTTCACTGATTCATGCTATTCGAGTGGATTTTTGATCTTCATAGAATGCTTTTTCATCGCCAGTAAGTTTTGTTTCAGCCTTTGAAGATCTCCCTTTTCATGACAGACCCTCTGAAAAACAAATAAAATAAATTGTTATAACTTTTTTTAATCAACTGTAGGCCTATAGATGTACATGTACATTACATATGAATTTGGTAAATACCGTATATAAAGGGTGATCCAGAGAAATGGGACCCAAAAGAAACCCCTGTAACTCTTAAAGTATAAGTCCTTTTATAAAATCATACGCATCATTCGAAAGAGGATAGTTACAAGTTTGTACAGGATTGTATAGGTTTTGAAAATACAAGACAAGATAAGATACAAAACAAAATAAAAGTGTTAGTTAAAACTAACCCTTCAAGATGACTGCATGGACTGTGGAACAGCTGCGTTTCATAACTGAGCAATATTATGAGCATGGAAGAAGTGTAGTTTCAGCTCAAAGATCTTTCAAGACAAATTTTCAGATGTCAAAATCACCCTCTAAGAGCTGAAACTACACTTCTTCCATGCTCATAATATTGCTCAGTTATGAAACGCAGCTGTTCCACAGTCCATGCAGTCATCTTGAAGGGTTAGTTTTAACTAACACTTTTATTTTGTTTTGTACCTTATCTTGTCTTGTATTGTCAAAACCTATACAATCCTATACAAACTTGTAACTATCCTCTTTCGAATGATGCGTATGATTTTATAAAAGGACTTATACTTTAAGAGTTACAGGGGTTTCTTTTGGGTCCCATTTCTCTGGATCACCCTTTATAATCATAACTGTATTGATCTTCATTATATAAATTGATATGCATACATCTGAATTTGTCAAATATATAAAGGTTGTAATGTTCATACATGTAGTTATATATATTGATGTTTTGTTGGGTGCGAGGGCAATTCATCCCCGGACAATTCGCCGCCGGACAATTCGCCGCCGGACAATTCGCCGCCGGACAATTCGTCCCCGGACAATTCATCGCCGGACAATTAGTCCCTAGGACAATTTGTCCCCGGACAGTACGTCGCCTACAAAATTAATTTTTAAGTTTTAAATTGTAATATGACCTTAAGTACTCGTCGCCTTCAAAATAAAAGTAAGAGACACTCGGCAACTTTTTCTTCATAAAACCTTCATAAATTAAAAATTATTATTTGTTAGGCTTTAAAACAAGTAAAAACCTAACCTAACCTAACCCCGTACCATAAACGGCTTAGAAGCTTTTCACAGTGCCCTGAATCGTGCGGTGAGCGCAATCCACCCCAATATATGGACTCTTATAGACGTGCTACGACGCAAAGAAGGTTTGGCGAGAAGCGAAATGCAGAAATTTCTTCAGGGGGAAGTCGTTTTTAAGAAGAAAAATAGAGATCTAGATAGTCGTATACTAAAATTAATAGAAAAGTATGACTCGATAAATAAGCTTCAGTTCTTAAAAGGGGTTGCCCATAATCTCAAATTTTAAATGCCTTTTATGCTTTCACTTTATCTGTTTTTTAATGTTTGTTACTATTAAAATGTATTGTATGTAACTGTATGTAATAGTAAATATTAGAAGTTTTTTACGTTTTCTAAAACCTAACTTAGATAATAAATTTTATTTGTACGCGGCGAACTGTCTGGGGACGAATTGTCCTAGGGACGAATTGTCCTAGGGACGAATTGTCCTAGGGACGAATTGTCCTAGGGACGAATTGTCCTAGGGACGAATTGTCCTAGGGACGAATTGTCCTAGGGACGAATTGTCCTAGGGACGAATTGTCCTAGGGACGAATTGTCCTAGGGACGAATTGTCCTAGGGACGAATTGTCCTAGGGACGAATTGTCCAGCGACGAATTGTCCAGCGACGAATTGTCCGGACACCGTTTTGTTGCTATAATATCTACATAAATTAACACTTTAAAAATACTTAAACTTACTTGTCTTCACTGGTGTCACATTCAGCATTGGAAGAATTGTGTCTAAATCTCCTTGGAAATCTTGAAACATTATTTCAGTAGTACACCCATAGGCACAGGAACGTTTTTCTGTGGCAGTGGCATCAGTGTCTGAGTTCGAATCTGAGACAATATCAGAGACTTTTTTGTCTTCAGCTTTGATTTTATTGATATCATTAACACAATTTTTACAAATGTAATCTCCATATATTAATCCGTGAATTCCTTGCAGTGTATTACGGACTGGCACAAGTGCTTTTTCGATCTTCTTTTTATGTTTTCTAAGAGGATCAGCACAAACTTTTCTACCCATCTTGTTTATCTGTAAGAAAGGCATAAAATAAGTAATTAATTTATGTTCACAAAATATATTATTTAACAGTACAGTACATATATGCATATACATATGGTGATTTTGCCAGAAATTTGAAAAATAGCCAATTTGAAAAATTCTTTCAGACAGTATAGATGGTGAATAAGATACATTTTTATTGTTTATATTAAAAGTGCAATGGTGGAACTTCATTTTGTGTAAAGAAATGTTTCCCCAAAATGTGTGAACTTCAAGGTCAAAGGGTCAATTCGTTCCTTGAAAAAGGGTGAACATTTTTATTTGTTCTCCTATTGCTGTTTTCGTTGCATTTTTGGATTCTACAGCTCATTCTGAGTCCAAAAACATAGTTTCATATGGTTACGATAATTAGTGAATGTGTGAGGTGCATCCAAAGATGCCGACCTTGAGCTATTTTGACCTTAACCTTGATTTTTCTGACCTTCATAACTGGTGAAGTAATGGTCGTAGAAAGCTGAAACTTTCACAGCTGGCTTTCTTGCACAAATTTACCTTATACACTAAGGTGCATTAAACGCCCCATGATTTTCAAAAAGTTGTTGGATTTTAATGTCTATTCCCTCAAATGTTACACTTGTTGGTAGAAGTATGTATGCAAAAAATAAATCAAATCGGAGGTGGTCCTGGGTGGCCACCGGCCACTTTTATATATTTAGTAGTGATGCACCGAATATTCGGCAAATATTCGGTATTACTTATAATACTAATATACAAATATTCGGTATTACTATACTTACATTGATTGAAAGTTGAAAATGTATAAAACACGCCAATGTCACTACTCCAACTTTGCTCGTTTCCGCAAATTTGGCCTCGCTTTGCGGTCACATTCAACCACTTGAAGAAGATTTTGGAAGTGGTCTTCTCCTCTTGCAGCTGAGACAAAATCAGTTGTGAGCTTTACTGCTCTCTCCGCAGGGTCATTCACAACATTTAACCCATCCACAATGGACTTGGCTGCCTTGAAGTGGTCATTGTTCTGCCAATTGTCAACATCCTCTGTTAGGAAGGTCATATCCAGGTGAAGGAGGTTCACTGTAAACCACGAGTCCTCGTTCACAAGATCAGCCAGGGTTGTCGCTTCTGTAATTTTTGGAAATGACGGTTTGCCATATCCAGAACCGTAGCGGTGTTTTGGAGTGCTTGGCATTTCATCTGGTTGTATGGCCAGTAACACATCTGCAAGGACACGACGCTCCTTTTGAGGTACTGCATTGCTGAACAGTGCCAAAACAACCAGTTCTGGGGTTAAATACCACAAATGTCTATCAAAGGCTTTCACAGCGCTGACTGAAATGATTGAGTTGACAGCTTTATAGTTGAGCAGAGTCTTGTATAAGCACAAATCAAACCATGGGGCATTTGAAGCAGACTGACATATGAGCCACCAATCACAATAAATATAAACAACAAAAACAACAAACTCCTTCAGTTTTTCCTGTTGATGTTGTGTTGTTACAGTTCCTCGAGGTAGTACAGAAATTTGCTCTTCAAGTAGGCATATTTTGATGGAATAAAGAATCTTTGACATCCACCTTGCTTTATGCATGGCCCCAGGTCTGTGAGTGTTCCTTGTTTTGTGACATCATCATCGAGGACTACCTGGCAGAGTTGTGCCATTTCCTTGTAGTCTTCCCTACAGTATGAAGCGCTTGTGCGGATTATGCTTAAAACCTTGTTTTTGCAGGATAAAAGCAGTTGTTGTGCATCGTCATTGTACATTGAAATGTCAATTTTGGTTAAACTTTCATCCTTTGCATGCGATATGCGTTCCCAATTCTTCTGGAATCTTTGGAACAAAGATGCTTCTGGAGACTTTGATGTCTCAATTTTGAGAGCGTCAAACACATGATCCAGGATTACCTCTCCAACATGATGGCGACATGCACACCACAGAAGAGCACGGTCCAGTTTTGATTGAATGGTAACACAGGCAGCTGTAACGTGTCCAGTGTTTGATGCTGTTGTGTCAAAACATAAGTTGACAACTGACTGTTTGCACTTCCATGAATGTAGAAACGTGTAAGTGTGCTCGGCAATGATGTCACCTGATGACATATCACTTCCACGAGGATATCTAGCCACTCCCAGTAGCTTTACATCAGTGGCATTCCCAACCAACACTGGCAATCTTTCTTCCTTGCCATTCTTGTTTGTGAGCGTATGCATCTGCTTGCCATCCCAGTGAAGTGTTGCAGCTGTTGGGGCGATCCAATTTTCTTGAATATCTTTGGCGATAGCACTTGTTATTGATCGTCGAGCCTTATCAGCAATTGAATACGACTTGGCCACACGACGTGGATCACCTCCTGCCTCTTGAATTACAGCTTCGGTGAGCACAGCCTGTTGAACAGGAGTTATGTTTAGTCGAGTAGCAACAGACACGAATGAAGGTCTTTTCAGAATATCATGAAGAATAAAGGCAGACGTACCTGCATATGTTGATCTGTGGTGACTACGCTTCCTTTGAAGCTCTGGAATCGCCTCTTCTTCAGTTTCTTCCAAGCTATCTGCAGAGGCACTATCATCAGAGCATACAGAACTTTTCATCTCTTGTACACTGGATGATTCATGACGTTCTCGTCTTGAAGCTTCCGCTAAGATGCGTTTTTCTTTTCTACGATCTTTATCAGCTTTTCTTGTCAACACTACCAAATGAGGCTACTCTGTCAGATTTCATTGACTCTAAAAATGCTCTATCTTCCTCATTCTTAATGTTTGTCATTGCATCTTTTGTCCATACACCAAAGGTCTTATCAAGACGTTCATTCATGGATTGCAACTTAGCCAAAGTGTTTGGAGATTCTCTGCGAGAAACAGGTATTTGACGCAATTTGTTATTGTCATTAAGAAGGTCAAGTATTAGTTTGCAGCATTGATGGTCTGAAAGCATAAGAATATTTGCTTTAGTGTAGAATGTTTTCAGCTGGATAAGGACTATGCTGGCAGATTTCCATTTGAGTGGCTGTGTTTGTTTGCCTTCACATATTTCTTTCTGGATGTGCCACATCACGCATCGAAGAACCTGCTGGCAAGTTGGGAGGCGGACTCCTGTCAATGTACCATCTCCTTCTGTAAGAGCATTGCCAAGACCAAAAATGGCACTTGCTAATCTGGTCTTCTTAGCTTCCATTGTTTCTGAAAGACAATAAAGGATATTATTAGACTATAAGTGAAGTTTCGTTTATGGTACATGTTTTATGTAAATCACCCCTTTAGGGTGCATCAAACGCCCTTAGGTTCTTGGATTTTAATGTCTATTCTCTCAAATGTTATGTAAATCACCCCTTAGCAACTCTATATTAAAAGAAACAATGTAAGTAGTCAACTGGTTGGTAAATAAAAAATAGATATTTTTACATAGCGCGGCCCCCGAAAATTGCCGCGAAAATATAAAAGTGACCGGTGGCCACCCAGGACCACCTCCGATTTAATTCATTTTTGGCATACACACTTCTAGCAACAAGTGTAACATTTGAGAGAATAGACATTAAAATCCAAGAACCTAAGGGCATTTGATGCACCCTATTATACACAAAAAATAAGCAAGATCTGAGATGGTCGGGTGTTAAGCACTGATTCACCTGTGCTGGAACGCCTCCAGTCCTAATGTTTTGTGGACAGTTCAGTACGTGACACCGGTTAGGTTAACTGTACACCCTTGATGATTGGTTAGGTTAAGTCATGATATTTTTGTTTAAATTCATTAGTTTAAACGAAAATGACTAGTGCAAACTTTTCTGGTTAATTTTGAGGTGTTTTGTACGAAACTGCCATCAAATGCCATGCAAATGCGTAGTTTTCATGATGATATTATCTTGAAAACTATGCATTTGCACAGGAAACAGATGGCAGATTCGTGCAGAACACCTCAAAATTGACCAGAAAAGTTTGCTCTCATTATAAAAAGAGACTGGGTCAAAAAATTAATAATTACCCGTCTCACTTGCTCAGTTGGGCCTAAACATGCATAAGTCAATATGATAATAAAAACCCACTCTAATAGACGGAGTTTATTTCCACAACAGTTTCGATGCCCAGTAGCATCCTCGGTTATTATTCGTTTTTTGACCCAGTCACACCCAGCTATAACAGCAATACATATTGAATAACCAATCAAAACTGAATAAGAAAATATATATATTATCTTGTGCAAATTTGTATAAAATGTTTTTTTATTAAAATATATTTCCTATTTTTGGTGTTTTTTCAAAATATATATATCGAGTATTTGGTGAATATTTCTTATATTTGATGATTCTGGCTACTTCTTCGTAATTCAATTTGTCCTGTTTTACAAGTAAATCATTTTTAGCAATTTTTCATCTGTTCAGTTTGGTTTTTTTGTGACGAAGTATGACATGTCAGTTATGCATATTTGATTTTTAAGACGTGATCCGCCATATTGCCCTCGATGAAGACAAGAGTTTAGACCTTTTTTTCAATCACAGAATAATTAAGACATCCGTGACCTGCCCTAAATGCAATAGTGCTTGTATTTTAACAAAAGACCAGGTGGTCTTTAGGTGCCGTAAAAAAATCTTAAAAATAACCGTGTCATTTCAGTTTAAGGGCACGCGAAATTTAGCGGACTACCCATGCAAGGTTGGCACATGTTATTACATTATCATTTGTATAATTTAGGTCTCAGGGGTACGGGGGCTCCACCCCCGTAAAGATCACGCATCACAAATTGATCAGTCCTAATGTTTTGCAGACAGTTCAGTACGTTACACCAGTTAGGTTGTGGGGCCGCGCAGTTAATTTTACGCATTTATATTATTTTTATATTAGTTACCGACAAACCAATTTTGCGCGTTACCAAATTGTATATATTTTATCATTGTGTAATTTTAAGAATCATATATAATCTTTATAAATAAGTATTGTACATAAATTTATATATATATTTTTAATTAATTCAGCTGTATATACAATAACAAAATCTTCTGTAAAATTACCCCAGCCAACCAAGAACTCAATAAACTCTGAAAGCAACCGGCTTTTTCTTCAAGACACCAACCTCCCAAATGACAGGGAGAGAAGAGGACATGAGAGGCCCCTAGAAGAGATACCCAACAAAGAGATAGCCTGCCTCTCGTATCCTTCATTCTTCCCAGCAAATACAAGTAGTAGCAAGAAGAAACCAGCTACAATTGGTGACCCGGAGTGACCCGAAGCAGCATCCTTCAGTCGCTGGGTGGAACAAACCGAAGCCACGCCTCTTCACTGCCCACCCGTAGTAGCCAGTCGGAACCGAAGCAGCAGCAGACCCGAATTACATTCCCGCAAGATGGAATCTGTTGAATCAGGAGTGCACCATGTCACCATCAAGCCACCCACGTTCTCTGAAGCGTCAGCCGCAGGATGGTTCTCCATCATGGAGGCACAATTCCAGATTTCCAGAATAACATCCGAAGAGACCAAATTTTTCCATGTTCTAGCCTCGTTACCCCCCAAAGTCGTCTTACGAATTTCAGCAGCAACTCTCTCCAACAAGTCGTACACCGATTTAAAAGAAGAAATTGTGAGTCATTACGAAAAGACAAAGCCAGAACTCTTCGAACGACTCATCTCCAACACTCCTCTCACTGGAAAGCCCTCCCAATTCCTTCAAGATATCCACCAAACGGCACTGAAGGTGGGCGTCAGCAATGATTTGGTGAAGCATAAATTCATCCAGGCACTCCCATCCTCAATAGTGCCTGTCGTAGCAGCACAAAAGGAGCTGATGCTAACTCAACTCGGCAAACTAGCCGATGAGTTAATACCATTCGCTCAACAAAGCTGCTACGCGGCGCCAATGTCAACTCGAGCCAATACAAGCCCAAGAACGAATATCCCCATCGACCTAAAACCCTTCAGTGAGAATCAGCGGCGGTGGTGTGCCGCACGCACCTTTATTATGGCCCCCAAGCAAGGACCTGCAGGCCATGGTGCAAGTGGCCAAATAAAGATGACGCCAAGCTGCTCCCCTCATCACGCCCAAATTCAAGATCTTCCTCACCATCAAGAGAAACGTCGGAAAACTAGATAAGCAGGCTGTGATTAACGCGATGTCCGGCCTGCCACTGATCTCAGTCACAGCTCGCATCGCAAGTCTGAAGGTCAATTTTATCATTGACACAGGAGCGAGCATCTCAATTTTACCACCAACTTGTGTCAATGATTGTCAACTCCACCCAACCGCAGTAAAGATTTCCACCGCAAATGGTCAGCCACTCAAAATATTCGGAGAAGTAACACTGGACATATCAATTCCTAAATTACGAAGAATATTCAGGTGGACATTTGTCGTTGCCCAAGTCTCCAGTCCACTTCTCGGTGTTGATTTTCTATCCCATTATGACATCCTTGTGGACTGCAAGCATGGCATTTTGAAGGATAGAGCAACAACTCTTCAAGCCACTACTAAACCTGTGCAATCCAAAGACCTTCACCTCATCAATATTAACCCTACCGACAAATTACCTTAAGAAATCAGGAACCTGCTTGACAAGTACTCCTCACTACTGAAACCAGCTCAACCGCAGAAAGTTTCCACCAACACTGTCAAGCATAGCTACCATCGACACTGGCAGCGCACCACCAGTGTTTGCAAGCCCTCGACGTCTTCCACCTGATAAATTATCCTCAGCTAAGGCTACTTTCAACAACTTACTTCAAGATGGAATTATAGAACCCTCAAAATCACCATGGGCCTCACCGTTACACCTCGTTCCGAAGAAGATACCAGGCGAATGGCGGGTGTGTGGTGATTATAGAAGCCAAAACGCTGTCACGAAACCGGACAGATATCCACTTCCTCATATAAGAAGTCTGTCAACATCTCTGCACGGAAAATCATGCTTTAGCAAAATCGATCTAGTAAGAGCATATCACCAAATTCCAGTCCACCCAGAAGATATCGAGAAAATGGCTGTAACAACTCCATTTGGTTTATTTCAGTATTTATACATGCCATTTGGTTTAAGAAACGCCCCTGCAACATTTCAACGCTTCATGGATACAATTTTCAGAGGAGTTGACTGCGTATTTGTGTATCTCGACGATATTTTAGTCCATTCAAATAACGCAGTTGACCATTTGAAAGACTTAGAACACGTATTCAAGATCCTTCAAGAACACAATTTAAGAATTTCCTTAGAAAAATGCATATTCCAACAATCCAAAATTGAATTTCTGGGTCATGAAGTTTCCCCAGCAGGCATTCGTCATCCTGTAAACAAAGTCTCCGAAATTCAAGATATTCCCCAACCGCAAGATTACCAAAGCCTCAGAAGATTCCTAGGAATGACGGGATTCTATCGCCATATGATACCCCATTACGCCGATTTAGTCTCACCTTTAAGTGAAATTGTCAGAACTCAAGTCAAAAGCAAAAGTCTACAGTGGAACGACGAAGCAATTCAAGCCTTTCAAGATGTCAAGGATGCACTACGGAATGCCGTTACGCTTTGTCATCCTCTTCCATCAAGCTCAATCCTTCATTTAGTTACGGACTGCTCACAAATAGCAGCTGGAGCAGTTCTTCATCAGATAATCAACAGCAAACCAGTTCCCATCGTCTTCTTTTCCAAGAAATTAACTACAACTCAGCAAGCGTATGCCGCATACGATAATTACTCACAGCATACCTAGCCATCCTGCATTTCCGTCAATTTTTAGAAGGTCGTCAAGTAATACTCTTCATGGACAGAGATGGGCACGATCTTGATCTTCAAGATCAGATCGTGATCTTGAAGATCAAGATCGTGATCTGATCTTGATCTTGAAGATCACTTTTATTATGGTGATCTTGATCTAAGATCACTTTATTTCTTGTGATCTTGATCTTGAAGATCACTTTAGACTTCAAGATCACTTTTAATTTCAGATTCTTAAATATGCCGCTATGCGAATGTCATTTGTTTTTTGTCCAAGCGACATCTGGTGGCAACTTTGTTCAACACCGACTGTTTATGTTTTCTGTTAGTTGGGTGACTTGCGTCATGCGTGGGCTCATGGAAGGTGTAGTTGCTGTGGAATTTAGGCTCATAAAAAGTGTAATTTACTGTGCATTACTGGAGGCCGTAATATCCATATTTACCCAAAGCACATCATACACTACTAGGAAAATATATTTTGGCATCAAAATTGGGTGGAGACCCTAATGTAAATATTTACCCGAATAATTATCGTATCCTCTTCGGGTGGATACAGAAAAATGAATCATTCATTTTTCTATATCCACCCGAAGAGGATGCTAGTGGGCATCGAAACTGTTGTGGAAATAAACTATATCTATTAGAGTGGGTTTTTATTATTATATTGTGACTTTCACGTAGAAAAAGTGGTTTTTTACATTTATTGAGCAAGTCAAATTTTATGAACGAAAAGAGCGCAACAACTTGTTTTTGAGGTCATAGTATAAAATTATTTAAGCCAAGATGTAGAACAAATTTAAAAAAACATAGTTTTACAAACAGAGTAATTAAGTTTTGGAATAGTCTGACAGAAGAAGTGGTGACTTCAGATACGCTTGATTCTTTCAAAAGAAGGTTGGATAGTTTGATGTCTGCAAGGGACATCTGGTGATGTTGTTTAAGCCCATTTTTATTGCATGAATGGTACTAGTTTATTTCATATATATTATGTGCATTTGGGTGATAGATCCCACAGCTCAACACAGGTATTGTGGGATATAGGGAGGCAGCTTCTTGGGTTAGGGGATACTCTCTGTCCTTACACACCCTATTTAAAGAGATTCCTCTGTTGAGCAGTACCCACCATAGTACTGTGAGGTATTAAAAAACTCATGATCTTCACTTGCCCCACAAACACCTTTAAATGGGAGACCCAAAATGGGTGCACACACATTTCTACATTACTGTACAGTCTTTACAGCCACACCTACACTTTTCCTCTTAAGTACTGTGTATATATTGTAATGTATATGGATGTAAATTGTGACTTGATCCGCAATTGATATGGACCGTGACTTATTTTTGGTTGGCATGGTACTGGTATTGATGGGTACCATAATGAAATTGACTGGATTCTTTGGATCTGATATATTTGCATGTCAGTTATAAATAGATATAGTGTGTAACATTTGTGGATAGTAGCCTATTATGACTTTGATCCTCTGGATCCAGAGATTCTATCTTTAGTTTTAAATTGATAATTAATTATTTTAAATTGATAATTAATTAGTTTTAAATTGATACTTAATTAGTTTTGTAAAAATTGGTTATTGCCAATGTACAGGCAGTTTTTACATAGTGGAGCCACCTGGATGGGCCGAAGTGGCCCCTAGTGTGCCCACTATAAAAATTTCTTATGTTCTCGAGGTGAAATGTGAGCAAAACTCAGTGAGGCACACTCCTGCCCTACCCTATCTTGTAATGAAGAGTTAAAAGTTAGCAAGCTGTTAGCCATTCGTCTGTATATTCAATACAACAAAGCAGTGTCCCAACTTCAGGATTCTATCATGAATCCAACACACAATAAGTTTGAAAAAGGACGAGATTGCATCCTTGAGATGATTTGTCCACACCAACAACAACCTAGGCCACAGTGTAGGTACGTATACAGTGTTGTGATACCAGTATTTGTCTCTGCCGAGCGGTGCCCCCATAGTACTGTGAGGTATTGAAAAACTCATGATCTTCACTTGCCCCACAAACACCTTTAAATGGGAGACCCAAGATGGGTGCACACACATTTCTACATTACTGTACAGTCTTTACAGCCACACCTACACTTTTCCTCCTAAGTATATATATTGTAATGTATATGGATGTAAATTGTGACCTGGTCCGCAATTGATATGGACCGTGACTTAATTTTGGTTGGCACGGTACTGGTATTGATGGGTACTATAATGAAATTGACTGGATTCTTTGGATCTGATATATTTGCATGTCAGTTATAAATAGATATAGTGTGTAACATATTTGTGGATAGTAGCCTATTATGACTTTGATCCTCTGGATCCAGAGATTCTATCTTTAGTTTGAAATTGATAATTAATTAGTTTGAAATTTATACTTAATTGGTTTTGTAAAAATTGGTTATTGCCAATGTAGAGGTAGTTTTTATATAATGGAGCCACCTCGATGGGCCGAAGTGGCCCCTAGTGTGCCCACTATAAAAATTTCTTATGTTCTTATGTTCTTATCTATTTCACACAGCGAGCAACTTCTCGTTCACTCAGTAACTCTTGTTGACTCTGGTTCCACAAAGAAAAGTCACCGCTCCCCCGTTTTCTTTTTATATCATTGCTGACATATATATATATATATATAATATATATATATAATATATATATATATATATATATATATATATATATCAAAGCTATTGACTTCTCCTTAGGGAAACGGAGCTTACAGATGAACAGAAGGATCAACACAACGGCAAACATTTTCATTTATTTGTACTTCAGACGTTTCGACAAATCTTTTGTCATCATCAGTGAATTAAGTCTTAAAACCTTAAAACAAAAGTAAAAAGTGAAAAGTGAAAATTACATCAATACAATATTAAAACCATTAAAATTAAAACCTTAAAGCAAAATGAAAATTGCATCAATACAAAATTAAAATCATTTAAATTTCATCACTATAAAAACTAAAATTAAATTAAATTACCTCAATAGGTAAATACCAGTGGTGGGCACGCGCAACGATCTTTGTAGCGCCGCAGCCGCAACCGCAACTCTGCTGAAATAGTTGCGCCGCACGCGCAAGCGCAACCCTTTTCAAAAAGTTGCGCCGCAAGCGCAAGCGCAACCAAAAATGTTGCGGCGCAACTGCCCACCTTTGCATTTAACGTATATCTGCAGTGATGGGCACGCGCAACGATTTTTGTAGCGCCGCAGCCGCAACCGCAACTCTGCTGAAATAGTTGCGCCGCACGCGCAAGCACAACCCTTTTCAAAAAGTTGCGCCGCAAGCGCAAGCGCAACCAAAAATGTTGCGCCGCAACTTTTTGCGGCGCAACTGCCCACCTTTGGTAAATACACAATGTTTACATCCACCTCCATACTTGGCAAAGTCTAAGAGAACACTGGATGGTCAGAGGATTAGAAAGGATTGGTTAGTTAAAAGAGTTGTAATTTGTAGGATGAGCTATTATTATTAAGGGAGGGTTTGTTTCTATAGATGTACAAAGATTCTAAAATTCGGAGTTCTGTAAGGTTATTGGATATAGTTAAAATTTCAAACTGAGTTTTGTGAAGGGGATGGTCGTTTTCATTACTATGATTTCTTTAATTGGTTATCGAATAGATGAGAAGGGTAATAATTGTTAATAAAGTACTGTTTTAAAAATTTAAATTCTTCGTTTAACGAAAAGTAATCCGAACAAATACGGTAACTTCTTGTTAATAATGTTACTATAGCACTAATCTTATATTTATAAAACATACAACTTATTTAAGTTGTATGTTTTATAAATATAAGATTAGTGCTATAGTAACATTATTAACAAGAAGTTACCGTATTTGTTCGGATTACTTTTCGTTAAACGAAGAATTTAAATTTTTAAAACAGTACTTTATTAACAATTATTACCCTTCTCATCTATTCGATAACCAATTAAAGAAATTTTTAAATAACACTTTTGATACTAAACTCCCCATAACTACAGTACAAAAAGAAACCAGATATATTAAATTACCTTTTTATGGTTATTTATCATTGCGTATTCGAGGTGAATTGTCCAAACTGCTCAAGTCTAGTTATCCCCAAATAAATTTTAGATTCGCCTTCGTCAACCCACTTAAATTATCAACTTTTTTAAAGTTCAAAGATGAATTCCCCAAAACTGTATGCCCCAATGTTGTTTACAAATACACGTGCGACAGCTGTAAGGCTGCGTATATTGGCAGCACTCAACTCCAACTGGAGGTGCGCCTTTCTCAACATTTGGGCTTGTCAGTCCGTACCAACCGTCCCCTCAGTAGCCCTCCACAATCCGCAATTAGGAACCATAGTAATGAAAACGACCATCCCCTTCACAAAACTCAGTTTGAAATTTTAACTAGATCCAATAACCTTACAGAACTCCGAATTTTAGAATCTTTGTACATCTATAGAAACAAACCCTCCCTTAATAATAATAGCTCATCCTACAAATTACAACTCTTTTAACTAACCAACCCTTTCTAATCCTCTGACCATCCAGTGTTCTCTTAGACTTTGCCAAGTATGGAGGTGGATGTAAACATTGTGTATTTACCTATTGAGGTAATTTAATTTAATTTTAGTTTTTATAGTGATGAAATTTAAATGATTTTAATTTTGTATTGATGCAATTTTCATTTTGCTTTAAGGTTTTAATTTTAATGGTTTTAATATTGTATTGATGTAATTTTCACTTTTCACTTTTTACTTTTGTTTTAAGGTTTTAAGACTTAATTCACTGATGATGACAAAAGATTTGTCGAAACGTCTGAAGTACAAATAAATGAAAATGTTTGCCGTTGTGTTGATCCTTCTGTTCATATATATATATATATATATATATATATATATATATATATATATATATATATATATATATATGGGAATGAACTCAGAATGGTCCCCTGAGTTTTTTATGATACACACAGACCCTGCATGGAACAAGGAACTCTTCTGGGATAATTAAATCCACTATAGTCCGAATAAGTAATGGTAAATGACAAATGACAAAAACTATGGTATTTGTCATTTACCATTACTTATTCAGACTATAGTGGATTTAATTATCCCAGAAGAGTTCCTTGTTCCATGCACGGTCTGTGTGTATCATATATATATATATATATATATATATATATATATATATATATATATATATGTTAAACACAGACCGTGCATGGAACAAGGAACTCTTCTGGGAAATTACATCCACTATAGTTCAACTAAGTAATGATAAATGACAAATACTATAGTTTTTCTTTTTCATGATGGAAAGCCAGTGGCGGCTCGTGACTAAAAATTCTAGGGGTGCTGTCTCTAAGAATGGGTTGAAATAATTACTGAAATAAAAGGATGAGCATTGAGCAATGAATAAAAGTTTCAAAAGTTATTGAAAAAGTTATTCAGTGAGCTCATCCTTATATTGTTCTTGATTATTTCAATTGGAAATAAAAAATTTAGGGGTGCTGCAGTTCCGCAGTGCCTACCGACGTGCCGCCACTGTTAAGGGAAAACCCAACGTGGGCAACGGGTTATTCGCAAAGAGGCCCCCCCCCCCAGCAAAAATACAATAGTTACTCCTTTTTCTTTGATGTATTCAATCCGACGTGAATGCAGCGAGTTTCCTGCGTATATTGAGGTTCTGAATGTAGTAGGCTAGATGTAAGCTGTAAACCCTAGATCCTCTCCCAAAGCTGGATCCTATCTGCTTTGCAGATAGCTGGTGAGGGAAGCTATATTTTGGGGCCTCTTTGCGAGTGACCCGTTGCCCACGTTGGGCTTTCCACCATGAAAAAGAAAAAAACTAGAGTATTTGTCATTTATCATTACTTAGTTGAACTATAATGGATGTAATTTCCCAGAAGAGTTCCTTGTTCCATGCACGGTCTGTGTTTAACATATAAGTTTCTTAGGGGACCATTCTGAGTTGTTGTATATTAAACGGACTGTTATGTGCCTTCAAAAGTGGACGCTCAATGTCCCGGTTGAGGTTTAAGTTTTGTTTTTTGACTAAAAATACAATAGTTACCCCCTTTTTCTTTGATGTATTCAATCCGACGTGAATGCAGCGAATTTCTTGCGTATAGTGAGGTTCTGAATGTAGTAGGCTATGTGTAAGCTGTAAACCCTAGATCCTGTCCCAAAACTGGATCCTATCTGCTTTGCAGATAGCTGGTGAGGGAAGCTATATTTTGGGGCCTCTTTGCGAGTAACCCGTTGTTCACGTTGGGCTTTCCATCATGAAAAGAAAAACTATAGTATTTGTCATTTATCATTACTTATTCGAACTACAGTGGATGTAATTTCCCAGAAGAGTTCCTTGTTCCATGCACGGTCTGTGTTTAACATATAAGTTTCTCAGGGGACCATTCTGAGTTGTTGTTGTATTTGTATATATATATATATATATATATACTTTCCGTACTTCTACCTACCAATTTTTCAGTTTTCCAACCCAATCTCACAACAAGCCACCTAACAACCTTCAGCAGGGCCGTGCAGAAGGGGTGAAGCACAAGGGCTTGACCCCTGCCCTTTTCCCTCCATGACTCAGAAATGCTCTGTTTTCAGCAACTTTTTTTATGTATATGAATATAGTAAACTATTTTTTCCTACCATAGGATGGTGAGAAAAGAAAGGGGCCTTTCCTCTCGATGGGGGGGGAGGGGGGTCACACTTCTATATAGTCTACAAATCTGACGTAAATAATGCCGCAAAACAAAGGTTACACTCAGGAAAATAAAATGGAATATGGGCAAGCAATATGAAATAAAGTAATGACATAACAGTGATAAGTCAAAACATTAGTACATACAAATACAAGTCACGACGAAATGTCATATCTTCGGGAGCTTATAGCTGAGGTCATTCCCATAGGTCCGATTCTTTACGGTTATGGAGCTATGGATGTTTGAATTTCAAGCATGCGCATGCGTGACCTTGAACTGAATTGACAGTTACTTACCGAACCGAACTAACTACACAGTAGAGTGTTGTGTTTCACAGCGTACAGTTGATGTTTTGTGTGTTCAGTATGCCTTTTACATTTTCAAATGCCGAATATGCCGATATGGTGTATGTTTACGGATTTTGCGATGGAAATACTACTGCTGCTGTCGCTGAATACCAGCGACGTTTTAAACATTCAAACATCCATAGCTCCATAACCGTTAAGAATCGGACCTATGTTCATATGGAGTTTTTGACTGGGAATGACCTCAGCTATAAGCTCCCGAAGTTATGACATTTCGTCGTGACTGTATAATATAATATAAATAAATATACTGTAACATACATAAGTCAAAACATAGACAGTATTTCGGATATATATATTATACATGTTCTACAAATCTACAGAAGCTAAGGCTAACAAAGACCCTAAGATTCACTCTAAGTTAAGTAAGTAGCAAAACCTATCATTCGTGGATTAACATTCATTCAGAAAAGAGAAAGAAAGACTCACCTTCATCATCCGCCGGCCACTGCCGACAAGTCGGAAAAATAGTCGAAGAGAATAGGAAAGGGGTGAAAGATGAAAAGAAGTAAAATAAGAACGCTTACAAACCATGCAAACACAGTCTTAACTCAAACACTGTCATACCATGCAAACTACAGACATGCAAGTAAAGAGAGAATAAGAAAAGAAAAAAAAGTAGGAAGAGCATAACAAAAAGTGGATTAGTTTACGCTACGAGCTACATCTAAGTTCGTGTTAGTCTATTTTCTATTTTTTTTAATAATTTTATTGCTGGCATATCACACACTGGCATGTCACAAGCTGGCACTAATCGTCAACAGACTCATTCTCGACCACTACCCACAGAGCTCCTGTTGCTAATTGTTTTATTATTTTAAACAACGTTAATATTTTTAAAATGCCTATCTAAACGGTTTTTAAACATACTAACGCTGGTAGAGTTCAGGACGGACGCGGGAAGATTATTCCATTTATCAATTACTTTAAACGTAAAAAAGTTTTTTAGCGATGTTAGTAATGAAACGTCTGCCACGTAACTTAAATCTGTTATTACGAGTATTGCTATTATCGAAAGTGAACAGTTTGTCAAAATTTACGTTATCGATTTTATTAACGATTTTAAAAACTTCAATAAGCTCCCCCCTTAATCTCTTAGTTTCGAGTGAATGTAAGTCTAACTCTTTAATTCTATCTTCGTATGACTTGTCGCGCAATGACGGAATTAGTTTCGTGGCGCGACGCTGAACCATTTCCAACCTATCAATATCCTCGCGCAAATACGGGCACCAAAACTGAACGGCATATTCTAAACGAGGTCTGACTAGGGACTTGTAATGGGGCAATATAATATTCTTCGATTTAAATTCGAAATTACGCGCTGTGAAGCCTAACGTCCTATTAGCTTTAGCGCAAGACTCCAGGCACTGGTTCCTAACTTTTAAATCCTTAGATATGAGTACGCCTAAATGTACTTCCTCGTCAACGCTCGCTAACTGTCTATTGTCCATCGTGTACCTGTAATTACTGTTACGCGAACCTAGATGCAAAACTTTACATTTGTTTACGTCAAATTGCATCTGTCACTTATCCGTCCAATCGATAATCCTACTTACATCGTTTTGGAGCCAGGGCCGTTTCCTGGCATAAGCAGACTAAGCGGCCGCTGAGGGCCCCGCTTCTACTAGGGGGCCTCTAGACAGGCTCCCACGTCATAGCTCAGTGGGCAAGAATAGGAATATAGCTGAAGTTATTATTAATATTATTGTTATTATTATTATTATTATTATTATTAGTAGTAGTAGTAGTAGTAGTAGTAGTATTATTGTCGTATTAATTAAAGTTTTTGTATGAGACAAATGTGATAAAACGGGGACAAACGAAACGTTTTGGTCGTTATGTGTAAATAACTATTGTGAGATCTTATTTCTATATTATTTAACTTTATTCTTACTATATGCTTATACTTTCCTAAATGCTTAATTTTTCTAGTATTATAAAACATTATTTCACTAATTTACTACCGTAATTATTAAGAGATTTTGTAACACTTTAAAACCTAGGATTATTTTCGTTATGTTTTCAAGTTTATTAATTTTTTTCTCATCTTTTTCAGATAATGTGAATTTTGTTGGTTAAAACCTAAATGGTCTGATGATTTGAATGTATTTGATTAACGTTACAATTATAACAATTATTACTATTATTATTATTATTATTATTATTATTATTATTCATCATCATTATTATCATGATTATTATTATTTAGCAGATTAGTTGTGGTTAACTAAATGTGACTTCGTGCATCTTGGAAAATGAAACGACATTATCCATCAGGAGCTGAAAAACGGAAAAAGAAGAAAATAGAGGAGGAGAAGCTTTCCACCAGCACAGGTGAGATGTGCCACGTATATATTCTTATGATTACAGTTCAGGCAACTAGGTTAGGTAGACCATCCAGCTAGGCAAGTGCTCAGGAATCGTGTAGAATAAGCTAGTCTCTGTAATATTTATAATATTTCGAAATGTGAAATTTAATGGATCACATCACCTCAAATTCTGTTCACACAGATCAAAATTATCAAACAAGATAAGAAAGAGTATTTTAGCAAAAGTTAACAGAATATGTAATGTTATGTTCTTCTCAGGAGCACTACTGAAATATTTGGAAAAGCCATCCTCAGCAAAGCCTGATGAGCATCATGAGCCAACAGCAGGACCATCCTCTATGCAACCTCAAACACCAGTAGAAGTAGAGCTTGATGAACCAACAAGTGGCCCATCTTCTGTTCAGCTTCAAACACCACACACAGGCATTTCTACTGAGCAACAAGAACCAAGATCCGCTCCACCGCTTGATCCGTATGACTGGCCAGTTGTCCTTGAAGACAGATCTGGTGTCTCGAGGACTATTTCAAATCAGTCCAGATTTCACATTCCCTAAAAGAGAGGACGGTAGAAGCTTTCATCACCATTACATGTACAGAACATTAATTAATGGGGAAAAAATAAAGCGAAGCTGGCTGATGTGCTCTAGAAGGAATGATGCTCTTTATTGTCAAGGAAGTCGTACAAAGTACAGTAATTAAAAATTTCAGACTGGATAAACGTTGGTTCGCTTCTGAAAGGCCATGAAAATAGTTCAGAACATGCAGATAACATGGCAACATGGAAGGATCTGGAACTGCGGCTAAAAACTGGGAGGACCATTGACCAAACTGAAATGTCATTAATGGAGGTAGAGCGAAGACGCCGGCGAGATGTTCTCACACGTTTTGTAAGTATAATCCAATCACTGGCAGAGAGAAACCTTGCTTTCAGGGGGTCAGGGGGTCTTCCTCTACATTGTACAATCGAGACAATGGCAACTTCTTGAAGGAGGTTGAGCTTCTTGCCAAATTTGATCCAGTGATGAAACAACACATCAGCAGAGTCGAAAGTGACCAATATAATAATTCAAGTTACCTAGGAAACATCATTTAAAATGAGCTCATTGGGTCCATTAGTGGGAAGATCTTGGATGCCATTGTTGCAGAAATAAAACAAGCTAAATATTACTCACTCATTTTAGACTGCACTCCAGACATAAGCCACCAAGAACAGATGTCGATTATTATCAGAACTGTTAAAATGGGTGAAGTACCAGAAATATAAGAATACTTCTTGGGCTTTTTTAGGCTTCAGAAAGTACAGGCCTGGGTTTATCAGTTCTGATTCTGAAGAGACTAGATGAACTGAATATTCACTTTGATGACTGCAGAGGACAGTCATATGACAACGGAGCGAACACGAAGGGCAAGAACAAAGGTGTCGTGCACTCTATGTTCCATGTGGGGCTCACACTCTGAATCTTGTAGTGGCTGATGCAGCTGAAGCTTCCACAGATGCCATCAGCTTCTTTGGCAACGTACAAAAATTGTACAACCTTTTTGCAGCAGCTACACAGAGATGGACAATCCTAAAGAAGCAAGTGAACATAACACTCAAGTCTTGGAGTGAAACCAGATGGGAGAGCCGGCTTAAGAGCATTGAGGCTGTGCGATACCAGAGCCACAACATCAGAGAGGCCCTGTTGGAAGTCAGAAACAATGCCACAGATACCATAGCTAGGACTGCTGCCACAATGCAGTTTGATGTGGCAGTCAAACCTCACAAAAACAAAAGACTTACTCACCAGCTACAGAAACACAGGTTTTGTTGCAGCACAAGTCGTAGCTAGGGACATATGTGAGGAAATGAATGTGGAGGCTGTGCTGAAGAAGAAGAGGCTCAGATCCACAAAAAAGCACTCTGCTTACGAAGCTCCTGACAAACCATTTACAGAAGCCTTAAAGAGGCTGGAAGTCAAATTTTTCAATGTGGTGGTGGATTGTGCCATCGGGTCAATAAATGAGAGATTCAAAACATTACATGATGTGAGGGACATATTTGGGGTTCTCCTAAGCTTCACCACAGTGAAAAAGGAAGACTTGTCCTGCTAGTGTGAAAAGTTCTCTAAGATACTGAGCTCTGGAGCCGACTCTGACATTGATGGAAGAGAACTGGCCCTCGAAATTAAGAACTTGCCGACTTCACCTTCACACAACATGACTACATTGGAGCTTCTCTCCTTCATTCATCAGAAGCAACTGGGGGAACTATACCCTAATCTCTGGGTTGCACTAAGAATTGCCTGCACTGTACCTGTGACAGTAGCGTCAGCCGAGAGGAGCTTCTTTAAGATGAAGCTAATCAAGAACCACCTCAGATCATCAATGGGGCAGGATCGCCTTAGTGGCCTTGGCATCATAAGCATCAACCAGGACGTTGGCAGGGAGATTTCACATGGTGATGTTATTGATGATTTCGCCCAGAAAAAATCTAGGAGGCAAAAATTTTGAAGATACAAACTGTTCTGTATAACTGTTAGCTATTACACGATTGTATCGTAGAGTTAGTAATTGTTTGGTAGTTGATAATTGCATTATTTTTTTTATACATAGTTCTGTGTCATTTATTCTAAATAATGTATAAGCTAATTTTCAGGAATTTCATGAAGAGTATTTTTTCTGTTTGTCTTCTGAAAGTACATATTTGTTGTTTTGGACATAAATGTTTCATTAGAATTGTTTTATAATTGTTTTTTATTAACACAGCCATTTTTTGTATGTGTGTGCTGAGGTGATGTAGTAAGGCGTGAGTTGGTGGATGGAGGGTGGGGCCTCAAATGGGCATACTGCTTAGGGCCCCCTAATGGGTAGAAACGGCCCTGCTTGGAGCCTATTCCTATCGTCCACGTTAAGAATTTTACCGCCTATTTTAGTATCGTCCGCGAATTTTGACACGTTACTGGTCAATCGTACATCTATGTCTTTAATGTATATTACGAATAGCAATGGGCCTAGCACTGAACCCTGTGGGACACCGCTACCTACATCCAACCACCCCGATTCACTACCATTAACAACGACCCTCTGTTTCCTAGCACGAAGCCATTCCTCTAACCAGTTAGCTACTTGACCACGTATACCGTGCGATTTAACCTTCGCAATTAATCTTCTGTGCGGAACTGTATTGAACGCTTTTTTAAAGTCTAAATAAATAATGTCAGCCACTCTATGCCTATCGTATTCGTGTGTTATTTATTTATTTGTTGGGTTCAAAATCCCAGCTGAGTCGTGAACGGCCAAGTTCTAAAGGGCCAGTTCAACCTACAGCCCAAGTTAGGCTAAAATTAAAACTTACGGATTTGAGAGCCTATTAGGTCCTACCTCAAGGTTGCTGACTCGATGTGGGCCTACCTTAGGCCTCAGTTGTATGAATTTAAGATAAAAACAAAAGGGGCACTATTTATGGTCTTCTTTCTCAACCTTGCAACAACAACACAACCTGGACTATTGCACGATGCAACAATCTTGTATCTAAACAACCAAACTGAATTGCAAGAGAGCTCTCTATAAGACCACACCCTGTAAGTACGACGTTCCACAAACGAGTAGAAAGGACGCGCAGCGCCCCAAAATGATGCCACAAGAGCCCAAAAATGCTAGCTCTAAATTAAGTTAATTTTTCACTAACCTTACAATTATGAGATGGATATATATACACCTAACTTAATATATCAAGCAATGCTGCATCAATCAGCTTAGTCATCATATCGCCTTGGGACAACAATGGTTCTTCCTCTTCTAGATTTTCTAACACTCCCCACCGAAGAGGCATTGTTGTCATTACCTTCTGCAAGGTTAGCCAAGCCTTCTCCATAAGGCTGTAACTCAAATGTTTCATCTTGACTATCTGTGTTTTTGCTGATTTCTAAAGCATAGAGTTTTTGTATAGGTCTCTTTAACTTTCCTCCTGAAGTCTTTACCAGTGCAGACCTAACTAAATTGTCTTTGCCAACAAACAACTCTTCAATTATGCCAAGCTTCCAGCATTGCCTTGGTCTTTCATCCCCAATCATTACACTTCTCCCACCTTGATACAATTTGCATTGGAGCCCTTTACCTTACCTGATGGGTGATAATTGAGTTCTGGCAAGTATTCCATCTGCCACCTCTTCCATAACTGATCTTGTAGCTCTTCAAGGTACCTGAACCGTCTGGTTAACTCTCCTTGAGTGCTCTGGATAGGCTGCAAGTCTTCTGGTACACTGGGGCTTGATGTTAATCGTTTACCACAAAGAAAATGATTTGGTGTCAATGGCTCTGCATCCTGCATACTGTTATAAACAAAAGTGATAGGCCTACTGTTCACCATTGCTTCTACTTCACATAAAACAGTGCAGAATTCTTCTTTGCCCAAATGAGCATTAGCTAAAAGTTTCTTTAATGAACACTTTACACTTCTCACTAGCCTTTCCCAAAATCCTCCCCACCATGGTGCTCTCTCAACAATAAACTCCCACTGTACCCCTTGGTGTGAAAAGTAGGATTGGAATCCTTCCTCTTTTAGCAAGGACCAAACTTCTTGGAGTTCCTTTGCCGCCTTTTTGAAGGTTTTTGCATTATCCGATATGATTTTATTTGGGAAACCCCTTCTGTTCACAAACATTTTAAAGGCCAAAAGAAATACATCACTACTTAAGTTGCTTACCAACTCCAAATGGATTGCTCTGGTGGTAGCACATGTGAAAAGACATATATAACCTTTGTTAGACTCCCCTCGCTCATACACATAGACTGGACCTGCAAAGTCTACTCCCACTACATCAAATGGGGCAGTATAGACACACCGTTCTCTTGGAAGTGGAGCCACCTTTTCATAATAAGGCTTTGCACTCCAACGCTTGCAAACCACACATTTATGCAAGACCTTTTTTACTACTTGTCTAATTTTGGGAATCCAAAACTGTTGTCTGATCTCTATTATCACTTCTCTAACTCCAGCATGTAACAGCTTATGATGAGTATCCAGGATCAAAAGGCCCACAAAGTGCCCCCCAGAAGGTAGCAAAATTGGATGTCTTTTCTCCTCTGGAAGCCCAGAAAACTGTAGTCTACCTCCTACTCTCAATAAATCCTGATCCAAAAACACATCCAAACCCTTGAGAGCAGAATGTGTTGGTAGAACCTGTAATGGATGGCTGGTGAGCAATTCCCTCTCTCCACCAAATTTTTCCTTCTGCACATATACCACCCAGTATTTCCTGGCTTGCTGAATCTCCTTACTGTTCAGAATTCCTTCCCTTCTTGTTTCTCCCTTAATATTGTTGGTAAATCTATATACCCATGCTGTCACGCTTAACAACCTTTTCAGACTGCTAATGTCCTCAAGCCTCAATATGGGGTCCTGCTGCATAACTTGACAACTGTTCACAGTGCATTTTCTCACCTCACTCACCCATGCTTCTTCAGCCTGGCATTCTCCTACAATAGGCTGATTAGAAGGCCAGTTTTCACTTCCAAGTTTTAGCCACTCTGGCCCATTCCACCACAAACTTGACTGTGCAAGATCTTTCACTGAAATTCCTCGTGTTGGTAAATCAGCGGGGTTTTGGGTGCCTGGACAATGCTTCCATTGCTTGGGATCTGTGTGCGCTTGAATTTCCTCCACCCTATTGGCAACAAATGGTTTCCATTTCCTTGCCTGACTTCTTAACCAGTGCCAAACTATAGTGGAGTCTGTCCAATAATAGGTTGGAATTTCATAGAGGGCCAAAGACTTTTGCACTGTAACTGCAAGCCGACTAGCAATAACTTCACCCATCAATTCCAACCTTGGAACAGAAAGCCTTTTCAAAGGTGCTACTCTGCTCTTTGCAGCAACCAACCTGCAACTTACTTCCTCTTGCAATGTGCCTCTAATATAAATACAAGTTGCATAGGCTTCCTCACTTGCATCACAAAAGATGTGCAGCTCCAAATTGTCTGGACTATTGTTCAATTCTCCAAAGTACCATCTTGGGATTTCAATGTCTCCAAGATGTGCCAATTCTTTGAACCAATATTTCCACCTTACCACCATATGATCAGATAACTCTTGGTCCCAACCAAGTCCAATTTCCCAGAGGCTCTGAAACCAAATTTTTTACTTTATCACAAATGGAGCCAGGAATCCAAGAGGATCAAAGACCTTTCAAGCCAAACTAAGAGCTGTACGTTTTGTCCACCTTGTCTCATTCTCAGCCAGCTCTACTAAAGATTTCCCATTGAAGGTAAACAATCATCTCCTTGCTGCCAAACAATGCCTAGCACCTTTGCGTCTATTGCCCACAACTCCTTAATACCAGAATCCTCAATACTTTCTGCTGCATCAGGTACTACACAGGACTGACTCATAAACTCTTGTAATTGAGAATGATTGGTCTGCCATTTTCTAAGCTCCATGCCAGCCTCCCTCATTACAGCTCTAGCCTCCATGAATATCTGTTTAGCCATTTCTGTATTATCCACGGAACACAGCAAATCATCAACATAAAATTTTTCCTTATGTGTTCAATAGTGTTAGGATAGACTTCAGAATATTTCTTAAAATGGTACTGCATAGTAGCTGCCAACAGAAATGGACTAGAGCTGAGGCCAAACAACACTGATTTCATTCTATATGCTTGAACCTTAGGTTCATTTTCCAACAAGTCTTTCGTATCCACCCACAGATACCTTACTGCATCTCTGTCCTCTGGTTTTAACTTTATCCGCAAAAAGGCTTGCTTCACATCTGCAGTCAATGCTACTCTACCAAACCTGAATCTCAGTAACAAGGAAAATAAATCTGCATTTAAATTTGGCCCAGCATCCAAACAGTCATTCAAGGACACACCACCTTTGTCCTTGGCTGAGCCATCAAAAACTGCCCTCAGTTTGGTGGTAGTTTTGTCTCGCCGTACCACTGCATGGTGTGGCAGATAATGTGCCTCCTGGCTCACCAGCTCACCTTGCACCCTTTCAGCATAGCCCTCCATTACATAGCTTAGGATGGCCTCATTGTATTCAATTAACAACTCCTCATTTTTTCTTAGCCTGTACAATGAAGTCTCCAACCTCCGATTAGCTAGCTGAAGGTTTGACCCAGGTTTCCAAGAATCCTTCCAAGGGAGGCCAACTTCATAGCAACCATTTCTAAACCCAATCCCTTTTCAAATTGCTCTAAAACATCATTGTTCACTGTACTTGCCTGTTTGTCCTTTATGCCAATGGATTCAAGTTCCCAAAACGCTTTCAAATGCTTTTCTAAACCATGGCTGTTCTCCTCAATCTTAACAAAAAGAGCCTTAATTTCCATTTCATTGCAATAGCTACCATGTAGCATCCAGTCTAGTTTACTTTCAATAGCTACCGGGCCTTGAGATGTACGGACAATATTACCAGTGATGAAGTCCCAATAATAGTCAGCTCCAATCAAAAGACTAATATCTTCTGTTCCTTCAAACTTATTATTGCCCAAATTAATTCCTTTAATTTGCAATTCTTGGACACATGCCATATCTAAACAAGTAGTGACTGGAGCACAAAGTTCCTCAATCTCTACAGCTTGGACCTTGATAGTGGGACTTTGCGGTAACAACCCCTTAACCAGAACTTCTACCTTCTTAAATTTGGTTCGGTTTTGAACGGAACCCCCAAACCCAGAATTCTTAAATTTTCCCTCTTAAGTTCTTTAAACTTCAATTTTCTGGAAATTCTGGTCTTAATAAAGCTACACTGGCTACCACTATCAAACAACACTCTTACAGTATCTTCTCCATCATTCCCAATTAATAAGGCTGCAGTTGTTTGCAATAATCCCCCTTTACTTTTACTCCCTTGCATAGCAGTGGCATGTGCCACTGATGTCTCTACTTCTGGGTATACTAGGAGTTTTTCACACAATAATGGCTGATGCCTACCATGACATTTTTTGCACAAAATTTTAAACTTACAAAACCTTGCTCTGTGACCTTTCAAAAAACATTTAAAACATGCTGTGGACTTAGTTACCCTGTCCTTTCTCTCCTCAAAGGGTAAAGCCTCAGCCACCTCACATTCCTTGATTCCCTTTAATTTATTCTCAGAGGATGCATGTAGAGCTGACACTGTACCTGGGCTATTCCTTTTTGTAGAAACTTTGGTGCTGTGCCTGCCTTTGTCCCCTTGTTTAACATCCCACTGTGCAAACTCAATTCCCTCTCGTCTTGCTAATTCTGTACCTAAAAGACTTAACATCTGCTGAAGGGGGATGTACACATGTTCTGTAGTGTCCCCTACTTAATTCAAGCAAAATTGAGCTAGGCAATTTAGACTCCAGTATAGTAACCAACATTATACCATACCTTTCCATTCCTACCCCCAAGTTGTCCAGGGACCTAGTTCTAATTTCAAATTCATCATATAACTGCCGTAACTCCTTGACACTATTAGGATTATTAACAGGAGGTATAGCTAAAAGTTCACGGAGGTGGCTTTTAATTAAGATCTCTGGCTTACCAAACCGTTTCTTTAATATATCCCAAGCCACATTATAATTAGCCTCTGTTAATGCTAATCCTGCTATTGTCTTTGCTGCCTCCCCTTCCAAGAGGGACTGCAAATAATTAAACTTCACCGCACTTAACACTTGACTAGAATGAACTGCTCATTGAATACTGTCTGCTCATCCTTGCCATTCCTGAATACGCCTAGAAAATGTTTTGAGTACAAGCCTCGGTAATTGAACTGCAGATCTGTTAACCTTAACTTCACAAACATCCTTTGTTGAGTGTTGTGTTTCATTATTAGACCTGGTCTCTAACTGTAATGAGCTGCTAAACTCTTTTGCTCGGTGGCCTACTTTAATTATATCATCAATAATCTCTTCAAAGTAAATTATGTTATTTTCTATTTCATCCTCTTCTATAAGAGCCTCAATTTTAACATTTACTTCACTTAGAGCAACCTTTTTAGTTTCTAATATGGAAAGCTGCGCAGTCACTAATTTTAAATCCTCTTGCTCTATGGCAGAATCTATAGTGGCAATGACCTTTGTAATTAGACCTTTGTAGGCGCTTCTCCTTTTTTTAAACTTCTTCAATTCAGATGCACTCATCTTCAATGCAAACAACAATTGGGCTCAATGCCAAATGAGCTGAATTGGCAGAAATACTTAACCAAACTGATCAAACGTAAATTTTGCTTTTTTCAAATAAACTGAATTGCTGGGTGGGGTACTAACCAACCACCAGTATAGAATACCAAATTTTCCACCCAAGTAACTGGTGCACCGAAGTCTGCAACCTTCGCCTACGAATAATAAATCAAAATTAACCAAACCGGTAAAATGTAGGCCAAAAACAACGACAGACGAGTGGCCAAGTTTCGCAATTGGGCGACCAAACTTTCTACCCTGGGACCTTAATTCAATAATAAACCAAAATTAATCAAACCGGTAAAAATGTAGGCCAAAAACAACGACAGACGAGTGGCCAAGTTTCGCAATTGGGCGACCAAACTTTCTACCCTGGGACCTTAATTCAATAATAAACCAAAATTAACCAAACCGGTAAAAATGTAGGCCAAAAACAACGACAGACGAGTGGCCAAGTTTGGCAATTGGGCGACCAAACTTTCTACCCTGGGACCTTAATTCAATAATACTCAACCCGTCTAGGCCTAACTTGGGCTACAATTTGCACAATCAGAACTTTGCCGAAAAATAGTCACTGACTCAGTCTTGGGCTAGAATCCGGTTCGAAGGACCATGTTATTTATTTATTTGTTGGGTTCAAAATCCCAGCTGAGCCGTGAACGGCCAAATTCTAAAGCCAGTTCAACCTACAGCCCAAGTTAGGCTAAAATTAAAACTTACGGATTTGAGAGCCTATTAGGTCCTACTCAGGGTTGCTGACTCGATATGGGCCTACCTTAGGCCTCAGTTGTATGAATTTAATATAAAAACAAAAGGGGCACTATTTATGGTCTTCTTTCTCAACCTTGCAACAACAACACAACCTGGACTATTGCACGATGCAACAATCTTGTATCTAAACAACCAAACTGAATTGCAAGAGAGCTCTCTATAAGACCACACCCTGTAAGTACGACGTTCCACAAACGAGTAGAAAGGACGCGCAGCGCCCCAAAATGATGCCACAAGAGCCCAAAAATGCTAGCTCTAAATTAAGTTAATTTTTCACTAACCTTACAATTATGAGATGGATATATATACACACCTTAACTTAATATATACAAGCAATGCTGCATCAATCAGCTTAGTCATCATATCGCCTTGGGACAACAATGGTTCTTCCTCTTCTAGATTTTCTAACATCGTGCACTATTTCATTATAAAACTCTAACAAATTATTTAAACAAGATTTATGGCGTCGAAACTCATGCTGACTACTATTAATCAAATCGCGACTTTCTAAGTGATCGACGATACGATCCCTAACTACGGATTCCAAAAGTTTACCGACAATTGACGTTAAGTTAGTAGGCCTATAATTGCTAGCTACTGTGCGGTCGCCTTTCTTAAAAATAGGCGTAACGTTAGCTAATTTGAAGTCTTCAGGAATAATCCACGCTTTCAGCGACTTATTAAAAATTTTTGTTAAGGGGCCTACGATAACGTCATTCAAATCTTTCAAATGTCTAGGATAAAGCGCGTCAGGGCCTGGAGCCTTGCTTGCTTTTAGTTTATCGATATAAGATATAATGCGCAATCTCACCCTCGTAAACAGTTAGTTCATTCAAAATAGTCTCGCTACCAAATGGAACGATATCGTCCACGTCGGGGACATTATTTACGTCTTCTTCGGTAAAAACTGTCGCAAAAAAGTTGTTAAAAATACCCGCCATCGCCTGAGCGTCGGAAGCCAAATCGCCATTAACGTCCACTAGAGGGCCTATGTTATCTTTTATCGGTTTACGATTATTCACGAAGTCAAAAAACTTTTTGGGATTATGTTTACTATCCGCAGCTATAAGTATCTCTAAATTACGGTTAGCATTCCTACAGATCTTTTAACCTGACGCAGGGCCGGATTAAGACCTTTAGAGGCCCTAAGCACTTAAAAGATTTTGGTGCCCCATATATATGTAATTCAAAATATAAACAAAAATAAACCATAAAATAAAATTTTATTTCTTGAAATGAAACAAAACTTACAGTAAGATGGAAAATAATGTTTATTTTTGTATACTTCCACTTCATTTATATTTGAAAAGTTTTCTCCTACTTTTTTTAATTGCAGTCTTTGATCAGATCCTCAAAACTAATCTTACGTAACACATCTGCTTCTATACTTAGTAGAGATAAGGCATCCAGCCTGCCTTGTTGCATAGTTGTTCTGTTGGTATTTTTAATATACTTCAACTGAGAAAATGAACGCTCAGCTGAGCAATTTGTGACCATTAATGTTAAAAATATACGAAAGGCAATTTCTACATTTGGGAAGGCACACTCAATATTGTCTTCTACAATTATTTTATAAAGTTCAGCATGACTGAATCTTGTTTTTATATTTTTTTTTTGCACTGAACTTATGGCACACATACGAGTGAAACTGCTGAAGCTCAGCAGAGAAATTAGTGTTCAAGTCCTCTGGGTAAGCATCAATCATCTTTTTACAACCCTGAGAATACCTTTCAATTTCAGTAGATGATGAAGTGGTGACATTATGTGGCACATCACTTAGAAAAGAAAATCTCTCTGCTATTTCTTTGTATATCTCTCCTCTTCTTCTCATCCCAGTTTCAAGTTTGTCAACAATTGTGTAAAAGGTGGTGATAAGAAATTTATCTCTGGCATTCAGATATACTTCTGGTGCATCTCCGTCATTGGGTACCTTCTTTCTGATACGTTTGCGAGTTTGAGCTGCCTTGTAATCAACATCTGGTAGCATTTCCTTTGTAGCTGCTTCATATCTTTCAAATTCATCTCGTGAAGTGCACAGTTGGTCAGCTAATGATCCATACAGATCTGCACATGTTTTTAAGTTCACATCCTTATTCTGTAGAACTTTGCTTACTCTATGAAAATTTTGCAAAATCTCATCCCAAAATTTCAACATAAAAACGAATTCTAGCTCTTGCATCTTATTTGCAATATTATTTGCTTCTCTTCTAGTGCTCCCTTTTGTGACTGGTCTTCAGCTATACATTCTAACGCTTCTAAAATTTTAAGGAAAGATTTCAAAATTGCTGCTGTTGCCATAGCATGTGCCTCCCATCTGGTATCAGAGAGGGATTTTAAGACACTTTCATTTCCAATACAACCTTTAAGAATTTCCTACCTGCTGGTTGAGGCTAAAAAAAAGGTATAGAGCAACTGCACTGTAGAGAAGAAATTAACCGCCTCTTGACAGCAGTCAACAGCACTTCGGCCTACCAGATTTAGTGAATGGGCTGCACAGGGCACATATATAGCAAACTTGTTTGTTTCTAAAAAATTTTGCTGCATCCCCTTATAACGCCCAGACATGTTGGCAGCGTTGTCGTAAGATTGACCCCTACATTTTGAAAAGTTTAGCTTACAAACTTCACGTAAGTACTGCAACACCTGATTTGCCATTTCCTCACCAGTATGGCTTTTCATTTTCAGAAAGGTTAAAAAGCGTTCAATAGGCTGTCCATCTTTTAAGTACCTAAGTACAACACTTAACTGATCGATATGTGATAGATCTGGTGTTGAATCAACTGACAAACTAAAATAACCAGAAGATTTTACTTCGTCAACAATGAGTGCGTGGACCTTTTGAGCCATTAGTTGAATGAGTTCCTCACAGGTGGTTTTGGACAGGTAAGAAGGATTTCCTTTGCCAGAATTTCCATATTTCAAAATGTGACCTGCTAAAAATGGATCAAACCGGCTTATGAGCTCAAGCAGCCCTAAAAAATTCCCATTCTGCAATGATCCAAATCTTTCTTCTGTTCCTCGAAAAGACAAGCCACGTTCAGCTAACGTAAAATAACAGCTATGACACGCCTCAAGACGTTCCCAGTAATCACACTCTTCCTGAATTTGTTTTTCCAACTGTTGTCCCAACCCCGCACCTTGTCTGCGAGTTAAGTATGTTAGCATAGAGTCTCGGTGAGTAGTGCTTTTTTCATGATGATCAATTACAATAGTATTTCGCCAGTCACTGAACCCTTCTCTTATAACAAAATGTGAGACATTTTTAGGAGCAAACAGTTTACAAACATAACAGTAAACTGATCCTGTTGATGGTGAATACAATAACCACTCTCTCTTGTATTTCTCACCATTGGCTTTTGTCCCAACGAAAAGTTTTTGTGAACAGTATCTTGCTGGTTTGCCACTACTGAAATGCCGGTAAGACTTGTCAAATGGCCCATTGTGGTGTTGACAGTCACTGGGTCCACAAGCAATCCAATAAGCCACATCATCAGCAGAGAAATCAAGCCACAACCCTGGATCTTTTGCTATATTTACTTCATCTTCTGCAGACTGATTCATTTCACCACCATCACCATGGTCCACTAAACTTTCATTTTCAGCAATTATTTCAACCCCAGAATGTCTTGTAAAGCAACTTGAATCAACATTTGCAGTAGAGGTATCAAGAGAATTACAGGCAAAGTGAGATCAGTAGTGAGACATGTGGTAGATGAACCTGCTTGTGACACCTCGGTGATTCCAACGTCATCATATTTGATTTTGAAGTGATCAAAGTGGTATTTGTGTCCACTTCTGATGACGGAGATTGGTTTTGATTCAGAATCGGTATATCATGTTGACGTTGTGGTCGTGGAACTTGTGTGAAGAAATCAGTCAGCTTTGCAGTCTTGGACTCTAAATCCAAAGTCTTCTCTTGTTTCTCTTTTGATAGTTTTCGCTTTTGTGCACCACTTAACTGAACACGTTTCATCTTGGTTCTTGGGGTCTGTAAAATACAGAAATAAAAAGAATATTTTATTTGTATATTATGTGGCAATCAACACAGTTACACATATCACAATCTTGGCTTTGTTCTTTTATTCTCAGAAAGACAAAATGGGAACCGTACACAACCAAAGTGGCAATTTAAATATAAGTGGCAATTAAATATAACTCAACCGAAATATCAACTCGAAATTGAATACAAATCAAATCGAAAGAAGGAACCAAAAGAAGGAACCGAAAGAAGGAACCGAAACCTATAAAATAAAAATACTTAACATTAGAATTAATAATACGCAATCTATAAAAATATCAATATTAACATTTCACTATTAACGAGCCACATTTTATATTTACATTTATTTATTTATTTAAAACACAATATTTAATTATAGGAAATATGAACATTTGCTTAGGGCCTAAATTGTCCTAACTACGTTTGATGTTATATATACATTACAAATTATTCACTCTGGTTATTACAATCTAAATTCTTTTTATACTGTTATGACAATAGATAAATAAATTATAAATAAAGATACGTGTATGATAAAATATTGTTATATATACAAATAAAGTACACTTCATAGACTTACCCTAGAGAAGAAGAGAGAGCAACAGATAAACTTCTTCAACGCTAATTAACTTAGGTCAGTATTCTATTATTATAATGGCCGTGATAAACATCACTTGATACAACAGCAATATAGAGAGTTTATAGTTTCTTTTATTTTAATATTAATTTATATTACAATTCTATAAACCTAAATCTTTCTGTAAAACAATACCAAATGATTATGTAAAATATATATTTAATATTATATGCACAAATCACACGTTCAGAATAACTTCCTATAGCACACGAAAATATTTAATCTATATGTATTTTTAATATGGCGCTCAAAGATTTGATATAAACAAAATAATAACGCAAAGCGTAAAGTGTGTGATTACAACGAAATATATTTATTCTCTCAAAAGGGTTGTTGTTCACTACAAATTCAAACAATGAAAAAAAATAAATACTATATATGAATATATATAATTCAGTTTTCAACAGCTTATAGGCTATAAGCCGCGATTATAATAGTATAATAAATCCATGGTAAATCCGACAATGGAAAATTTCTGTGGTGCCCCCCTTCCCTTGATGCCCTAAGCACGGGCTTATTTTGCTTAATGGTTAATCCGGCCCTGACCTGACGTCTATGCTCGATATATCTATTAAAGTTAGCTACTGTGCCATTGCGCTTATTAAGTCTGTATGCTCTGTTACGCTCGTTTATGAACTCACCTATTTCCCTAGTCCAACACTTGGGCCTACCATGATTTCTAGCGCACTTGGGTCTACGAGGAATAAACTCCCTTTCGATATTCAAAAAACTTTCTTTAAACGCCTCCGAATGAAAATTTGCGTCATTACCCATAAATAAATTATCACAGTCCACTACTCTCATCCTATCCGCAAAACTATCAAAATTAGCCCTACGAAAATCAGGGACTTCTATTACGTTACTATCCTTACTGTTTTCGATCAATAGCTTAAACCTAATAATTTGGTGATCACTACATCCCAAACTCTCACCTACTTCTAAACCTTCGACTATATTTTCGTCGTTCGTCATCACCACGTCTAAGATATTGTCACCGCGCGTTGGTTCGGTAACCATCTGTCGTAAAAAATTATCTTCCATGAACTCATTCAGTCTCAAACCCTCATCATTACCATCTCGTAATTAACGTTAGGGTAGTTAAAGTCTTCGACAACTATACTATCCCGATTATTAATAAAGTTACCAAGAAGTGAGTAAAATCAAGTATCGGTATCGAGTGGTTGAACGGGAGGTCTATAAACAACAACAAAAATTAAAACTAATACTACGCGCCCTAACTTCAACGCATATCGCATTAATTGCTGCTGGAAAATCTATCTTAACCTCGATAGCCCTAAGGGAATTGCGAATGTACAACAAAACGCTGCCACCAATCCTATGTAACCTATCATTAGTAAAAAGTTTAAAACCCGGTATATCAAGTTCCCCCAACAAGTCCCGAGTCACGGTATTTAACCACGTTTCGGTTATAGCAACTATATCGTAGTTTCCGGAATAAATTATCGCCTTAAATTCGTTCAATTTATTTCTAAATATTACACGCGTTACAATAAAAGACATTTAATTTATTTTTTACCACGGATCGGCGTTTTAAACTATTTTTTCACGTCGGCTCGGCGTTTCCCGGACCCACAACGTTTAAAGAAAGCTTTGATCTATACAGCTTTCGAACGTTCTCATCGATTAACCTACCTAGCCTAGTATTCCCTATTTCATTGAAATGCACCCCCATCTTTTATAAAAAGGCTAGGATCACTAAATTCTGACCACAGCTTTACGAAGGGTACATTTTCCTCAGTATAAATCTCTTCTATCATAGTTTAGTATTTAAAAATATTGTTTTTGACGTAATCCTAAGACCCAAACCGTGCCTAGGGATAATACTTAGAACTAAAGACCTATCTGACCTTGCCTTCAGAGACCTAATTAATCCCCTATATCTCTCCAAAAGGTCAGGCGCTCTCGTATTGGGCCTATACGAGTCGTTGCCCCCTACCATCGTCACCAACATCGAGTGATGGGAGGCAACATCAATCCTATCTACGTCGTCTCTAATTCTGTCAACCCTGGCCCCTGGTAGACAGACCCTCCTCCTCTTGGTTGGATTCCGTTCAACGAACTCTTTATCCATATGACGCACTAAGGAGTCCCCAATTAAAACAGTTTCCCCCTCCTTCACAACCCTATCCAACTGGGCGAAAGGGTTCGAAACCTCGATAGGTGGGGGGATTCCTATCACCTAACGTACGTGGCCTAGCTCCACCCTTAACTTCTCTAAATCCCTCCCCGTCCACTAATCTCGGACCAACATTAACCCCTTCCTCAACTCTGTCTAACCTTCCCGATAAGCTACCTATACTAGAAACTATGTTCCTGACCTCACCCTTCAAATTACTAACGTCTTCAACGTTAGTATAGGTTCAGCCTTCGTCAACTGTAACCCTACCCCTGCCCTCATCAAGCTTTGCAAGTCTTTCTGTCACCTCGCGTACACTACGTTTTATATCAACTATCTCTTCCCTTAAATCACAAAAGAAACAAACCGATCTCTCGATAATCGCCATAGGACCGCCGTTGTAATCCTTAAAATCCGTATACCACCGATTAACCCTCCACCTAGCACACGACGCTTTCTGCGACGGCATCGCGCAAGTTAAAGTAGTTAACGTTTATAACCATCACAAGTTTAAGTTAAATTAATCCGGCACGCTATGAAAACTTCTAAATCGCTGAAAACCACTAATATTCAGTTACTTAACTATAACAATGTGAATATAAACGCAAGTATATAAAATTCAGAACTTTCCAAAAGTAAGTTTATCGGCAATATCCCAAAGTAGAAACAATATCAGAGAGCCCAAGGAATGCGTCCGCTCAGTAAGGAGTCTGGCTGACAATGGAGTAAGGAGTCTGGCTGACAATTTAATTTATCGAAGTAAAGCCGCGCCCTGATGACACAATTATTTTTATGTAATTTCATTCATTTAATAATTCCCAAGCTAGTGTATGACTCATTTCCTTCCCGAATGGATTGTGAGACGCTCGGCTCCAACGTTCTCTGGTGACGTCAACCGTTTGCGTGGTGGCGTAGCCAGGTTCCGTTCCTTTGACTATTTAAGGAGGGGATCAGCGCCCTTAAGGCAGATTCCGAGGTGACGGGTCTCCGGGCTGACGAAGAAAGTCAGTTCGTTAGGGAATTGCTTTTGGAATTGGAAGATTAATGGGTTTCCAATTGGAGTCTGACTGTAGGGAAAAGGCAGTAGCTTAGCAATTGACTCATACAAGCTTGGAGACTCAGAATGAACAAGGGTGTCTTAGAGCGGTCTCTGGCTTATTTAATATCTTACAATTAAGAAGTAACTAGTATTATATTTATGAAATTTTTATTATTATTATTAAACTCTCTGTTCTGTGTAAAAGAAACATTTGATTCACCATAACTGATTAAACTTTATCTTGCCTAAATTCAAATTAAAAGTCGTATTAGCCGTTGAGTTTTCTTTCCTCTTTGGACTTTAACAACGGGGAAAAAGAAAATCACGAGCCCATACAGTACTCCTCGATTGTGGGATCTCGAGCGTCGCGACGACATTCTGCATCCAGGAGTGCTTAAGTAATACCCTCTCTTGAGTAATCTGTGCCATCCTGATTTTGCCCGAACCCGGGGAGAGGCGTATTACACACACACACACACACACACACACACACACACACACATATATATATATATATATATATAAAATTTAGGATGGAGCGAAAATAAGAATTTTAGAATATCAATTTGGAATACCTTGGAAAAGTTGTAAATGACACTAATTTAAATGTCCACCATATTTGAACTAGCTGCTGTTTCAGTAAGAGGCTCCCCAGTGACCTTGAAAAACCGTCACATTTTGAGCCTCAGTCACTCAGTCTTCCTAAAGTGCGTGCAGTGACGAGATGTGTTACAGTTTAGCTTAGCCTATTAGTATAACTACTTAACCGTTTTTGCATGCATAAATATTTATTTCTTGTAATTCTCTGATTTAATTACATTAATTCTATTTTTTCAGAAATATCAAAATGGATTAAAAAAAGACAAGGCAGTGTAGTATATGCCCAGTTTTTGGCGCTGCTAAAGAACTAAATAGCAATAGGCTTCCAACCTATGAAGAAATGTTTAGACATTATTTATGGGTAAGAGCTGACATAAAGTTCACTTTAATAATAACAAAGATCCTGCAGTCTCTGACGTATCAGAAAGAGTCGCTTTAGATATTGAAAATATTTGGGTAAAGGCCTCAATTCCAACAGTTTCTCACAAAAAGTTTTGCAGCTTATTCGCTCCTATCATAATAAATATATGGTGTTGATAAAGCCATACAAAGGAAGAAAAGAAAACCCAAATTATCAAAACAAATTACAGTTGTTCAGAGAAAAAGCTAAAAATTTATTTGATATTGCTAGCTGCAAATGTGAGCTTGATTCATGTCACTGTGATAAAACTTAAAAGGTTCCTCGCATTGAGCAAAAATTTCTCACTGATCAAAGAGGCGATAGAAAAATGGCAATTGGGAACATAGATAAAATAACAACTGAAAAACTTAAAAGGAATATGAAACGAAAAGAAGTGGAACTTTCTCGAATTAACAAAAGCACTTCAACTAATGATGATGCTGTAGGCCTAGGCCTTGATTCTTCTGATTCGGAGGGTGACATTTCAGCTTGTTCAGGGAAAGAATCAAACCCGACCGAAACAAGAGCTGTTGATGATGCTAGACCGTCTAACTCGCATCAACAAATGAGAGTTAATTTAGGAAATGTTGCACAAGTTTGTGATAGATACGGCATATCTGACCGGGCAGGTGCATCTTTGGCATCTGCTGCCATGCAAGATGTTGGTCTAATAGGAAATGAGGATACCTCCCTCGTAATTGACAGGAGTAAAATTGGAAGAGAAAGGACGAAAATACGGCGTAAAATGCAAAAAGAAGATAATGAGGAACACTTAAAAGCTCTATATTTTGATGGAAGAAAAGATAAAACTAAATGTCATATCAAGCAAGGCAAAAAATATTATTACAAGTCGGTCACTGAAGAACACATAACCTTAGTAAGAGAACCAGGGTCTCGCTATGTCGGTCATATTGCACCTGTCTCTGGTACTGTTCATGGTGTTAAAGATTCGTTATTTCAGTTTTTATCAGAAAATATTCAAAACATTGATGAACTGGTGGCTATTGGATGTGATGGAACTCCTGTAAACACAGGAAGGCATAATGGAATTATTAGCCTCTTAGAATTGGCATTAGGTAGACCTTTGCAGTGGTTAATATGTCAATTGCACGCTAACCAACTTCCACTTCGCCAATTGTTATATCACATTGATGGGAGCACAACAGGACCTGATACCTTCTCTGGAACAATTGGCAAAGCACTGAAAAATTGTGAACAACTTCCAGTTGCAGGGTTTGATAAAATTGAAGCTGATATACCATACATAGCAAATGAAGACTTAAGTACGGACCAGAAGTATTTGCTTGAAATCTGTAAAGCTGTGTGTTCAGGTAAATGCTCTCAGGATTTGTCTGCAAAAAATCCAGGAACTTTATCTCATGCAAGGTGGATAACTCAGGACCGTCGCCACGGGGGGACAATGGGGGGCACTGACCCCAACAATTCATTTACTGCCCCCGAAGTCAAATAACTATCATCAAAACTAAAGCTGAATGGTTTATGGTTGTGGTTTACAATTCGTCTAATTCAAATTTACTTACATTCTCTCTCTCACACTCTCTCTCTCTCTCTTTCTCTCCTTGAATATCGATCTACACTTGTACCTAACGTTGAGGGAAAAATACGGTCTTACGGTCTCACAAGAAGTTGGCATAAACATTATTTTGAATCTGGCGCCGCATTGGTGTTGTAACCTCGTGGCGGTATCGATAGTTCTTATACATAACGTACTCGACATTCTGAGTAGTGAATTCGAAATTTAAACTCGTGCCATTGCCCTGTTCCTTTTCATTTGTATCGTCTAAAATAAGTGAGTTATGGAGCCCATTGTATCAGTACAAGTAGAAAGAGATTCTGTGATGCGAGTAAATGAAATTAAGGAAGTTTTTGAGTGAAAGCAGAGTAATTGAAATACAAGTCCATGGTATTTGATTTTTTTCTGCCTTTATATATATCCTCTTCAGTCCTGAGTGAAAAAATAATTTTGACAAAAAATTTTTTTTGGTCGTTCTTATTAATTTAGAAGAAGGAAAAAATATGTTTTTTTTTTTTTATTTACATTATAAGAAATACTTATTCTGAAACTTTGCATCCCGTAAATGTTAGTTTGGATTTCACAAACATATCTCAATGTTATGATCCTGCCCCCCCTACACCTATGAATTTCCCCGCTATGATTATAGACCTGGCGACGTGCCTGGGATAACTATAGCAAATCGAATTCTACGCTTATACATTACTAAAGGTAAACCACCAGAGAACCTTCGTGCATTAGCAACATTTGTAATGAAAGTTTATGCTCCAATGTGGTTTACCATTAAGTCAAAATCTTCATGCACAGAAGGAGGAAGACATGTCTGGGAAACCATTTCAAGATCAAGATACCTTCCACTTGAGCTGAGAAACGTTGTGGATTCTTCAATACAACGCAACGCTTATTTTGCTCACCCAGAGAACCTATTGCTCTCCATGATCACCAATGATCAGGAGTACATCAGAGAGCTGGCAATTCGAAGAATTATGCTTGCAAGAAGCAAAACACAAAAGGAAATCCAAAAGTTTACAATACCAAGGTTGAACTTTGGAGCAAAAGAATACATTGATCTTATTAACTGGAAAGAAGAAGGGCGATTAAGTTCTCCGCTTTTGCATCAATTAAAGGAGAAGGAATTGAGAGAACTCACTTCCAAACAGTCAGATTTTTGAGGCATACTTGGGATGCCATGTCACACACAGGCCGTAGAAAGATGTGTTAAACTAGTAACAGAAGCAGCAGCTACAGTTTATGGAAAAGAACGAAGGAATGGATTCATTCGAGTGAGATTGGAATCAAGAAACATAATGCCATTTTTCAATACTAAATCACAACATAGTTCGATAAGCAGGAAAAGGAATAAGACTTAGACAAAAGTCCATAATAAGGTTGGGTGGTTGGGATGGGCTAGGTTGGAACTCGATGTATAGGAGATATTCCGCGCAAGACGAGAGAGAGAAAACGAAACAAATGAAAAAATGAGGTAACCACCCGGGAATCGAACCCGGGATCTTCCGATTGCCGGTCAGATGCGATACCATTACACCATGGGCCTCACTCTTCCAAATGCCGTAATTCTTCTACATACTCGCAGAAACCAATGCCCCAAGGGGGCACCTTCCGCATGCCGTAACATTATATACATTCAACTGCAAAGAACACGCAGTATAAATAGCGTATACAAGCGTCGTTCTTTACGTTATTTATACTGCGTGTTCTTTGCAGTTGTATATATATATATATATATATATATATATATATATATACATATATATATATATATATATACACACACACAAAGTAGCGGAATGCTGCCAGAAATGTTCAAATTAGGAAGCGATTTTTTGCCCTCGCTGGCAGGGTTTGGAAAAACCCGGGTTTTTCACAAAAAAACAACAACCCAACTGGGTTTTTGTGTTTTTGCTGTGTTGAAATTTTTTTTAGAAAGGTTCGATAATTATGTAGTGCCTAATATATCTATTATTTTATTAATTTATTTATCTAATTTACAATATATATTAAAAAGACATCTTTATTTCACAGAAAGTTCAGATATGAGAGATAATAATGACATATTAGAATTTTCTCCATTTTAATTTTAGATCTTTCCTTTATTTCTTAACAGCAGATTTCAGCTTTATTTAGACCTAACTCAAATTTAAATTTTTAAGATGCCAAAGAGTTATAGAGGTGGAAGATCTAAAGCTAGTGAATGGGACGAGGTGACTTTATTAAGTGATCGGCCTACTAGAGTACTATGCAATTATTGCAAAAAAGTATCACTCGAAAAATTGAGAGAGTGAAACATCATCTAGAGAAATGCAGTAAAAGAAAAGTGGAATGTTTTGAAAATGAGGCAAGAGGTATGCCGAGACTCGAATTTGGAGCATCAGTTGAAACTGATTCACTTCCTCCAACTTTGGCTTCTGGCAAAGATGATCAAAGATTATAAGTGAAAATGTGCCTGAAATGAGTGACACCAGTGCAGGTTCTTTATCATCCACATTCTGTCATTCAACACCAATAAAGCATGATAAAAGGCAAAGATCAATTACACCATTTGTGGTAAGAACGACTGTGGACCAAAAGGAAGAATTAGATTTACAAGTTGCAAGGTTCTTTTTTTCAGCTGACATACCCTTCAACGTTTTAGAAAATAAAGAATTTATAAAATTAATCAAAAGTCTAAGATCAGGATATGAACCACCGAACAGGAAAAGGTTGGCATCTTATCTGTTAATAAAAGTTAATGATGAAGTAATCCATGAAATGAAGAATGACCTTAATCTTGATGATTGTACCATTACCCTTATACAAGATGGCTGGAGTTCAGTAGGTAATGATCCTATTATTGCGCACAGTATTCATAATGGAAAAAAGCCATATCTGATTTCAGCAGTAGATGCTGGAAGTACAAAAAAGACAGCAGAATATTGTGCACAGTTAGCTAGAGAAGCAATAACAAAAACTAAAGAAATATATGGCATTGATGTAAGTAAAACTATTTTGTAGGTACATTTTATTTTAGTTATAAACTGAATGTAATTCTCCGCCTTAGTATACTCAAATGCTCAGTTCCTTATGAGTTATGACATTTTATTTTCAGGTATTTGCTATATGCACTGATAACGAAAACAAAATGATAAGAATGAGAGAAATTCTTAAGGAGGACAACTACAGTCTTATTACTTATGGCTGTTCAGCATGTTCACCTGTTCAGCATGTTGTAGAAATTAACAAATATTTCCGAAACCATCACCAACCTCATGTAAGCTAAAAACAAATCCAATAAATTAGCTACTGTCAGCTTTACTTTTATGCATTAGCACTGTCAATGTTAGCATTAGCACTGTCAATGTTAGCATTAGCACTGTCACCAGTGTGAATCCTAATTCACGACTCATTAATAAGTTGCATAGGCTATTTATTTATGCTGTCAAATCCAGCAATATTTGTAATAAAAATTTATATTTTAGGGTTGGTTAATGGAGAAAGGAGGTATGATGACGCAACTACCAAATGAAACCAGATGAAATTCTCAGTTAGAATGCATATAAACCTATTTGTCAAATTACTCTCTATATATAGACATAAGAAGAGAGCATATTGAAAACATTGATCACAACATCGGAAAATTGATAGATAACTTACCTATACAGAGAGAAGCACTCAATTTACAGTCACAACTCTTACTTGTTGGAAATGCTCTAGATAAGGTGTGTTTATATTATGCAGTTAAAATTACTTAACTTTAAATACCAATATTACTGTAATTTCAAGATATTTTATAGACTCATAGTGCACATTTTATTTATAGAATCCTGTACTAAAGCACTACTAATAAATAACACTGGTCAACAAAGATTTTTCATCAGAGTAAAATTTGCGGTAGCTGGATAGCATTTTTCACGCTGATTCCAAAACTGCATTCAGATTTTTTCTAGCACGTATAGTTTTCAAGATGAAGGCATATATATAACTACACAGATTTAACCATTTTAAATAGGCAAAATACTAATATTTCAACATTTGATTGTGTTTATTTTATTGTGTTTTTTTAGTTTATTCATCTTATTTATTTCAATTATCTTAATTATACATCTTATGTATTTCAGGTGCGAGCTTTTACGTCTAGCAGCATTGTGATTCAGGCAACAACGCCGTGCTTTGTGTGTCAAAAGATCAGTCCAGTCCAAGAACTTGTTGTGTCAAGTTGGTGTACATTTTTTTTGAATTTATAGTTTGCTCAGGTCAGTCAACATGCCTCGACAATGTAAGAATGACCGCGACAAGTTCTGTTTCGTATGCGGCCAGTTGACAACTAAAACACAGCGACGAAGTATTACAACCAACATTAAGAAAATATACAAGCTATGCTTTGGTTGCCATCTAGGTGACCAAGATAAACCATGGGCGCCACATCAAATCTGTTCTGGCTGTTCAAATGGATTACGTGATTGGCTTAACAAAAAGAAAGCTTCAATGCCATTTGCCATACCCATGATATGGATGGAGCCGAGAGATCATCATGAAGACTGTTATTTTTGTAGTGTAGACTTAATGGGGTTTTCTGCCAAGAACAAACACCAGATTGTATATCCAAACTTGGATTCAGCACGTAGACCAGTAAAACATGATGAAACATTGCCCATTCCAATTCCCCCAAGTGATAGGCTAGATTCTATCATAGATGACATGGAAAGTGATGAAGGTGCAACTGGCGTTTCCGGACCATCTACAGAACCAGAGTACACTTTTGAAGGTAGACATTTAGAGCCTAAAAAGTTAACCCAAGGACAGTTGAATGATCTTGTTAGAGACTTATCGCTGTCTAAAGAGAAATCAGAGCTTCTCGCCTCAAGACTAAATGAGAACAATTTACTTGAGAACAATGTTCGTATTAGTTACTACCGAAAGCGGAATTTTGAATTAACAGCATTCTTTTCAGTAGACGGTCCTCTCTGTTATTGCCATGACATCAATGGACTATTTACAGCCATATCTCAGACGTATGTGGCATCTGAGTGGCGCCTCTTTATTGATTCGTCGCAGAGAAGCCTGAAAGCAGTTATTTTGCATAATGGTAATATAATGCCATCCATCCCCATTGCCCATTCCGTCCATCTAAAAGAGACATATGACAATATGGATATACTACTTAAGGCAATCAAATACGACAGTCATCAATGGAATGTTTGTGGAGATCTAAAAGTTATAGGAATGCTTATGGGTATGCAGTCAGGATTCACAAAATTTGTTGTTTCCTTTGCCTGTGGGACAGTCGCGCCACTATAGAACATTACACCAAAAGTGACTGGCCACTTAGGTATACATATGTCCCAGGGATAAGCAATGTCCAGTCTGTCCCTTTAGTGGATCCCCAAAAGATCTATCTGCCACCTCTTCACATTAAACTTGGTTTAATGAAGAATTTTGTTAAAGCAATGGGTAAAGTCAATTCTGAAGGGTTCCAATACCTTTCAAGGAAATTTCCGAAGGTTACTGCAGCAAAATTGAAGGAAGGAATTTTTGTTGGGCCACAAATAAGGGAGGTTTTGAATGACACTGAATTTGAAAAAGTCCTAAGTCCGCTGGAATTGAAGGCTTGGCTGGCGTTCAAATGGATATGTGAAAACTTTCTTGGAAGCAACAAGTCACCTGCGTATAAGGATGGAGTCAAGAACCTCCTTGATGCCTTCAAAGAAATGGAGTGTCGAATGTCGTTAAAATTCACTTCCTGCATTCCCACTTAGATTTCTTTCCTGAAAACCTTGGTGCAGTGAGTGACGAGCAAGGAGAGCGCTTCCATCAAGATATTCAGATGATGGAGAAGCGCTACCAAGGATATTGGAATGAAAGCATGATGGCGGACCATTGTTGGATGCTGTATCGTGACAATCCAGGCCAAATTTACAAAAGGAAATCACACTCACAGCGCTTTTAATAAAATAATGTATATTCTTTATTTATAAGTACATTGAATAAGGTATATGATGTATTTGTTGTTTAGCATTCCTAAGTGTGATCTATACATCCATAAATTTTCTTATAGCAATATCAAAAACTTAAAAATATCAAAACCAGTGTATCTATATAACTATACGTGCTAGAAAAAAATTAAACCAGATTCGGAATCAGCGCGAAAAATGCATTAAGAAAAGTGTGATCATGTTTGTGATGAGAAAAAAAAGTTTCATTTTGTTGGCCAGTGTAATTAAAGTACACTTCATTTTATATGTGTTGTAACTTGTAACACCAAAAAATAAATTCTAACAATGCATAATTCTAAATGTTTACAGATGTTTTCATTCAGCCATATATAACTTTATCGTTTTTATTTTTTTTGTTACAGTTGCAGGCTGATAATACAACATTATCTGATGCTATTGAAATTTGGCTCAATTTAATCCAAGATGAAAAATTAGCTCCATACAAAGAAGATATTATTAAGAGATTTAAAAAAAGCTATGGAGCAGTAGTATAGCCGCAAAAGGGGAGAGTGCAAGAATGTTGCAGGTTATTATGTAATGTTGCAAAGGGGGTGGGGTTGTTGCAAATGGGGGCGGGGTTGTTACAAAGGGGGAAGGGGTTGTTGCAAAGGGGGGTGGGGGGAAAACTTGGAGGCGGCGTTATCCCCCAAGAGAAAGGAGAGAAAGGAGGAGGAGAGGTGTTCACCTGGCAGGAGCCAAGTGCACATTAAGACTTCAGCCGAGTTGGCGTTGTTTTATAGGCTCCTAATCAGCCAGTTGGTGTAAATGGCTTGAGTTGCCAGATACCGCGATACCATTGTATACATTATTATAGACTCCTAATCAGCCAGTTGGCTGTAAATGACTTGAGTTGTCAGATACCTCTTTTTAGCAGTATTATTGTATACATTATTATTATATACGCCTAATCAGCCAGTTGGCTGTAAATGGCTTGAGTTGCCAGATAGCGCCATGTATTCATTTAATCGAAGACAGAGTTGCCAGATACCATTGTATACACTATTATAGACTCCTAATCAGCCAGTTGGCTTAGAAGGCTTAAATATTGCCAGATACCGCAATACCATTGTATACACTATTATAGACTCCTAATCAGCCAGTTGGCTTAGAAGGCTTAAATATTGCCAGATACCGCAATACCGTTGTATGCATTATTATATTTCGAATACCGGTAGTAGAAGGCATAACAATTAAGTAAAACAACATTGCATCATTCTGTTTATTATAAATATATAGAAAATAAATATACATTTGAGGAATATGCATATAACAGTACAGGAAATATATACACACAATTATGGATATATATAAAATAAAATATACATTTCAAATAAATATACACTTAAATAGAAATATGTACATAACAGTACAGGAGAAATATCACGCAAAATATATACATATAAACACAAATCAATAGAAATATGCGTATAATCAGTACAGGAGAAATGTCAAGCAAAATATAAATACAATTACTTTTTTTTCAAAATACTAAACTCGGTCTTAATCGAGTTTACAATTACATCATTATTGCTCTGCATTACGCAGTATATGCGGCTTAATAATATTTCACCGCTTAAAGTATAGGGAAACCTGTACTCGATATGAAGGGCTTTCATATCGTTCAGTACTATTTTTGTTCTCACTTTACAACCGGTTGGTAAGTCATCTTTAAACACGTCTAGAATACAATCAAAAGCACGCACAAAGAGTTCATCGTTAGCTACATTATTAAACACAAGTTTATAAGAACGCTTTTCCAATCGAGGGTTTATTTCTATCGACTCGAGCTTTTCAATCGTGAACTCACTCAACATAGCGGCAATTGAAATAATCTTCTAAATCGTTACGACAACTTCGCGTTATATAAAGAAATAGTTCTTCAGGGTGAACGGTGTAGGTGAGCTCAGCCTTGTACCGATCAATTGCTTTGTACCAAAGTTCATGGTATTTCAAAGAGTCTAAACTTTTTAAATAAACATCCAGCACTAGACCATTCTCACCAGTCCTACACTCGGTAAACCCATCGAGCAGAGCGGTGTATGCGTATTCAAGTACTGTATCAAAATAAAGCATGTCCGTAACACGCGCGTCTAATATAGGTTTCAGCTTACGGAATCCGACGATTTCAAACATTCTGTCGAGGATGAAACGGTTTCGCGTAGGAATAAGAGCGTTATTATCAGAAGCATTCTTCCACATCAACCGTATATCAATGCACGGCCGATCGTTTTTATACACAACGTACATACAACGGCGTATGAGGGTGCGTCACTAATCTGCTCTCTTCTTGTACCTACGTTAGCAGGTATTTTATAACGATCTTCACTCCACTTCTCAACTATCACAAAGATTCTATTCATCTCCTCGATACTTAAATAAACCCGTTTGTTTGTCGGTCTACATTCCGTTTCCAGTACATAGCTAATGGTACCGGAATTACGCCTGAACACGCGCAACGATTTCGTCACGGACACATCGTACGAGGCGTTGAGAATGCTGCTCAAAGGAAGTTCCATCGTATTCGAAGAGCGCACGTCCACTCGGCTCAAGCTCTGAGATAACTATGAGCCGTGTGAGGCACGCAGGTAGGCAGGAATGGTTCGACGGGCGGCTGACTCGATGATACGTGAATGGGCTTGTTCCGCGAGTCGAATTTTTGTACCGGTACAAGAATATCACTACCAGCCTACGCACCAGACATTTTGGATAAGAACTAGGAACATTTTATGTTTTACTGAATATCTCCACACTCCGGCGCACTATTTGAGAGGAACATATGTTCATATTTTTCCTTTCTGCCCATCAAACGATACTCGTCTCTAAACTCTGTTAAAAATTCACGCAGGACACTAGCCACAACCTCACTACGAACCTCATCATGATATACGTTAATATAGTGATAAAAATACTTAAGATTGTCCATGATCACGAGATTCACATTTCCAGTCGTAGGGTATGAGTAATCGACATGGTGTAGCATGACGTAATACCGCTTGTCACACCACCCATCAGCAAGACTCATTATCCATACCTGCTGCTTCTCTTCTGCACGCGTTGTTTCTTTTACTTCACGGTGTATGTGAGACTTTATAAAGTTTAGCTCTGCAGTATACTTCAGCACATCGTCTGTGCAACGAAAGCCTTCAACGGTCTCACCAGAACATCCGTAGAGTATTTGTACATCTTGGAACTTCGCACAATCCAATGTGTTTTTAAAAGAGGCATAGGAGGGATGAATAGGAAGTTTTTCGGTATCCACCACATCCTGACACTTTACTGAATACCATTTCGTAAACGTTGTACAAGCAATATTAAAGGTAGCCATTTGAATACACGTCTGATCTGAATACACGTCTGATCTCTCGGGCTTACTGCGGTCGACTGACCACGCAGGGACTCCCAGATAGTAGCATGACTCACGGTCTTACAGTGGGCGGAGCTTAGAACTTTCACCTGCACACACACGCACACACACACACACACACACACACAAAGGAGAAAGTGAAACGCTATTTGAAACATGATTTATTTAACAAACGAGATATTCAAGTTATATATATTTACAAATACGATTTAATAAACGAGATATTCAAGTTATATATTTACAAATACGATTTAATAAACGAGATATTCAAGTTATATATATATATATATATATATATATATATTTACAAATAGATACGATTATATACAAGACGTGTGAGCTAGAAGCATCATTGGTATCCAAAAGGTACGGTATCATAGGTACCAGGTAACTGGTAACGTTTCCTATAGGTTTACGGCACACCATCGTACCCCTAAGTTCCTTCACGCCCCCCAGCTTCTGCGCCCGAAAATTGTGGGTGCCTACAATTAGTTGGGGAGGTTGTTCATCCAAACATACTAGATCCTTCAACGACTCAAAGTTAACAACCTCCCGATTCGCATGGTTGAGCGTAATACCCTTTGCCTTCACGATATATTTCATTTCCCCCACCCTGACCCGTACCCATAAGTCTTAGGTCCTGTTGAGGCAAAAGAGTCGGCGTATACGTTGTCCCCATACTCATCCTTGATCTCATCAGTGAGCTCGCCGAGGAACTCCCCAATAGTGGGCATGTATTCACCCTCCCTCTCTGTGAATATCACGCTATCTGTATCGGCATACAATACTCTCCGCCCAAGAGAATGCAATAGACCCCAAAGTTTTATACGGGCGTAGGCTGTTGTGAAGCTGGCCACAGGTATGTTTGTAACCCTTGAGGTATCTGTGGCAAATTCAGTGTTGTTGTACTTTATTACGTAAGTATTACCTACATTTACGATCTCCATGACCTCTTTATCGGGGGCATTGGCATAATCCCAGACATCGCTATAACTTTGTGCCAAATGAATGCTCCCTCTGCCGGTATTCTGCGCAAATTTTCCCCATATACTGTTTAGACACAACTTTGCACTAAAGCGCTTGCCAGGATTCTTTAAAATTTGGACACGATCAAGTTGTATACCTTCGCGGTCGCGGTAACGTTGAATATAGGCAGACTTTTCATCTTCGGTATCAACTCCTCGCGGATACCCTGATGCCTCAACCTTATCCTTCAAAAAGGTGTTTATATATGGTGTGAAAAGGTTGGGTAGCTTCTGAAACCTCCACACCTCATGTATCTTCAGTATTCATAACCATGGCGCACGGCTAGGGCCAACTCAGGACTTGTATATACGCCTCTGATCTTACGCTGGTGGGGTATATGGTTACATTCGCCGTTATCCTCTTCCGCGCACTTCACGCACAGGGGAAACATGAGCTTGTCGTCGATAACGACAGGTAAGATCGGCATCCATAAATTGCGTGGGGGGAGTACGTCTACGAAAGAGATCCCAAAGTAACGATCATTCAAATTTTTTGAAAATTCATTGATGGATGGTAGGCTAGGCCCCACCAGTTTCTCAGGAGCGCCCACGGGGTACGGATTGCTCTTCATCACGTATGGGTATAAAGAACAGAAATCGTAGTAATGGAGCTTCACGCCCTCCGTAGGTGGGAAGTATAGTCTGAAAGGATTTGTACGTCCTCCAAACAAGCTATCACCACATTTGAGAGGATCCAGCACCATTGAACGCTTGATCGCTTTTATTTCCTCACGGTACACCTCGTCTGTCTCCATCCGTGCATCATATTCATGCTCCCACAAGACTTTGTGAGTGAACTGTGATCCTATAAGTTGATCGCGGGTGCGGGTCGATGCAAGACAGTCGGCAGGAGACCTACCGTGGATATCTCCGGTGATTCCGCACTCAGGACGGGGGCATCCATGCCACCAGCAACCGTTAAAGGAGTACACAGTCTTCACACCAGTGACACGGTTTTCACTTAACCCATCAACCCAAAAAACACGTCCATTAATCTTAATGGGTACTTCACCCGTGTTGCGGGCGTGCTTTATGTATACACCTGTCTGTTGCTGTAGGTGTATGAGCCAGTAAATAGCCTTGTGCCCGTAGCTGCGGGGATTGTTTCGGTGAATAATGGCTAAGGTGTCTTTCGGCATGAAGTTATCTTGAACACCGTAAAACATAATGATGCGATGGTGGTTGCGACTTGCAGTGGATCGCATTTGAAACGGGCTATGTACATCCTTCTAAAGGCCTGGAAACATACTCTAAGCACGCGCACATCATTCACGCAATAACGCTCACATTCATCAGCTATATTATAAGGGTTACGTTCATTAAAACTGTCGTAGTATCGATCAAAGTCTTCACGTTCATCCATACAGTCAAAATAATGTTTGGGGGTGGTGGGCCTACGTAGTTTAAAGTCTCGCTGGTGAGGAAAGTGTATGGGAAGTATCCTTTGGAAACTTCAGCTGCTACTCCCATCACCTTGGGTAGCTTTGCTAATTTACAAGGTGTGAATAATAAAGTATCTTTAAATTGTACATTGCCTCTTATCTGCATCTGCATTAATTTGTTGCCTCTTTTCAATGGATCACCTGTAAATATCTCAGAGGATTCGTGTTCAAGCAACTCCTTATAAAGGAACTGCGTGTCAAACTTTGCCCCTTTATGGGCGAGAATATACACAGTCATTTTTTTGAACTTGTCGGCTAACTTGACAATATAGGACACAAATAGTTTCACAGGACTATCGCTGACATTCGTTTTAAAAACGTTTGTCCGTTTACCACATTTGGGGCACTCGTCACATTCGATATCCATACACTCATCACAGATAGTCTGGCTCACAAGTAAATGTGGAATTACCTCTTTGGTTTCAGCGTTCGTATATGTTTCTATATCGTAGTATACAGTTATACAAGGGTTATTTTTAGGCTTAGCATCTTTCATATAACATACATGCTTTACTCCATCCGCCTTATATTCCTCCTGGCATGTAGGACAGTGAATTACGTCACACTTGTGCTTAAATTTTCCCCAATTATCCATTGTGTGAAACATACCACATTCACAGATTCTCATTTTCCTGCACGTGCCAATTGATTTATGGAAATCAAAACAGCTATTATTGAAAAATGTGCGTCTACACACATCACAGTCTCTCTTCTCAGCTTCAACTACACGGCTTTCACATTTGGTGCTTTTACACTGCTCACATACCATGTGACATTCTTTACAATGTCTCACTATATCATCCGCAAACTCGAGGCACCCCTTACACAAATCATGATGTCTCCCATATTTTCGACTTTTGTCATAACTCGCGTAAAGCCACCTTATATTACGGATGGGGAGATACGTTGTCCCTGACAATCCTAAAATAAGTAGGGGCCTTGTACGATCTCTCACACAGCTTTTAAAAACATACACAGTCCTACGACGATCATCCAACCCAAACACAACTATGCGGACATTCATTTCCTGTTCTACCCTTCTCAGCTCTTCAGGACCCATATTACAGTCAAATTCAAGTTCACAGTCTACAGCTAGTTTACGGGCATGCTCCACGACTGTAGGCAACCAAATTTTTTGAGTTCGTGTATTTTGTACAGTAAACATACGTGCTAAGAGTACTGCTATAAAGCCGCAACCACGATCGACGTTTATATGCCGTCTATAAATAGCTTGAGAATTGAAGTTAAGAGTATACGGTATGGCACTATGACCCGCAACACGGTATACATGGTCAATATTTACCGTGAAGTTGTCCATATTGAAGGCTATACTACTTTGGGCGGCTTGCATTATACGCCCTAATATATATTCTACATCTTCAGCCGCCAAACGTCTAAATGGCACTATCACCCAATAATCGTCTACATCACCGTCATCTGACCCGAATCCAAAGGACAGACTCGTCCTGACTTCACGCTCGTCACGATTCTGAAGAGCAAACTCTATAATATGCTCTACAACCCGGCGTAGTCCGCGCTCAATTCCACTGCTATACATGACTCTAGGGTCGACCCTGACTCTATACGATTTCTAGTCAAGGCTGGGGTGGGGGCTACGGATCGCACCAATTCCAGCGTTATACCATCCTCAACAGAACGGGGGGCGGCGGATGAATTAGTGGATATATTAGCGGAAGGTGCTGCTGATGGGGGCCCTGTTGCGTAGGAGGTTGATGGTTGGGGCTCTATTATTGTAGACTTAACAGAACGGGGGGCGGCGGATGAATAAGGGGATATATTAGGTGCTGCTGGGGGTGTTGTTGCGTAAGAGGTTGAGGGTTGGGGATCTATTACCGCTGCAACAGACGCGTATTTCGGTCGCTTTATACCTGACGTGGGTATCTCATACCTCCGCTTTGGACGTGTTACCGGTATCGCTGGTGAGGGTTCAGGGGAGGAGATCACAACTACACTGTCGTCGAGGTCATCCGTAATGATGGGCTGCTCTACCTCATCGTCATTCACGGTTCTGTGGGAGAAGAAATATAAGGATCAGCACTCAAAATTTGTAATATTTTGTAAATGACTCACTTAGGAGTGTGACGTGTTAGAAATGGACTCTGTAGAAAAATTCAGATTCACGAGCCCATCCACATGTATTATATCTGGACTACAGGATGTGGTAAAACTGTGTTTATGCTTAAAATCATTAAAGAAAAGGGGGAGATGTTCTCGAAATTTGTGCATAAAGTTATATGGTGCTATTCGACGTATCAATCAGTGTTCAACGAGTACCAAGATGATAGTTTGTTCCACAAAGGCGTATATGACGTTAATTCGTTAAAGGGAAATGAATATACAATCATTGTAATTGACGATCTCATGTTGGAGATGGATAAAACGTTTGCCGAGACATTTACAGTATTCTCCCACCATCTTAACATAAGCGTGTTCTTCATCAATCAGAATCTATTTTTCAAAAATAGATACATGCGCGATGTGTCGTTAAATACGCAATATCTAGTCTTATTCGCGCAACGTAGAGATGTATCACAAATTGGGGTATTAGCCAATCAAATGTTCACGAATCAGCGTAAGGAGTTTTTGGAAGTTTATAAAGAAGCTACAAGCACTCTACGGATATTTGTTTGCGATCATCCGCAAACACGTAAGAGTGCTTGTAGCTTCTTTATAAACTTCCAAAAACTCCTTACGCTGATTCGGAACATTTGATTGGCTAATACCCCAATTTGTGATACATCTCTACGTTGCGCGAATAAGACTAGATATTGCGTATTTAACGACACATCGCGCATGTATCTATTTTTGAAAAATAGATTCTGATTGATGAAGAACACGCTTATGTTAAGATGGTGGGAGAATACTGTAAATGTCTCGGCAAACGTTTTATCCATCTCCAACATGAGATCGTCAATTACAATGATTGTATATTCATTTCCCTTTAACGAATTAACGTCATATACGCCTTTGTGGAACAAAATCATCTTGGTACTCGTTGAACACTGATTGATACGTCGAATAGCACCATATAACTTTATGCACAAATTTCGAGAACATCTCCCCCTTTTCTTTAATGATTTTAAGCATAAACACAGTTTTACCACATCCTGTAGGTCCAGATATAATACATGTGGATGGGCTCGTGAATCTGAATTTTTCTACAGAGTCCATTTCTAACACGTCACACTCCTAAGTGAGTCATTTACAAAATATTACAAATTTTGAGTGCTGATCCTTATATTTCTTCTCCCACAGAACCGTGAATGACGATGAGGTAGAGCAGCCCATCATTACGGATGACCTCGACGACAGTATAGTTGTGATCTCCTCCCCTGAACCCTCACCAGCGATACCGGTAACACGTCCAAAGCGGAGGTATGAGATACCCACGTCAGGTATAAAGCGACCGAAATACGCGTCTGTTGCAGCGGTAATAGATCCCCAACCCTCAACCTCTTACGCAACAACACCCCCAGCAGCACCTAATATATCCCCTTATTCATCCGCCGCCCCCCGTTCTGTTAAGTCTACAATAATAGAGCCCCAACCATCAACCTCCTACGCAACAGGGCCCCCATCAGCAGCACCTTCCGCTAATATATCCACTAATTCATCCGCCGCCCCCCGTTCTGTTGAGGATGGTATAACGCTGGAATTGGTGCGATCCGTAGCCCCCACCCCAGCCTTGACTAGAAATCGGTATAGAGTCAGGGTCGACCCTAGAGTCATGTATAGCAGTGGAATTGAGCGCGGACTACGCCGGGTTGTAGAGCATATTATAGAGTTTGCTCTTCAGAATCGTGACGAGCGTGAAGTCAGGACGAGTCTGTCCTTTGGATTCGGGTCAGATGACGGTGATGTAGACGATTATTGGGTGATAGTGCCATTTAGACGTTTGGCGGCTGAAGATGTAGAATATATATTAGGGCGTATAATGCAAGCCGCCCAAAGTAGTATAGCCTTCAATATGGATAACTTCACGGTAAATATTGACCATGTATACCGTGTTGCGGGTCATAGTGCCATACCGTATACTCTTAACTTCAATTCTCAAGCTATTTATAGACGGCATATAAACGTCGATCGTGGTTGCGGCTTTATAGCAGTACTCTTAGCACGTATGTTTACTGTACAAAATACACGAACTCAAAAAATTTGGTTGCCTACAGTCGTGGAGCATGCCCGTAAACTAGCTGTAGACTGTGAACTTGAATTTGACTGTAATATGGGTCCTGAAGAGCTGAGAAGGGTAGAACAGGAAATGAATGTCCGCATAGTTGTGTTTGGGTTGGATGATCGTCGTAGGACTGTGTATGTTTTTAAAAGCTGTGTGAGAGATCGTACAAGGCCCCTACTTATTTTAGGATTGTCAGGGACAACGTATCTCCCATCCGTAATATAAGGTGGCTTTACGCGAGTTATGACAAAAGTCGAAAATATGGGAGACATCATGATTTGTGTAAGGGGTGCCTCGAGTTTGCGGATGATATAGTGAGACATTGTAAAGAATGTCACATGGTATGTGAGCAGTGTAAAAGCACCAAATGTGAAAGCCGTGTAGTTGAAGCTGAGAAGAGAGACTGTGATGTGTGTAGACGCACATTTTTCAATAATAGCTGTTTTGATTTCCATAAATCAATTGGCACGTGCAGGAAAATGAGAATCTGTGAATGTGGTATGTTTCACACAATGGATAATTGGGGAAAATTTAAGCACAAGTGTGACGTAATTCACTGTCCTACATGCCAGGAGGAATATAAGGCGGATGGAGTAAAGCATGTATGTTATATGAAAGATGCTAAGCCTAAAAATAACCCTTGTATAACTGTATACTACGATATAGAAACATATACGAACGCTGAAACCAAAGAGGTAATTCCACATTTACTTGTGAGCCAGACTATCTGTGATGAGTGTATGGATATCGAATGTGACGAGTGCCCCAAATGTGGTAAACGGACAAACGTTTTTAAAACGAATGTCAGCGATAGTCCTGTGAAACTATTTGTGTCCTATATTGTCAAGTTAGCCGACAAGTTCAAAAAATGACTGTGTATATTCTCGCCCATAAAGGGGCAAAGTTTGACACGCAGTTCCTTTATAAGGAGTTGCTTGAACACGAATCCTCTGAGATATTTACAGGTGATCCATTGAAAAGAGGCAACAAATTAATGCAGATGCAGATAAGAGGCAATGTACAATTTAAAGATACTTTATTATTCACACCTTGTAAATTAGCAAAGCTACCCAAGGTGATGGGAGTAGCAGCTGAAGTTTCCAAAGGATACTTCCCATACACTTTCCTCACCAGCGAGACTTTAAACTACGTAGGCCCACCACCCCCCAAACATTATTTTGACTGTATGGATGAACGTGAAGACTTTGATCGATACTACGACAGTTTTAATGAACGTAACCCTTATAATATAGCTGATGAATGTGAGCGTTATTGCGTGAATGATGTGCGCGTGCTTAGAGTATGTTTCCAGGCCTTTAGAAGGATGTACATAGCCCGTTTCAAATGCGATCCACTGCAAGTCGCAACCACCATCGCATCATTATGTTTTACGGTGTTCAAGAATAACTTCATGCCGAAAGACACCTTAGCCATTATTCACCGAAACAATCCCCGCAGCTACGGGCACAAGGCTATTTACTGGCTCATACACCTACAGCAACAGACAGGTGTATACATAAAGCACGCCCGCAACACGGGTGAAGTACCCATTAAGATTAATGGACGTGTTTTTTGGGTTGATGGGTTAAGTGAAAACCGTGTCACTGGTGTGAAGACTGTGTACTCCTTTAACGGTTGCTGGTGGCATGGATGCCCCGTCCTGAGTGCGGAATCACCGGAGATATCCACGGTAGGTCTCCTGCCGACTGTCTTGCATCGACCCGCACCCGCGATCAACTTATAGGATCACAGTTCACTCACAAAGTCTTGTGGGAGCATGAATATGATGCACGGATGGAGACAGACGAGGTGTACCGTGAGGAAATAAAAGCGATCAAGCGTTCAATGGTGCTGGATCCTCTCAAATGTGGTGATAGCTTGTTTGGAGGACGTACAAATCCTTTCAGACTATACTTCCCACCTACGGAGGGCGTGAAGCTCCATTACTACGATTTCTGTTCTTTATACCCATACGTGATGAAGAGCAATCCGTACCCCGTGGGCGCTCCTGAGAAACTGGTGGGGCCTAGCCTACCATCCATCAATGAATTTTCAAAAAATTTGAATGATCGTTACTTTGGGATCTCTTTCGTAGACGTACTCCCCCCACGCAATTTATGGATGCCGATCTTACCTGTCGTTATCGACGACAAGCTCATGTTTCCCCTGTGCGTGAAGTGCGCGGAAGAGGATAACGGCGAATGTAACCATATACCCCACCAGCGTAAGATCAGAGGCGTATATACAAGTCCTGAGTTGGCCCTAGCCGTGCGCCATGGTTATAGAATACTGAAGATACATGAGGTGTGGAGGTTTCAGAAGCTACCCAACCTTTTCACACCATATATAAACACCTTTTTGAAGGATAAGGTTGAGGCATCAGGGTATCCGCGAGGAGTTGATACCGAAGATGAAAAGTCTGCCTATATTCAACGTTACCGCGACCGCGAAGGTATACAACTTGATCGTGTCCAAATTTTAAAGAATCCTGGCAAGCGCTTTAGTGCAAAGTTGTGTCTAAACAGTTTATGGGGAAAATTTGCGCAGAATACCGGCAGAGGGAGCATTCATTTGGCACAAAGTTATAGCGATGTCTGGGATTATGCCAATGCCCCCGATAAAGAGGTCATGGAGATCGTAAATGTAGGTAATACTTACGTAATAAAGTACAACAACACTGAATTTGCCACAGATACCTCAAGGGTTACAAACATACCTGTGGCCAGCTTCACAACAGCCTACGCCCGTATAAAACTTTGGGGTCTATTGCATTCTCTTGGGCGGAGAGTATTGTATGCCGATACAGATAGCGTGATATTCACAGAGAGGGAGGGTGAATACATGCCCACTATTGGGGAGTTCCTCGGCGAGCTCACTGATGAGATCAAGGATGAGGGGGACAACGCATACGCCGACTCTTTTGCCTCAACAGGACCTAAGACTTATGGGGTACGGGTCAGGGTGGGGGAGGAAATGAAATATATCGTGAAGGCAAAGGGTATTACGCTCAACCATGCGAATCGGGAGGTTGTTAACTTTGAGTCGTTGAAGGATCTAGTATGTTTGGATGAACAACCTCCCCAACTAATTGTAGGCACCCACAATTTTCGGGCGCAGAAGCTGGGGGGCGTGAAGGAACTTAGGGGTACGATGGTGTGCCGTAACACCTATAGGAAACGTTACCAGTTACCTGGTACCTATGATACCGTACCCTTTGGATACCAATGATGCTTCTAGCTCACACGTCTTGTATATAATCGTATCTATTTGTAAATATATATATATATATATATATATATATATAACTTGAATATCTCGTTTATTAAATCGTATTTGTAAATATATATAACTTGAATATCTCGTTTATTAAATCGTATTTGTAAATATATATAACTTGAATATCTCGTTTGTTAAATAAATCATGTTTCAAATAGCGTTTCACTTTCTCCTTTGTGTGTGTGTGTGTGTGTGTGTGTGCGTGTGTGTGCAGGTGAAAGTTCTAAGCTCCGCCCACTGTAAGACCGTGAGTCATGCTACTATCTGGGAGTCCCTGCGTGGTCAGTCGACCGCAGTAAGCCCGAGAGATCAGACGTGTATTCAGATCAGACGTGTATTCAAATGGCTACCTTTAATATTGCTTGTACAACGTTTACGAAATGGTATTCAGTAAAGTGCCAGGATGTGGTGGATACCGAAAAACTTCCTATTCATCCCTCCTATGCCTCTTTTAAAAACACATTGGATTGTGCGAAGTTCCAAGATGTACAAATACTCTACGGATGTTCTGGTGAGACCGTTGAAGGCTTTCGTTGCACAGACGATGTGCTGAAGTATACTGCAGAGCTAAACTTTATAAAGTCTCACATACACCGTGAAGTAAAAGAAACAACGCGTGCAGAAGAGAAGCAGCAGGTATGGATAATGAGTCTTGCTGATGGGTGATGTGACAAGCGGTATTACGTCATGCTACACCATGTCGATTACTCATACCCTACGACTGGAAATGTGAATCTCGTGATCATGGACAATCTTAAGTATTTTTATCACTATATTAACGTATATCATGATGAGGTTCGTAGTGAGGTTGTGGCTAGTGTCCTGCGTGAATTTTTAACAGAGTTTAGAGACGAGTATCGTTTGATGGGCAGAAAGGAAAAATATGAACATATGTTCCTCTCAAATAGTGCGCCGGAGTGTGGAGATATTTAGTAAAACAAAAATGTTCCTAGTTCTTATCCAAAATGTCTGGTGCGTAGGCTGGTAGTGATATTCTTGTACCGGTACAACAATTCGACTCGCGGAACAAGCCCATTCACGTATCATCGAGTCAGCCGCCCGTCGAACCATTCCTGCCTACCTGCGTGCCTCACACGGCTCATAGTTATCTCAGAGCTTGAGCCGAGTGGACGTGCGCTCTTCGAATACGATGGAACTTCCTTTGAGCAGCATTCTCAACGCCTCGTACGATGTGTCCGTGACGAAATCGTTGCGCGTGTTCAGGCGTAATTCCGGTACCATTAGCTATGTACTGGAAACGGAATGTAGACCGACAAACAAACGGGTTTATTTAAGTATCGAGGAGATGAATAGAATCTTTGTGATAGTTGAGAAGTGGAGTGAAGATCGTTATAAAATACCTGCTAACGTAGGTACAAGAAGAGAGCAGATTAGTGACGCACCCTCATACGCCGTTGTATGTACGTTGTGTATAAATAACGATCGGCCGTGCATTGATATACGGTTGATGTGGAAGAATGCTTCTGATAATAACGCTCTTATTCCTACGCGAAACCGTTTCATCCTCGACAGAATGTTTGAAATCGTCGGATTCCGTAAGCTGAAACCTATATTAGACGCGCGTGTTACGGACATGCTTTATTTTGATACAGTACTTGAATACGCATACACCGCTCTGCTCGATGGGTTTACCGAGTGTAGGACTGGTGAGAATGGTCTAGTGCTGGATGTTTATTTAAAAAGTTTAGACTCTTTGAAATACCATGAACTTTGGTACAAAGCAATTGATCGGTACAAGGCTGAGCTCACCTACACCGTTCACCCTGAAGAACTATTTTTTATATAACGCGAAGTTGTCGTAACGATTTAGAAGATTATTTCAATTGCCGCTATGTTGAGTGAGTTCACGATTGAAAAGCTCGAGTCGGTAGAAATAAACCCTCGATTGGAAAAGCGTTCTTATAAACTTGTGTTTAATAATGTAGCTAACGATGAACTCTTTGTGCGTGCTTTTGATTGTATTCTAGACGTGTTTAAAGATGACTTACCAACCGGTTGTAAAGTGGGAACAAAAATAGTACTGAACGATATGAAAGCCCTTCATATCGAGTACAGGTTTCCCTATACTTTAAGCGGTGAAATATTATTAAGCCGCATATACTGCGTAATGCAGAGCAATAATGATGTAATTGTAAACTCGATTAAGACCGAGTTTAGTATTTTGAAAAAAAAGTAATTGTATTTATATTTTGCTTGACATTTCTCCTGTACTGATTATACGCATATTTCTATTGATTTGTGTTTATATATATATATTTGCGTGATATTTCTCCTGTACTGTTATGTACATATTTCTATTTAAGTGTATATTTATTTGAAATTTATATTTTATTTTATATATATCCATAATTGTGTGTATATATTTCATGTACTGTTATATGCATATTCCTCAAATGTATATTTATTTTCTATATATTTATAATAAACAGAATGATGCAATGTTGTTTTACTTAATTGTTATGCCTTCTACTACCGGTATTCGAAATATAATAATGCATACAACGGTATTGCGGTATCTGGCAATATTTAAGCCTTCTAAGCCAACTGGCTGATTAGGAGTCTATAATAGTGTATACAATGGTATTGCGGTATCTGGCAATATTTAAGCCTTCTAAGCCAACTGGCTGATTAGGAGTCTATAATAGTGTATACAATGGTATCTGGCAACTCTGTCTTCGATTAAATGAATACATGGCGCTATCTGGCAACTTAAGCCACTTACAGCCAACTGGCTGATTAGGCGTATATAATAATAATGTATACAATAATACTGCTAAAAAGAGGTATCTGACAACTCAAGTCATTTACAGCCAACTTGCTGATTAGGAGTCTATAATAATGTATACAATGGTATCGCGGTATCTGGCAACTCAAGCCATTTACGCCAACTGGCTGATTAGGAGCCTATAAAACAACGCCAACTCGGCTGAAGTCTTAATGTGCACTTGGCTCCTGCCAGGTGAACACCTCTCCTCCTCCTTTCTCTCCTTTCTCTTGGGGGATAACGCCGCCTCCAAGTTTCCCCCCACACCCCTTTGCAACAACCCCACCCCCTTTGCAACAACCCCCTCCCCCTTTGTAACAACCCCACCCCCTTTGCAACAACCCCACCCCCTTTTCAACAACCCCACCCCCTTTGCAATATTACATAATAACCTGCAACATTCTTGCACTCTCCCCTTTTGCGGCTATACTACTTCAGCCATGTCATCTTTTGGCAAATATAACTGACCCAAAGTATGAAGGTAAATTTGTTTCCACACAGTTCTATTATTTTTCAGGACAAAAAGTGAATAGAATTGAAGAGGAAGAGGCTGAAGAATGGCTGATTGAAATAAATTCAGAATACATGGCAGGATATTATGCATTCCGCTTAAAAGACGCACTACTTTTTCCTCCTTATTTATTCAAAGATAGTATAGTGAGCTCTACATCAGCTAGTAATTGGTGGAAAATTGTTGAAATGAAAGAAAAAAAGAGACCAGGTTACCATTAGGTTTTGCTAAATTTATGAGATCTATTCATAGTTGTCCGCCAGTTCCGGATCATTGGAAAGATTTTTTTCAACGTATGGAGTAAAATGCGAAATAGGTTAGGGAAAGAAAAGGCAGAAATGTTAGTTCGAATCTACCGCCACCTAAGGTCAAAAGATGCTGAACATACTGATCAATAATCAATATTAGGTACCACTTAAATTATTTAAATTATAAAGCTGAAAAGAAACATGATATATTTTTAGATATAGGTAGCCAATTAGAAGATAGATAAATTAGATACAGTATTAGATATAAGGTTCATAATGAAATATGTCAAATAAATAGTTTCTGGAAATTTTAGTTTATATTGGCCTTATCACATTAATTATAGTTTATAGTTGTTAATATGTAAGACTGCATAACCATATTATAAAAAATGCCAAGTTAAAAATAAGTTTATGAGAAGTAAATTGATGTGGGTTTTTAGGTTGGATTTTTGCTGGGTTTTTGGTGGGTTTTTGGCCTTGGTTTTTTTTTTGGGTGGGTGGGTTTTTGGGTTTGTGTTTTTGGGTACCAACCCTGCTCGCTGGGGACCCTGAACAATTCATTCAAGGGGCATCAAATTTTGAGTGAACATTGACAGTAGCCCGTTGACAACTTTTGCAGGTATTCCAATTCGATATTTGAAAAAAAAATTTTTGGTCATTTTCACTCCACCCTAAATTACATATATATTTTTTTTATTCAGAGTTGTTTTCACTATTCTCTGAACTCGTTACGGTGAGTTCAGAGCTCCAGGATAGTGCTTAATGGATAGATAAATATACAGGGTGTCCCATAAGTCCGGCATCATAGGAAAATAATAAAGAAAGGCAAAACAAAAGCTTTTATTTACAGAACGTGCTCAATATGTCCACCATTGTTTTCAATACACAAATTCAGACGTGATACCCAGTCAGCAAGCACACGGTGAATGATGTCAGGAGTAATGGTGTTACATGCCCCAATAATGCGCTGCCGCAAATGTTCAACACTCCTAATTTTCTCTGCGTATACCAGCGCTTTCAAGTGGCCCCAGAGATAAAAATCTAGTGGCGTGAGATCCGGGCTTCTAGCTGGCCATTCCACAGGCCCTCGACGTCCTATCCAATGACCAAGGAATTGTTGGTACAGGTATTCCCTTACTTGGGTGCTGTAATGTGCAGGAGCGCCGTCTTGATGGAACCATGTTGGGAAATTTCCTTCTTCGTTCAAGACACTGGGAAATGCTTTTCCCTTGAGCATACGTTGGTAGGTGCTTCCAGTGACATGTTCATCGAAAAAGAGGGGGCCTATGATGCGATCCTTCCAAATGCCACACCATACCATCACCCGAGATGCAGCTTGTTCCTTTGAAGAGGAATACCAGTGAGGGTTGTTTTGAGACCAGTAGCAGGTGTTCTGTCGATTTACCTCACCATTTCCATTAAAAACAGCCTCGTCACTGAACAGAATGGTGGACGGGAAATTGGCATCCCGAGCATATTGTACCGTAGCCCATTCACAAAATTCCATCCGCCGGTCGGGATCATCTTCGCTTAATTACTGTAGGATCTGAAGTTTATATGGATGCCATTTGTGAGCCTGAAGAATACGATGGATGCTACTTTTCGACACTCCTGTCTCGGCGGACAATCGCCGAAGAGACTTATTGGGACTTCTGTTAAAATGAGGCAAGATAGCAGTCGCTGTATCATCGTCAGTGGACCTCCTTGAAGGTCCACTGCGTGGTTTATCTTCTATGGATCCTGTTTCCTTAAACTTTGCAACAAGTCTGCTAACACAACTCTGTGTTATTGGCTCGCGGTCTGGATGCAGTCTGTTAAATTCAGCAGCGGCCTCTCTTTGACTCCGATTTCCTATGAGTAGAATTATCTGGATTCGTTCTTCCTTGCTCACAGACATTATGGCCTGTAGAAAGAGAAAAATATGAATTATGGTTTGTAGAAATAGAAAAATATGAATTTCTCCTATGATGCCGGACTTATGGGACACCCTGTACAATATAAAAACAACAAAAGCGGGTGCAGCAGACATACGTACCTTATCACTTCAATGATCAAGTTGACACTAAATTTCAGTTCGTCAGACAGTCTATGAGAGAGATCACTAGCTCTGCCCACACAGGTCTAGAACCACTGAAAGCATATATTTTTTAAAAAGTTGAACCAATGAAATAGCAGAACCCAGGAACAACCCCTTTGGCTTAGCTGAATATGGGTCAGGCCAAAGCCTGACTGGTTTGACAACTTCCGACGGCCTTGCAGGCTCACACATGCTGTCTTCATAATTTTCTCAGGTGGGTTTTATGATTGAATTTGTAAAAAAAAGTGTTGTAGATCTATAAGGCATAATGTTGTAGATCTATAATGCATCCAGAGTTGCTTTTTTTTTAATGTGGTGTGAACAAGGGAAACCAAGGCAAGGCCCTGTATTACAACAAAAATAGAGAGCTAATGCCAGGTTCAAGTATACATTAAGGTATTTAAAAAATCATGAGGATGAGTTAAGCAGGGATGCTCTGGCTAGAAAGCTTGCCAGTAACAATCCAAGAAACTTTTGGGAAAGATTAAAAACAATGAATAATAGTGCAATGACTCTCCCTGCCAATATTGAAAATATAACTTTAAAATGGGACTGAGAATATAGTCAAATTATGGAATGAACACTACACTGTAGGCCTGTTCAAAAATCAACTTTTTCTTATTTTCATAGGTTTCTGTACATTTTCCCATGCTTTTTGACCTGAAAAAGCCGTAAATCACAACTATTTTGACCTAGGATGTTGGGAAGCATTGCCGCATGGAGCTTTAAATTTTCTGCCTTGAAATCGGCCAAAGCGCCAATTCCGGGGTCCCTTGAATTATGTTTTGCACTTTAACTTTTGATCTAAACAAGATAGAGCAACAAATTAGGTATCAAATGAAAGAGCATAAAATTAATAAATAATAATAATAATAATAATAATAATAATAATAATAATAATAATAATAATAAATAAATAATAATATAATAATAATAATAATAATAATAATAATTATCTATCATTTTTCAGGAAACAACAGAAACTCAATCAGAATCTAGAAAACCATCTACAAGTTACAACTTCACAATGGCATTAAGCAAGGAGCTGAGGGAGCTCCGTGGGCGCACAGTTGATATCTCAGAACCTCCACGTACTGTCCACAGGCAGGTGTCAACTGGGCCATCTACCAGATCTCTCACTGAAACTTTCCTGGTTGGATACCCTTCAGCTTTTATCAGTGGTTCCCAGCTTCCCACCAACAGACAGGCGTTCCAGTATTTCCTTAATCTTCAGAATTTACCGGAAAATGCAGGGAGGCCCATGGTTCAAGACCTTGCATATGAAACAGTTGAATCTATCATCCCATTCTGGCAGATGGCTAGGATCAAGACAATGACCAAGTACAACGCAATGAAGCTCTTCATGAAACTACATGAGAAACATCGTGCTCTGGTGAAAAGCAAAGGAAGAGCAAGTAACCCTGGAGGAAAAAGAGGAGCATTTGTGCTGGAATTAGACAGCCTGTTCGATATAGGAGCTCCAGATGCAATCCAGGAAATACAGAACAACAGACTGTTATCCAGAGAGAAGAAAGATGAGGATATCAGGTTCTACGAAGATCAAAAGACTGAGAGGAAAGGTCACATGTCTGGTCATGACAAGATTTTTGAGACAAGATCCCTGCAGCAAGCAGCGAGGAATGAAAGACTGCAGCATAGACAAGAACAAGGTAAAACTAATTACTTTGAACGTTACAAAAAGTTTTAAGTTTTACTTCATTGCGATATTTAGCATGTACTTAACAATTACTGTCTTAACATGTTGTACTATTTTACAGCTGCAGCAGAACAAGAGGCAGTTGTTCATGTGGATGACATTACCTGGGGTGACTCAACTGACAACGACGCTAACACAGAGGACATGGATTACCATCAGCCTCGTCCTGGATGTTCTCACCATCAAGACACTGTGACTAGTGTGACTTTGACGTTTCCAAGGAAGGTCATGGAATGTGATGTCATCTGCAATACAGCTGATCGTCTTGGTTTATCAGACAATCAAGTTACTGCCATGGTTTCTGCCACCTTGAAAGCTGGAGGGGCTGATCTGGATAACTTCGTCATCTCAACCTCAACAACACGTCGCAACAGAATGCTGTCCAGGTATAATATCAGCCAGAGTCACATGTCCAAGTTTTGTGAAAACCCCCCACAGTACGCTGCCTTACACTGGGATGGAAAGTTGCTCAAAGATGTCTTGGGCAGTGAACCTGGAAGTACCTCAGAGACTTTAGCTGTGCTAGTGTCTGGTCCACCTTCATACACTGAAGGAAAGTTATTCGGAGTACCTGTCATCGACAATTCTTCTGGCACAGCTCAGGCTGAGGCTTCAATGGATTTACTGGAGACATGGGAACTTACGGATAATGTTACTGCCCTTGTTTTTGACACTACATCCAGTAACAGTGGAGTTCACAGAGGAGCTGCCAAACTGCTAGAGAAAATGCTGAACAAAAAGGTGTTTTATCTGGCCTGTCGACATCACATCCTGGAAATCCTAGTAGGAGCAGTTTGGGAGAAGCTGTTTGGGAAGGTGAAGGGGCCAGATAATCCCTGGTTTGAGCATCTGAAGGATGTTTGGACGGACTTGTCCAAGGAAAACCCAAAGATGCTGGCTATCAACAGCAAATGGCTGAAGGAAAAGAAGAAGAACAGTGAAGAAATACTCCAAGACATTCTAACAGCAGAAAGGCTTCCAAGAGCCGACTACAGGGAAATGGCTGAACTGACAGTCATTGTTCTTGGAGGAACGCCTCCTCGAGGTATTCACTGGAGTCGACCAGGCGCCATTCATCAGGCCAGATGGATGGCCAGAAACCTGTACTCCATGAAAATGCTGATGTTTGCAGATCAACTTGAGTACGACGAAGACACTGTATCAAAGCTGGAAAGACTCAACACCTTCCTTGCGCTGTTCTACACTCCTGTATGGATGATGTCAATGTCTGCTGCAGATGCTCCCGTGAATGATCTAAGTCTAATCCAGGACATGTTGAAGTACAAGAAAACTGACCCAGAGCTTGCTGATGCAGTACTTAATAAGATGGAAAACCACAAATGGTACCTGACGCAGGAAGTCGTGCCATTTTCCCTGTTCAGCAGTAGATTGAGTGACACATTGAAGCACGACATTGCTGCCCAGTTACATGCCACTGAGAAGCCAGACAGCTTCAGAACAGGAAAGCCTCTATTCCAGAGAGTCACAGCTAAGACCACCCTGGTTGATCTCATTGGCCCAGAATCACATTTCCTGCTGGACACACTGAACATTGGATCCGAGTGGCTTCTGGAACCTGTCACGTCTTGGCCACAAAATGAGGACTACAGAAAAGCGTTGGACTATGTTAAGAATCTGAAAGCGGTGAATGACATTGCTGAACGTGGTGTCAAGATGATGAGCGACTTTGCAAATGTTATAACAACAGATGCCAAGCAAAGGGACTATCTCCTTCAAGCTGTGGAGTTCAACAGACGCCGCTTTGACAGCTTCAAGAAACAAACTCTCAACAACTGACTGTGTAAATGTAATTATGAAATTAATCATCATGTAATGCTTTCACTTCTTGATCGATTAGACTTGTGACAAAATGTTAATCTCAAATTTGTGTCATGAATAAGGCGCCTTGTCTGCCTTGAGTGTGAGAAAACGAATTTTGTGATATTTCTGAAATCTTTGTATGTACCAATGTGCCATTTCTTGTTCCAAGACTATCATAATTGTATAAGTTAGAAAGAGGATTAAAAACACTTTAATTTGGTGCCTATTTTGTTGCTCTATCTTGTTTAGATAAAAAGTTATAGTGCAAAACATGATTCAAGGGACCCCGGAACTGGTGCTTTTGGCCGATTTCAAGGCAGAAAACTTAAAGCTCCATGCGGCAATGCTTTCCAACAACCTAGGTCAAAATGGTTGTGATTTTCGGCCTTTTCAGGTCAAAAAGCATGGGAAAAAGTACAGAAACCTATGAAAATAAGAAAAAGCTGATTTTTGAACAGGGCTAACACTACAGTGAGTTATTCAACTCTGTACAAAAGAACAATAATGTTAATTGTGATGCTACCTATAGTCCAGATATAAGAGTTAGTGTATTTGAAACTAAACAGGCCATAAAATATTTAGATTATAACAAATCATGTGGTATTGATGGTATTTCTGCTGAGCACCTGAAATTTAGTAGTGACAGATTAGTGCCTCTGTTAGCTTTGTGCTTTACAGGTTTACTGATACATGGTGTTTTGCCGGATACAATGTTATTCGTTGTTTTGGTGCCAGTACTAAAAGATAAAAAGGGTAAAATCAAGAGTAAAGATAACTATAGGCCAATAGCTTTGGCCAGTATTATGTCTAAGGTGTTTGAATATATATTCATTAATAGACTTGAACAGTGGTGTAGTCCTAAAATTTTAAGAAGGGTAACGCTACAGGCAAAACTTTAATAGAGCTTTTCATAGAACAATTACTGTATAAAAATAGTAAAAGTTAATTCGAAAATAAAAAATATATATTTAGTAAATAAAACTACAAATACAGAACATGCTCTAGTTACTTTTAATTTGAATAAAACACACACATATAGATACTCGTATCAGTCGTATGTACAGTATACGGTATAATGCAGTTTCATAGTGATATAGTAGATACTACAGTTACAGCTAGTCTACAAATCTGTGCTAATTAAATTCATCTGACTAAAATCTCCGTAAGTGCTCAGCATTCAGCTATGGCTACTACAGTAGGTACTAGGTAGTATAACGCTACTTCACTGAAATTTTAGGAAGTATAACGCCGTTATACCGCGTTACCCCTCGACTACACCCCTGGACTTGAATGTTACCTGTATACTAGTGATAACCAATTTTGTTTAAAAAAGAAACACAGTATTGATATGTGTGTGTGTGTGTGTGTGTGTGTGTGTGTGTGTGTGTGTGTGACTTGAAGGAAATGGTCTGCAGAGGTAGGCGTTATTTTTATTTATTTTGATTGGGTTCAGAATCCCAGCTGAGCCTTGAACAGCCAAGCTCAGAGGGGCTACTTTAACTTATAGCCTAAGTTAAGCTAGACTAAAATAAACTTACTGACTTGGAGGTCCTATTAGGTCCTACCTCAAGGTTGCTGACTTGATGTGGGCCTACTTTAGGCCTCAGTTGCATAAAATTAAGAAAAAATACAAAATGGGCACTATTTATGGTCTTTCTAAACCTTGCAACAACAACACAACCTGCACCATTACACGATGCAACAATCTTGTATCTAAACAACCAAACTGAATTATAAGAGAACTCTCTATAAGACCACGCCCTGTAAGTGCCGCATTCAGCAAACGAATAGAAAGGACGCGCCAGTGCCAGAGGCGTACCGAAGGGGAGGGCGATAGGGGCGATCGCTCCCCCCTTGAGCTAATAAATTATTAGCTCAACAACAACAACAGGATGAGACTGAAAGTGAAAAAATTTCGGCGCTATCGGCGCTAGCTCTTGCCTCCCCTACTACTAAAAATCTAAAATGGCTTAGGATCCCGAAAACTCTTAATCCGGTCCTGAGAATAATTTTCTTTTATAAAGGTAACAACAGTCCAAGGAAATGCTTAATCTCGAAATTAGCACTTTTTTATTCTTATGTTAATACAAATCTGAGCATCCTAATTGCGGTTTGCACTGAATATTATGTTACTAATCAGATTTTTATCATAATTTTTATATTTTTTATAATATAATTTTTATATTTTTATTCATAATGTGTCTTAGCAGTAGCTAGTTAATCATCTCCAACTGAACGATAAGCTCATCATGAACGTACATAAAAATTATTTATCTCTATTTCAATTATAATTCTACGATCAGTTCCAAGTTCGCCCCCCCCTTGGCAAATTTCTGGGTACGCCCCTGGCCAGTGCCCCCCCCCCCACAAAAAAATTTATGCCACAAGAGTGCCCAACTAATGATGCCCCAAGAGCCCAAAAATGCTAACTCTAAATTAAGTGAATATATATATATATATATATATATATACACACACCTTAATTTAATATATACAAGTAATGCTGCATCAATCAGCCTAGTCATCATATCGCCTTGGGACAACAATGGCTCTTCCTCTTCTAGATTTTCTAACACTCCCTACCGAAGAGGCATTGTTGTCATTACCTTCTGCAAGTTTAGCCAAGCCTTCTCCATGAGGCTGTAACCAAAATATTTCATCTTGACTATCCGTATTTTTGCTGATTTCTAAAGCATAGAGTTTTTGTATAGGTCTCTTTAATTTTCCTCCTGAAGTCTTTACCAGTGCAGACCTAACTAAATTGTCTTTGCCAACAAACAACTCTTCAATTATGCCAAGCTTCCAGTATTGCCTTGGTCTTTCATCCCCAATCATTACCACTTCTCCCACCGTGATACAATTTGCATTGGAGCCCTTTACATTGCCTGATGGGTAAAAATTGAGTTCTGGCAAGTATTCCATCTGCCACCTCTTCCATAACTGATCTTGTAGCTCTTCAAGGTACTTGAACCTTCTGGTTAACTCTTCTTGAGTGCTCTGGATAGGCTGTAAGTCTTCTGGCAAACTGGGGCTTGATGTTAATCGTTTACCACAAAGAAAATGACTTGGTGTCAATGGCTCTGCATTCAGCATACTGTTATAAACAAAGGTGATAGGCCTGCTGTTCACCATTGCTTCTACTCTCACAAAACAGTGCAGAATTCTTCTTTGCTCAAATGAGCATTAATCAAACGTTTCTTTAATGGACACTTTACACTTCTCACTAGCCTTTCCCAAAATCCTCCCCACCATGGTGCTGTCTCAACAATAAACTCCCACTGTACCCCATGGTGTGAAAAGTAGGATTGGAATCCCTCCTCTTTTAGCAAGGACCAAACTTCTTGGAGTTCCTTTGCAGCCTTCTTGAAGGTTTCTGCATTATCCGATATGATTTTATTTGGGAAACCTCTTCTGTTCACAAACCTTTTAAAGGCCAAAAGAAATACATCACTACTTAAGCTGCTTACAAACTCCAAATGGATTGCTCTGGTGGTAGCACAACCTTACCTTACAACCTTACAAAGGTTTCGCGCGATGATTTCTCATTTCGCGAAGGTCAAGCTTATCGCCCCTCCTCTCGAGTTGGCCTGGTGAAGTAGTGAGTTGGATTCTTGCGCTCTCCACCTCACATAGCCAGTTACGCCCGGCTCATCGGGGATTGTTCTGAGCCAGGCGTCTAGTCTTCTTTTGAAGATTTCCACTGCAACTCCCTTCGTGTTTCTTAGGTCTTTGGGCAACTGATTAAACAGTTTTGGTCCTCTCACTACAAAACCATTTTCTTTCAGGGTTAAGGATGTTCCCTGTCTCGCCTTCAATTTGGGAATACGACACAGTCTACCGTTTCTACTTTCCACCGTTGTTTGGGGAATTACAGGGTTCAGAGTAAGATTAGGGACTAGTTTCTCCATTATTTTCCAAGTGTAAATAATGGTGTATCTCTCTCTTCTCATTTCCAGTGAATATAGGTCTAGTTCGCGTAACCTTTCCCAGTAATTTAGTTCTTTGCACCCATTGATCTTGGCTGTGAAGCTTCTCTGGGTTCCTTCCAGCTGTCTAATGTCTTCTTTTTTATATGGGGATGTTAGGACCGAGCAGTATTCCAATTTGGGTATTATCAGGGTTTTCAGTAGAGGAATCATTACATTCCTATCCCTTCGTTTAAAGGTTCTCAATATCTGACCCGTTATTCTCTTGGTGTACCGAAAATTCCACCCATGAAAATTCCACCCACGAAAATTCCCCCCAGTAAATTCCACCCAAAGAAAATTCCACCCACAGAAAATTGCACCCACGAAAATTGCACCCACCCAAAGAAAATTAGTTTAACCAATCGTCAATGCCGTACAGTATAAAGAATCCTCTTCTCTTAATATATAAAAATAAATAAATAAAAAAAAAATTATTGTTTTTTATTTATTTTTTTAGGTTAATTGTACGCCCTTGACGATTGGTTAGGTTAAGTCGTGATAGTTGTTTGGTTAATTTTTGCTACCCGCGACCCGCACGAAAAACCTATCAGATCATAAATGAAAGACTGAAGAGACTAGTGGAGCGCTATAATAATACAGATAGTTTAGAGTTCCTCAAGAGCATTGCATACAATCTTCATTAAACGTCGAATAATTGTTTTTTAATATATCTTTTACTTATAAATCTTTTACTTTTTACTGTAATAAATTTGAAATAAATCTTTTACTTTTTACTGTAATAAATTTTTAATAAATTTATAAATAATAATACACATTTTAAACTTAAACTAATTTTCTTTGGGTGGGTGCAATTTTCGTGGGTGGAATTTTCTGTGGGTGGAATTTTCCTTGGGTGGAATTTACTGGGGGGAATTTTCGTGGGTGGAATTTTCATGGGGGGAATATACATGGAACCATTCTCTTTGCTCTATTTACTGCTATCTTATTTTGTGTTTCAAATTTGGCATCGTCTGTAATTACAACCCCTAAATCTTTTGCTCTGGAATTTCTCTGAATTTCCTGTCCGTTTGGGGTATAATATTCCATGGATTTTAGGTCTTCTCTTTTTCCGTACCGTAATAGCTGAAATTTCTCGGTGTTAAACTTCATATTGTTGTCTTCCGTCCACTTGTAGATTCTGTTTATGTCGGTTTGTAGAGATCCTATGTCTTCTGGGTTTCTTATTTTTCTACTGATCTTTGTGTCATCCGCAAAGGATGTTACTCTGCTGTCTCTGGTAACTTCCTCATCTATGTCAGTTAGCATGATTATGAAGAGTAGTAGAGCTAATACTGTTCCTTGTGGTACTGAGCTGAGGACCTCTGATTCTGATGAAGATTCTCCTTGTACTGTAACGACTTGCCGCCGCTCACTAAGGAAATTATATATCCATTTCCCTACTTTTCCTGTTAGTCCCACATATTTCAGTTTATGTATTATGATTCCGTGGTCACACTTGTCGAACGCTTTAGCAAAGTCTGTGTATAGCACATCATAGTTTTCATTACTTTCAAGTGAATCAATAATGTTGTTGTAGTGTTCCATTAGTTGTGATAGACATGATCTGCCTGACCGCAACCCGTGTTGGTTATCATTGAATTTTTTCTGAGTTTCCAAAGAGTCATAGATTTTCTGTCTAACTATTCTTTCAAATATTTTAGTGAGATGGGATGTAAGCGATACTGGCCTATAGTTTTTGGCCTCGGATCGATCTCCTCCTTTATATATTGGGACTATGTTCGCGCTCTTCAGGATGCCCGATATTTCTCCCGTGTCTAGTGATCGTCTCCATATCCAGTATAGGGGGCTCAGCGATTGCATTCTTGCAGTTTTTGTTCAGTGTGGCATTCCATTTATCCGGTCCTGCCGCTGAGTGTGTTTTTAGTTTCCCTATGGCTTGTGTAATATCATCCGTCGTAAAGTCGAAATCCGTTATACTTTCTCCTTGTGGTTCTTCTTCAAAGAACGCATTTCTATCGCATATCAGTTTATCAGTTTTTGGGATACTGAAAGATGATTCGTACTGAGCTCTTAATATTTCAAATACTTCTATTAGATCATCAGATAAATCACTGTTCTCATCTTTTAAAGGTCCGATAGTCGCATGGTTTTTCGACTTTCTTTTTGCGAAATTATAGAAGTACTTTGAGTTTGCCTTTATCGCTTCTATAGCGTCGTCTTCTTCTTTTTCTGTATGCTTCTCGATTTGTTCCTGTATGACGACATCGATACTTTGCAGTTTATCATTTAATATTTTTCTGATGTTATCTTTACAATTACTTAATTTTGCAGTCACTCTTTTTCTCTTTCGAAACAATGCCCTCTTTTGTCTTTCGAACCTGCTTCTCTTTCCTCTTTGTTGTATCTTTGGGACATGTTTTTCCACAATTTCTAACGTCTTCTCCTCTAACGTCATTAGCATCTCCTCCGTTGTCTTGGCCTCGAAAATGGTTTCCCAATCTATTACTTCCATGCAGGATGTTACATCTTCCCAGTTTATAGCTTTGGGGTGAAAATTAAAAATTTCGAATTTGCTTCTTCCTGTTGTGCGTGTTCTTTCCTTTCCTGTTGCCTTTATATTAGTTGTTATTTCAATGATGTTGTAGTCCGATATCATAGTTGGGGATATTTCTACTGTTAGATTAGATTACTGTTGTTTGTGAATACCAAATCTAGGCAGTTGTTTTTTCTTATGTTTTCTGTTATTTCTTGCGTTAACATAAATTCACCAGCTAGAGCTAATAGCATTTTTACCTGCTCCTGGTCTTCTCGTGTGCCCCCCTTGTCCTGGTGTATACATATATTTTTTCCTATCCTTTTATATTTCATGAATGGGAAATTAAAATCACCACAGAGAAAAATATTTGGGGTTGGAGAGTGTAGATCTTTTACCAAGTTTCTTGCCTCTGTAATGGAATCTGAAAATTTTGAGGTTGGCGTGTTTGGGGGTCTGTACATTACAATTAGTACCATATTTAATTTTTCAATTTTTGCTGCTACACATTCTACGTAGTTGTTTGAGGTACAGTACTTATAGCCAGTGGCGTACTAAGGGGGGTGCGAAGGGGGCGGTTCGCCCCGGGTGACAGCCAGGAGGGGGGTGCCATCGGGAGAATTGAAATACCAGTACAAGTTTTCAAACCAAATAAAAAATTCGCCAAAGTAAGAAAAAATTTTAAAATGTTCAAACTATTACAACAGCTTAATGTTAATTTTCACTATAAAATAAATTTTTATTTTTATTGGCAATACAAAATTTACAAACGAAAAATTAAATATTTGATAAAAATTACATCGAACGGCGAACGTTTGTTGACGTTTTAGTCATCAGTTTGTTGAGCATAGCCAGCTGGCTGCAACTGACATTCCAAGTCTTGTTCACTTGACACTGTGACTCCATATACATGAGGTATGTTTCATTAAATAATTATGATAAAGCATAAAGTGCTGGTGTTTATAACAATATCATGGTACTTATACCAGTGTCCAGTAATTTTTGACAATGTGGTATCATAGTGATGTTTAAGTGATTATAAATGATAATTAATGATAATTAATAATGATAATAATAATGATAATTAATTGTCTCTGCTTGTCTGGGTTGATAATCTGATAATTCACTGGGTATCTGGTTGGAAAAAGTTTGAGAACCACTTGTTTGAAGCTTTTCTGTTGTAATAAATTTTTTTTACTTCTTTATTTACTGGATATACTGTTAATTTTCATTTTGTCAGTGGTCTAGTTATTTGTGAGTAATGCTCATAGTTTTTCTGCTTTTTTAGGAGTCGTGTTTGCACTTAAACCCCCCTCCGCCCCAAAAAATAAGATGGAGACAAGATGGAGTGCTCATTATGACGCTGTGAAACCAGTGAAGGCAAATTGCAAAAAACTTCACTTTTTTCTACGTGAAGGTCAAAATATGAAAAAAAAAAAACACTCTAATAGACAGAGTTTATTTCCACAACAGTTTCGATGCCCACTGGCATTAGAGTGGGTTTTTATTTTCATACAGAGAAGGCAAATTTTGAAAAGCTGACCTCAACCCTTGAAGTACTGTGCGATCCCAAAGAAAATGTGGACACAAGAGGATCAGCTCAGATTTTGCTGTCTGCTGTATGTGATTTCTCTTTTTTGAGTTACCTTTCTTTCTGGTGTGAAGTCCTGGAAGAAATTAATCTCACACAAAAGTATTTGCAAACACTTGGAATCAGCCTTGAAAAGTGCATTGTGAAGCTCCAAGCTCTAAAACTGTTTCTTGAAGATCAGCGCAATGAAATTGTGGAGAGGGCCATTCATTATGCAACTACAAAGTGTGAGGAAATGGACATTTCTATGGAGAGAAGAGAGAGAGTAAAGCTCCGAAAAAGGATGCCAGGAGAGATTGCAAAGGATGCTGGTCTCACATTGTCAGAGGAAGTAAACAGGGCTATGTTTGAATGTCTTGATCGCTTTCATCAAGAATTGGAGATTCGTTCTAAGGCAATGGATCAAATTCTGTCAATCTTCGCTGTTATTCAGCCAAACACTTTGGTTGTTGCAACAGAAGAAAAACTTCCGAAATATATCCCAAATTTGACTCAGATTTTCGATGAATTCTCTGATGAAGATATCAGTGTGGAAATTGAACGACTTCGGAGGTATTTGGAAGCTGCTAAAATCAGCGTCAAAGAGGCAAAGAAATGGACAGCATTGCAGTTTCTGGAGTTTATTGTGAAATGGGATTTTTGTGAATCTTTGCCAAACTTGTCACTGTGTTTGAGATTCTTTTTGACTGTCTGTGTGTCTATTGCTTCATGTGAAAGAAGTTTTTCCAAATTGAAATTGATAAAAAATTTCTTTCGCTCGACCATGAGTCAGACAAGATTGACAAATCTGGCTTTACTTTCAGTTGAACATGAATATGCAAAGAAGGTGAATTTTGATGAGGTCATTGATCAATTTGCAGAAATTAAGGCTCGAAAGCAGAGACTGTGAATCCTCTCTATTTACCTTTGAAGAATAGGCTGAGCGTTGAGACTGGATTTCCTGTGTTTTTTGTATAAAATAAAATGCAGGATTACCGGTTCACTGAATTTTTAATGTCCTGCATTTTTCTTATTTCCAATTTGCTTATGACAGTATTGTACTGTTTAAAAATCTACTTGCAAACATAATATATTTTTCTGCGTGTTTAAATTTTAAAACTATTTATAGGGGGTGCCAAAGGAAGGATCCGCCCCGGGTGCCAAATACTTTAGGTACGCCCCTGCTTATAGCCATTTCTGCTATATGCCTTTCGTGTGTGTAAATAGCACATCCTCCTTTACGTCTCAATGTTCTGTCGGCTCGGAGGATGTTATAGTTGTCAATTTGTATTTCTTTTTTGTCAATACAGGACTCACAATTTTCACAGTTCGCCTAGCAGTCCTTTAGATGAGTTTCCGTGAGGCATGCAAAGTCTGCTCCGGCTTCTTGCACGAGTCCTTTCAGGTATACAACTTTGTTCGTGGAATGGTTTGATTTAAGGCCCTGTATGTTGGCTAGGATTATTTTTATTTTTTCTCTTTCATTTTCGCATACAGGTGGTTCCGATTTGTTTTCCAATGGAGGTGCCGGTTTCGTTGCCTTGTGGTCCTCCGAGAATTTACCTCTTTTTATCTTTGTCAGTACCTGTTGTCCCGATAACGCATGAAGTGCATTTGTTCGTACCTTCTGTCCGGCTCTCGGATTCCTATATTTATATTTGTCAGCTGGTTTTGTAATTGTTGGATAGTATTTAGCAGCTGAAATGTGTTGTCTGCGTCTAAAAAATTGGCACTCTTCTGTGATGTTCGTTTTTTCTGTTTACTCGTTGCGTTCTTTTGAGGGTGGTGGTATCGGCATTTTTTTTCGTATTTGCAACTCCCATATCTTGCATAAGTGTTGCAGACCGTAAGATGGTGGAACATGCATTTCTTATCAAATTTGCAGTATCCACTTGTGCAATGCGTTTTGCATAATGTGGGATGTGCATATATGCATTGCCCATCCCGATATCTGCAGTTTCCTTTCGCGTAGTATTTACATCGATATTTTCTACGCTTCTGCTTCTTTTCTTATTATTTTCAAAGTTCTTAATTTTGGCATTATCATTATTTTTCTTTGGCTGTTTATTTTCTACGTTTTTAGTTATATCTTTTTATCATTTCGCTCGTTGGACCGTTTGACTACTTCGCAACTTTTACTTATTTCTTTTCTTTCATCTATGTCTTCCTTCCGTTTATTGTTTATATCTTTATTTGTTATTAAATTGTTGTTCGTTATTATGCTGTTATTCGTTATTTCGTCTTCTCTCTCATCCACCCTGTTTTTAGTTGGGACCATTCCGGACCCATGTGTCCCCATTATTTCATTCTTTTTTGTAACTTTTGTAACTTTCGAGTCTGCTATCTCCATTTCTTTAAAGACCGCGAAAGAATTTACGGTCTGTGTACATGCGCCACATAGAAATTTGATCCCCACGACGTGTTTCGCGTTCGAGACGAGTTATTTCCCTATCATTCCAATTCATGCAGATAAAGTCGTTTAGTCGTTAGCAGAAATCACATCTAATCGCCAAGTTTTCCGTTGGTACTAGATTGCACAAATTACAGATTAAGTGAGAATTTGAACCCATATCCTTATTTAGCGTAAAAAGAAACACCCACACAAATTCTTTATTTATTTATTTATTTTTATTTTTATTTCTGTTTCTTTCCTTTCGATGGTCGAGGGTATTTCGAGGGTTTTCTGACCTTTGCGTTTTATGACCTTTTTCCTGCCTTGTTTCAAACTTTCTCGAATGTCAATCGTATTTCGTTTTGAATATATACGTTAAAATTGGTGATAAATTATGTAAACTGTATTGCACTTTCTTAATTTTAATGAATTTCACTTTATAATTTATATGCACGGATTCACTGATACTTTATACACTTTCGGGTGCAAACAGAATAAACCGCCGAGTAGATTATTCCCTTCTAATTTGGGTATTAAATAGAGAGAGCAAAACAGCACGTCCATTCACCACAGGGTACAAGCAATATATGTGAAAAGACACATGTGAAAAGACATATAACCTTTGTTGGACTCCCCTTGCTCATACACATAGACTGGACCTGCAAAGTCTATTCCCACTACATCAAATGGGGTAGTGTAGACACACCGCTCTCTTGGAAGTGGAGCCACCTTTTCATGATAAAGCTTTGCACTCCAACGCTTGCAAACCACATATCTATGCAGGACCTTTTTTACTACTTGTCTAATTTTGGGAATCCAAAACTGTTGTCTGATCTCTGTTATCACTTCTCTAACTCTAGCATGTAACAACTTATGATGCGTATCCATGATCAAAAGTTCCACATAATGCCCCCAGAAGGTAACAAAATTAGATGTCTTTTCTCCTCTGGAAGCCCAGAAAACTGTAGTCTACCTCCTACTCTCAATAAATCCTGATCCAAAAATACATCCAAACCCTTGAGCGCAGAATGTTTTGGTAGAACCTGTAATGGACTACTGGTGAGCAATTCTCTCTCTTCACCAAATTTTTCCTTCTGCACATATACCACCCAGTATTTCCTGGCTTGCTGAATCTCCTTACTTTTCAGAATTCCTTCCCTTCTTGTTTCTCCTTTAATGTTGTTTTAACACTAACAACCTTTTCAGACTGCTAATGTCCTCAAGCCTCAATATGGGGGTCCTGCTGCATAACTTAACTGTTCACAATGCATTTTCTCATCTCACTCACCCATTCTTCTTGAACATGGCATTCTCCTACAATAGGCTGATTAGAAGACCAGTTTTCACCTCCAAGTTTTAGACACTCTGGCCCATTCCACTACAAACTTGACTCTGCAAGATCTTTCACTGAAATTCCTCGTGTTGGTAAATCAGCTGGGTTTTGGGTGCCTGAACAATGCTTCCATTGCTTGGGATCTGTGTGTGCTTGAATTTCCTCCACCCTATTAGCAACAAATGGTTTCCATTTCCTTGCCTGGCTTCTTAACCAGTGCCAAACTATAGTGGAGTCTGTCCACTAATAGTTCGGAATTTCATAAAGACCCAAAGAGTTTTGCACTGTATCTGCAAGCCGACTAGCAATAACTGCACCCATCAATTCCAACCTTGGAATAGAAAGCCTTTTCAAAGGTGCTACTCTGCTCTTTGCAGCAACCAACCTGCAACTTACTTCCTCTTTGAATGTGCCTCTTATATAAATACAAGTTGCATAGGCTTCCTCACTTGCATCACAAAAATGTGCAGCTCCAAATTATCTGGACTATTGTTCAACTCTTCAAAGTACCATCTTGGGATTTCAATGTCTCCAAGATGTGCCAATTCTTTGAACCAATATTTCCACTTTACCACCATATGATCGGGTAACTCTTTCCCAACCAAGTCCAATTTCCGAGAGGCTCTGAAACCAAATTTTTTACTTTATCACAAATGGAACCAGGAATCCAAGAGGGTCAAAGACCTTTGAAGCCAAACTAAGAGCTGTACGTTTTGTCCACCTTGTCTCATTCTCAGCCAGCTCAACTAAAGATTTCCCATTGAAGATAAACAAATCCTCTCCTTGCTGCCAAACAATGCCTAGCACCTTTGTGTCTATTGCCCACAACTCCTTAATATCAGAATCCTCAATACTTTCAGCTGCATCAGGTCCTACATAGGACTGACTCATAAACTGTTGTAACTGAGAATGATTGGTCTGCCATTTTCTAAGCTCCATGCCAGCCTCCCTCATTATAGCTCTAGCTTCCATGAATATCTGTTTAGCCATATCTGTATTATCCATTGAACACAGCAAATCATCAACATAAAAATTTTGCCTTATGTGTTCAATAGTATTAGGATAGACTTCAGAATATTTCTTAAAATGGTACTGTATAGTAGCTGCCAACAGAAATGGACTAGAGCTGAGGCCAAACAACACTGACTTCATTTTATATGCTTGAATCTTGGGTTCATTTTCCAACAAGTCTTTCGTATCCACCCACAGATACCTTACTGCATCTCTGTCCTCTGGTTTTAATTTTATCCTCAAAAAGGCTTGCTTCACATCTGCAATCAATGTTACTCTACCAAACCTGAATCTCAGTAACAAGGAAAATAAATCTGCATTTAAAATTGGCCCAGCATCCAAACAGTCATTCAAGAACACACCACCTTTGTCCTTGGCTGAGCCATCAAAAACTACCCTCAGTTTGGTCGTAGTTTTGTTTCGCCGTACCACATAGTGTGGCCAGGCACGTCGCCAGGTCTATAATCATAGGGGGGCAATTCATAGATGTGGGGGGGGCAGGATAGTTTCAGATTAAACTAACATTTACGGGATGTAACGTTTAAGAATAAGTATTTCTTATAATGTAAATGAAAAAACAAAACTCATTTATTATTTTCCTTCTTCTAAATTAATAGGAACGACCGACCAAAAAAATTGTTTTTTTCAAAATTATTTTTTCACTCAGGACTGAAGAGGATATATAAAGGCAGAAAAAAATCAAATACCATGGACTTATATTTCAATTACTCTGCTTTCACTCAAAAACTTTCTTAATTTCATTTATTTCATTTACTACAATCACAGAACCCCTTTCTACTTGTATTGATACAATGGGTTTCATAACTCACCTAATTTAGACGATACAAATGAAAAGGCACAGGACAGTGGCACGAGGTTTAAATTTCGAACTCACTTCTCAGAATGTCGAGTACGTTATGTATAAGAATTATCGATACCGCCACGAGGTTGCAGCACCAATGCGGCACCAGATTCAAAATAATGTTTATGCCAACTTCTTGTGAGACCGTGAGACCGTATTTTTCCCTCAACGTTAGGTACAAGTGTAGATCGATATTCAAGGAGAGAGAGAGAGAGAGAGAGAGAGAGAGAGAGAGAGAGAGAGAGAGAGAGAGAGAGAGAGAGAATGTAAGTAAATTTGAATTAGACGAATTGTAAACCACAACCATAACCCATTCAGCTTTAGTTTTGATGATAGTTATTTGACTTTGGGGGGCAGTAAATGAATTTGAGGGCAGTGCCCCCATTGCCCCATCCCGTGGCGATGGGCCTGGGTGTGGCAGATAATGTGCCTCCTTGCTCACAAGCTCACTTTCCACCCTTTCAGCATAGCCCTCCTTTACGTAGCTTAGGATGGCCTCATTGTACTCATTTAACAACTCATTTTTCCTTAGCTTGTACAATGAAGTCTCCAACCTCCTATTAGCTAGCTGAAGATTTGAGCTGGGTTTGCAAAAATCCTTCCAAGGGAGGCCAACTTCATAGCAACCATCTCTAAACCCAATCCCTTTTTCAAATTGCTCTAAAATCTCCCTGTTCACTGTACTTGCCTGCTTCTCCTGTTTGTCCTTTATGTCAATGGATTCAAGTTCCCAAAAGGTTTTCAAATGCCTTTCTAAACCATGGCTGTTCTCCTCAATCTTAACAAAAAGAACTTTAACCTCCATAACTAAAGGAAAAAATGGAACCTAACCTAACCTAACCTAACCTAACTAGCTGCACTTGCATATGGAGCGTGATTGTGATCCACAAATTTTTTAAGGTGATGTTGCCCATTTAAAAGTTTTGTTATTGCTCTACCTTTGCAATTAAGTGATTTTCGTTTTTCACAGCACCAGTAATAATCGTCTTCCCGACTTTTATCCTTCACCATTAAATAACCGCGTGCATTAACTTTGTTATTGCCTTTTTGAGAAGGAACAATTTCACAAATTTCTTCCATGTCGTTCTAGGGGTGAAGTTACACTGATAATTTTTAGTTTACGCGCGGTTTTACCTTTGCTTCGAGGTAGTTTAACTTTGCTTCCAGGTGGGAGCAGATCAATTTGCTCGCACCCTTGCTGAGTTTTCGCACTCATCTTAGTTCGTGATTTTTAACTATCGGGATTTTGGCCTGTAAGGATTACGACGTTCGGGATTTTGGCCTGTCGGGATTACGGCCTTCGGGCTTATGGTTTTCTAGATTATGACTTTCGGGATTCTGTCCGTGTTTCGCGTGAATGATGTGCGCGTGCTTAGAGTATGTTTCCAGCCTTTAGAAGGATGTACATAGGTCGTTTCAAATGCGATCCGTTGCAAGTCGCAACCACCATCGCATCATTATGTTTTACGGTGTTCAAGAATAACTTCATGCCTAAAGACACCTTAGCCATTATTCACAGAAACAATCCCCGCAGTTATGGGCACAAGGCTATTTACTGTCTCTTACACCTACAACAGCAGACAGGCGTATACATAAAGCATGCCCGCAACACAGGTGAAGTACCCATTAAGGTTAATGGTCGTGTTTTTTGGGTTGATGGTCTAAGTGGAAACCGTGTCACTGGTGAGAAGACTGTGTACTCCTTTAACAGTTGCTGGTGGCACGGATGCCCCGGTCCTGAGTGTGGAATCGCAGGAGATATCCACGGTAGATCTCATGCCGACTGTCTTGCGTGGACCCGCACCCGCGATCAACTTATAGGATCCCAGTTCACTCACAAAGTCTTGTGGGAGCATGAGTATGATGCACGGATGGAGACAGACGGATACCGTGAAGAAATAAACACGATCAAGCGTTCAGTGATGCCGGATCCTCTCAAATGCGGTGGTAGCTTGTTCGGAGGGCGTACAAATCCCTTCAAGCTATACTTTCCGCCTACGGAAGGTGTGAAACTCCATTACTACGACTTCTGTTCTTTATACCCCTACGTGATGAAGAACAATCCGTACCCCGTAGGTGCGCCTGAGAAACTGGTGGGGCCTGACCTACCCTCCATCGACGAGTTCTCAAGAAATTTGAACGGGTACTATTTCGGCCTTTCTTTCGTAGACGTACTTCCCCCTCGCGATTTATGGATGCCGATCTTACCCACCGTTATCGATCACAAGCTCATGTTTTCCTTGTGCGTGAAGTGCGCAGAAGAGAACAATGGTGATTGTGACCATACAACCCACCAGCGTAAGATTAGAGGTGTCTATACAAGTCCAGAGCTGGATCTAGCTGTTCGCCATGGCTACAGCATATTGAAGATACATGAGGTGTGGAGGTTTCAGAAGCTACCCAACCTTTTCACACCATATATAAACGCTTTTTTGAAAGATAAGGTCGAAGCATCAGGGTATCCGCGAGGAGTTGATACCGAAGATGAAAAGTCGGCCTATATTCAACGTTACTGTGACCGTGAAGGTATACAGCTCGACCGATCCCAAATTGTAAAGAACCCTGGCAAGCGCTTTAGTGCAAAGTTGTGTCTAAACAGTCTTTGGGGAAAATTTGCACAGAATACCGGCAAAGGGAACGTTCATTTGGCACAAAGTTATAGTGAAGTCTGGGATTATGCCAATGCTCCCGATAAAGAGGTCATGGAGATTATGAATGTAGGTAATACTTATATAATAAAGTACAACAATACCGAATTGGCCACAGATACCTCACGGGTTACAAACATACCTGTAGCCAGCTTCACAACGGCCTACGCACGCATCAAACTTTGGGGCTTATTGCATTTTCTTGGGCGGAGGGTATTGTACGCTGATACAGATAGTGTGATATTCACAGAGAGGGAGGGTGAATACATGCCTCCTATTGGTGAATTCCTCGGCGAGTTGACTGATGAGATCAAGGATGAGTATGGAGACACCGCATCTGCCGAATCTTTTGTCTCAACAGGACCAAAGACTTATGGGGTACGGGTGAGGGCGGGGGAGGATATGAAATATATCGTGAAGGCAAAGGGTATCACGCTCAACCATGCGAATCGGCGGGTCGTTAACTTTGAATCGTTGAAGGATCTAGTGTGTTTGGATGATGATGAGGGCGATCAGCCACCCCAACTAACTGTAGGCACCCACAATTTTCGGGCGCAGAAGCTGGGGGGGGCGTGAAGGAACTTAGGGGTACAAAGGTGTGCCGTAACACCTATAGGAAACGTTACCAGTTACCTGGTACCTATGATACCGTACCCTTTGGTTACCATAATCTTTGATGTGTCTATTGTTAACTTATTTATTACATGTATTTGTAAATATATATACACCTTGAATATAATCTTTGATATGTCTACTGCTAACTTATTTATTACACGTATTTGTAAATATATTATATATAGATATATTATATATATTAATATATATATATATATATACACCTTGAATATTTCGTTTATTAAATAAATCGTGTTTCAATTAGCGTTTCAATTTCTCCTTTGCGTGTGTGTGTGTGTGTGTGTGTGTGTACACAGGAGAAAGTTCTAAGCTCCGCCTACTGTAAGACCAGCAACGTGAGTCATGCTACTACCTGGGCTTCCCTGCGTGCTCAGTTGATTGCAGTAAGCCCTGGACATCAGACGTGTATTCTCCCGCGTAGACAGAAAATAGTAATGGCTACCTTTAATATTGCTTGTTCAACGCTTATGAAATGGTATTCTGCAAAGTGTCAAGATGTGGTGGATACTGAAAAACTCCCTATTCCACCCTCCTTTGATGCTTTTAAGGCTACATTGAATCGTGCGAAGGAGCAAGATGTACAAATACTATATGGCTATTCTGGTGAGAGCATTGTAGGATTTCGTGGGACAAGTGATGTATTGAACTATGTTGTAGGACTAAACTTTATAAAAGCTTACATATACCGTGAAGTAAAAGAAACCACACTTGCAGAAGAGAAACAACGGTTATGGATAGTGAGTCTTGTGAGTGGTGTGACAAGCGTTATTATGTCATGTTGCATCATACCGAGTACTCGTACCATGCGACTGAAAATGTAAATCTCGTCATCATGAAGAATCTTATGTATTTTTACCATTATATTAGTATATATCATGACGAAGTTTGTAGTGAGGTTGTGGCTAATGCCCTGTGTGTTTTTAACAGACTTTAGGGACGAGTATCGCTTGTTAAACAAAAAGGAAAAATATGGGCATACGTTCCTCTCAAATAGTGCGCCGGAATGTGAAGATGTTTAGTTTGTGGAAATGAACGTGTGGTGAGTGGTAAAACATTAAAACCGTTATAAAATGTGTTTAGTTCGTGAAAATTGCCCTGAAGGAAAATGCCTGGTGCGTATTCGGGGGAGTGGGAGTGATAAAACATTAAAACCGATATTACTTCCTCTATCGGAAAATTTCCCAAAACACCTGCCTAATATAATGGGATACAACAATTCATGTTGGATCAGCGCCGTACACGTTTCATTAGATTATGGTGTGACTCACTCCTCCCGTCGAACGGTCGCGTTGCATGTGCCTCATAGTTATCTCAGAGCTTGAGCCGAGTGGACGTGCGCTCCTCGAATACGATGGAACTTCCTTTGAGCAGCATTCTCAACGCCGTGTACGATGTGTCCGTGACGAAGTCGTTGCCCGTGTTCAGGCATAAATCCGGTGTCGTTAACTATGTACTGGAAACGGATTGTAGACAAACAAATAAACGGAATGTTGTTTATTTAAGTGTCAAGGAGATGAATAGAATCTTCGTGATAGTTGAGAAGTGGAGTGAAGATCGTTATAAAATTCCTACAGGTGTGGGTACAAGAAGAGAGCAGATTAGTGACACCCCCTCATATACCGTTGTATGTACGCTGTGTATAAATGACGATCGGCCATGCATTGATATACGGTTGATGTGGAAGAATGCTTCTGATAATAACGCTCTTGTCCCTACGCGAAACCGTTTCATCCTCGACAGAATGTTTGAAATCGTCGGATTCCGCAAGCTGAAGCCTATATTAGACGCGCGTGTTATGGATATGCCTTATTTTGATACGGTTCTTGAATACGTATACACCGCTCTGCTCGATGGGTTTACCGAGTGTAGGGTTGAACAAGGTGAGAATGGTCTAGAGCTGGACGTTTATTTAACAAGTTTAGACTCTTTCAAATATCATGAACTTTGGTACAAAGCACTTGATCGGTACAGGGCTGAGCTCACCTACACCGTTCACCCTGAAGAACTATTTCTTTATATAACGAGCAGCTGTCGTAACGACTTAGAAGATTATTTCAACTGTAGCTATGCAGGGTGAAGAAGAGTTCACGATTGAAAAGCTCGGGTAGGTGGAAATAAACCCTCGATTGGAAAGGCGTGTTTATAAACTTGTATTTGACGTTGTGGCTAACGATGAACTCTTTGTGCGTGCTTTTGATTGTATTCTAGACGTACTTAAAGATGCAAAAGTCTTTGGCCCTTTATGAAATTCCAAGCTATTATTGGACAGACTCCACTATAGTTTGGCACTGGTTAAGAAGCCAGGCAAGGAAATGGAAACCATTTGTTGCTAATAGGGTGGAGGAAATTCAAGCACACACAGATCCCAAGCAATGGAAGCATTGTCCAGGCACCCAAAACCCAGCTGATTTACCAACACGAGGAATTTCAGTGAAAGATCTTGCACAGTCAAGTATGTGGTGGAATGGGCCAGAGTGGCTAAAACTTGGAAGTGAAAACTGGCCTTCTAATCAGCCTATTGTAGGAGAATGCCAGGCTCAAGAAGAATGGGTGAGTGAGATGAGAAAATGCACGGTGAACAGTTGCTAAGTTATGCAGCAGGACCCCATATTGAGGCTTGAGGACATTAGCAGTCTGGAAAAGTTGTTAAGAGTGACAGCATGGGTATATCAATTTACAAACAACATTAAGGGAGAAACAAGAACGGAAGGAATTCTGAACAGTAAGGAGATTCAGCAAGCCAGGCAATACTGGGTGGTATATGTACAGAAGGAAAAATTTGGTGAAGAGAGAAAATTGCTCACCAGCAGTCCATTACAGGTTCTACCAACACATTCTGCTCTCAAGGGTTTCGATGTGTATCTGGATCAGGATTTATTGAGAGTAGGAGTAGACTACAGTTTTCTGGGCTTCCAGAGGAGAAAGGACATCCAATTTTGTTACCTTCTGGGGGGCACTTTGTGGAACTTTTGATCCTGGGTACGCATCATAAGTTGTTACATGCTGAAGTTAGAGAAGTGATAATAGAGATCAGACAACAGTTTTGGATTCCCAAAATTAGACAAGTAGTAAAAAAGGTCTTGCATAAATGTGTGGTTTGCAAGCGTTGGAGTGCAAAGCCTTATTATGAAAAGGTGGCTCCACTTCCAAGAGAACGGTGTGTCTATACTGCCCCATTTGATGTAGTGGGAGTAGACTTCGCAGGTCCAGTCTATGTGTATGAGCAAGGGTAGTCCAGCAAAGGTTATATATGTCTTTTCACATGTGCTACCACCAGAGCAATCCATTTGGAGTTGGTAAGCAACTTAAGTAGTGATGTATTTCTTTTGGCCTTTAAAAGGTTTGTGGACAGAAGGGGTTTCCCAAATAAAATATCGGATAATGCAAAAACCTTCAAAAAGGCGACAAAGGAACTCCAAGAAGTTTGGTCCTTGCTAAAAGAGGAGCGATTCCAATCCTACTTTTCACACCATGGGGTACAGTTTGAGTTTATTGTTGAGACAGCACCATGGTGGGGAGGATTTTGGGAAAGGCTAGTCAGAAGTGTAAAGTATCCATTAAAGAAACTTTTAGCTGATGCTCATTTGAGCAAAGAAGAATTCTGCACTGTTTTATATGAAGTAGAAGCAATGGTGAACAGTAGGCCTATCACCTTTGTTTATAACAGTATGCAGGATGCAGAACCATTGACACCAAATCATTTTCTTTGTGGTTATCGATTAACATCAAGCCCCAATTTGCAGAAGACTTACAGCCTATCCAGAGCACTCAAGAAGAGTTAACCAGAAGGTTCAAGTACCTTGAAGAGCTACAAGATCAGTTATGGAAGAGGTGGCAGATGGAATACTTGCCAGAACTCAATTATTACCCATTAGGCAATGTAAAGGGCTCCAATGCAAATTGTATCACGGTGGGAGAAGTGGTAATGATTGGGGATGAAAGACCAAGGCAATGCTGGAAGCTTGGCATAATTGAAGAGTTGTTTGTTGGCAAAGAAAATTTAGTTAGGTCTGCACTGGTAAAGTCTTCAGGAGGAAAATTGAAGAGACCTACACAAAAACTCTATGCTTTAGAAATCAGCAAAAACACGGATAGTCAAGATGAAACATTTGGGTTACAGCCTCATGGAGAAGGCTTGACTAAACTTGCAGAAGGTAATGACAACAATGCCTCTTCGGTGGGGAGTGTTAGAAAATCTAGAAGAGGAAGAGCCATTGTTGTCCCAAGGCGATATGATGACTAAGCTGATTGATGCAGCATTGCTTGTATATATTAAGTTAAGGTGTATATATATCCATCTCATAATTGTAAGGTTAGTGAAAAATTCACTTAATTTAGAGCTAGCATTTTTGGGCTATTGTGGCATCATTGTTTGGGCACTCTTGTGGCATCATTTATTTGGGGCACTGCGCGTCCTTCCTACTCGTTTGTTGAATGCGGCACTTACAGGGCGTGGTCTTATAGAGAGCTATCTTGCAATTCAGTTTGGTTGTTTAGATACAAGATTGTTGCATTGTGCAATGGTGCAGGTTGTGTGTTGTTGTGACGTTTAGAAAGAAGACCATAAATAGTGCCCCCTTTTTTTTTATCTTAATTTTATGCAACTGAGGCCTAAGGTAGGCCCACATCGAGTCAGCAGCCCTGAGGTAGGACCTAATAGGACCTCCAAGTCCGTAAGTTTTAGTCTAGCTTAACTTGGGCTGTACGTTAAACTGGCCCTTCAGAGCTTGGCCATTCACGGCTCAGCTGGGATTCTGAACCCAGTAAAATAAAATATAACAACGACCATTACACCCTTCAATACAGACCAGACCACCAAGATCATCAAAAACATTAAGAATTCGAAGGCTACTGGACCAGACAACATATCTAACATACACCTTAAACACTTGGGCCCACAGTGAATACTAGCTCTCACAAACATCAGCACATATTCATACCAACACTGTATTATTCCCAAAGCTGGGCACAAACCGTTAATCCGTTAATCGTTAATTAACGAAGTTAACTTTTTCGTTAACGATTTAACTTTTAAGTTAACTTTGAAAATCATTATCGGACTAATTAACTTCCGTTACATTTAACTTCCATTAACTCAAGTCCGTTAACCCAAAAAATTCATAAATAAACGTTTAAAAGTTTCTATTATTTTCAGTGCTGAGCAGGTGCGCAATTAATCCGCCACTGTTAATAGTGATGAACGAATTTCCATTTCCGCAGTGCAAAATCAGGCGATATATTTGTTTCCGTCGCCACAATTTGTGTCTTACCAAATATGGTAGTTATTTATGGCATTGGTTTGAGCAAAACATGGTCGACTGTAAAATCAGGCGGAAAGATTTGCCATTTGAATGTTTCAACTTCTTTCAAGAAATATCACGAGCATTTTAAGGCACTTTCAATAATATATATGTAACAATTACAACAAATAACTACATTCGTTTCATTTGCAGTCTGTCTCTTGCGCAACATGTTTGTGCTAGTGAATATTTAAAAATAATCGTTGTCAAGTAAGTCATGTATATTTATAATATGTCTGTGAGTACCTTATTAGTAGTCTCCTTGATACATTTCAAGAACCATAAAACTGATCAGGTAAGATTTCAATTCTCATGTCACTTTGATGACATTAATTAAGTCAATTGATGTCTTACAATGGGAGCGTGAGGAAAAGCATGGAGGGTACAGTCGAGGAGGCCATGAAGCAGCAGTCCAACGAAGTGGCAGCAACAGTGGAGGCAGCAACAACGAGGAGGAGGAGGAGGAGGATGACTTCTTCAGTGCTGTCATCCAGACAAAAGAGAGCAGCAGAAGCCACAGGTCACTCAAGGGCAAGGCCCAGAACTTGGTCAAGACCTGGCTGGAGACCAACTCCAAGGACTTGCTGACAGATGCTGCCTTCTTGGGTGAGCAAGTGTTGGTGGACTTGTTCATCAAGTTCAACACAGCCATCCCCTCCAGTGCTGCAGTGGAGCGTTTGTTCTCTATGGGCAAGGACATCCTGAGGGCCAAGAGATCATCCCTGTCTGATGAAAACTTTGATATGCTAATTTTCATGAAGGGCAACATGCATCTCATGGACAAAATGGAGAACGAGAAGAAGAGGGAAAATTAAATTATATATATATTGTGTTTTTCATTTTTTTTATAATAAAAGTTAACGTTAACGGTTTATCGGTAACTTCCGTTACATGTTTAACGAATTAACGGATTAACGGTTAACGAAGTTAACTTTTTGGTTAACGGATTAGCGGTTAACGAAGTTAACTTTTTGGTTAACGGTGCCCACCACTGATTATTCCTGACATATGGAAACACGGTAAAATTATTACCCTACTCAAACCAAGCAAAAATCCACAGAACCAGCTTCCTATAGACCCATTACTTTACTATGCACACCTTCCAAAGTAACAGAAAGACTAATCTTACAAATCACCAACCCACACATACCTCACCACTCAACCATGACATTACTCACACATACCTCACCACTCAACCACGACATTACTCACACATACCTCACCACTCAACCACGACATTACTCACACATACCTCACCACTCAACCACGACATTACTCACACATACCTCACCCACACATACCTCACCACTCAACCACGACATTACTCACTAACCTCACGCAGCACATCATGGATGGCATCAACTCCAGCTCAACGTACACTATTAGCAACAATAGACATTAGTAAAGCATTTGATGCTATCCCACGCTTCCCTCTCATAAACAAAATACTCCACACAGACATGCACAATAACACCAAAAGGTCAAGGCTCTCTTCCCTCACCAACACTGTTCAACTTATACATACATGATATTCCAACACCCATAGTAAGTCATGTATATTTATAATATGTCTGTGAGTACCTTATTAGTAGTCTCCTTGATACATGTCAAGAACCATAAAACTGATCAGGTAAGATTTCAATTCTCATGTCACTTTGATGACATAAATTAAGTCAATTGATGTCTTACAATGGGAGCGTGAGGAAAAAGCATGGAGGGTACAGTCGAGGAGGCCATGAAGCAGCAGTCCAACGAAGTGGGCAGCAACAGTGGAGGCAGCAACAACGAGGAGGAGGAGGAGGAGGAGGATGACTTCTTCAGTGCTGTCATCCAGACAAAAGAGAGCAGCAGAAGCCACAGGTCACTCAAGGGCAAGGCCCAGAACTTGGTCAAGACCTGGCTGGAGACCAACTCCAAGGACTTGCTGACAGATGCTGCCTTCTTGGGTGAGCAAGTGTTGGTGGACTTGTTCATCAAGTTCAACACAGCCATCCCCTCCAGTGCTGCAGTGGAGCGTTTGTTCTCTATGGGCAAGGACATCCTGAGGGCCAAGAGATCATCCCTGTCTGATGAAAACTTTGATATGCTAATTTTCATGAAGGGCAACATGCATCTCATGGACAAAATGGAGAACGAGAAGAAGAGGGAAAATTAAATTATATATATATTGTGTTTTTCATTTTTTTTATAATAAAAGTTAACGTTAACGGTTTATCGGTAACTTCCGTTACATGTTTAACGAATTAACGGATTAGCGGTTAACGAAGTTAACTTTTTGGTTAACGGTGCCCACCACTGATTATTCCTGACATATGGAAACACGGTAAAATTATTACACTACTCAAACCAAGCAAAAATCCACAGAACCAGCTTCCTATAGACCCATTACTTTACTATGCACACCTTCCAAAGTAACAGAAAGACTAATCTTACAAATCACCAACCCACTCATACCTCACCACTCAACCACGACATTACTCACACATACCTCACCACTCAACCACGACATTACTCACACATACCTCACCCACACATACCTCACCACTCAACCACGACATTACTCACTAACCTCACGCAGCACATCATGGATGGCATCAACTCCAGCTCAACGTACACTATTAGCAACAATAGACATTAGTAAAGCATTTGATGCTATCCCACGCTTCCCTCTCATAAACAAAATACTCCACACAGACATGCACAATAACACCAAAAGGTCAAGGCTCTCTTCCCTCACCAACACTGTTCAACTTATACATACATGATATTCCAACACCCATAGATAACAAGCTTACCTTATCATCATATGCAGATGACATCACTCTAACATCCACCCACAACAACATCGACACCGCTACAAATAACCTACAAACACACATAAACAGTATACAAGACTGGCTCACACACAATAGACTCAAAGTAGCGCCCACAAAATCAACCATCACCTTCCTTATAAGCAACACAAAAGAACACCAGATAATTCCACAGCTTACACTAAACAACACCAACATTCCACACACTCACAGGACCAAAATACTTGGGATCACATACAGCACATCATTATCTTTTGCAAACCACATTCAGGACATTAAAAACAAATGTACATCAAGACTTAACACGCTTAGGATACTAACACGCACAAACTTTGGACACCAGCAGGAAACAACATCACTCATATACAAAAAATATATTCGCTCAGTTATGGACTATGCTAGCCCATGCTGGGCACCAATTATCTCAAACACACACATAAACACCTTACAGACAATACAAAACAACGCACTTTGTATCATTACAGGATGCACTCAAACAACACCAATAGAACACCTGCACACAGAAACAAAAATACTGAAAGTTAGGGAACATTTAGACATGAGGGGAAAACAATTCATGCCAGCAGCGACAACTAACCCACAACACCCTTGCCACTGCATGTGTAATCATGCACCAACACCTCATACCATTAAGGTAACACCAGAGAGACATTATAACCAAATACTACATTTCATACCACGCTCCACAGACATCACACAGTACAGAAAATACATACACACACACACACACACCTAACCCACAAAGCACTGACACGACTCGGTCCGAATGCGGTCCTAGGTGAAAAGCCGCCATCCATTGACAGGTCAGAGACCAGCTTGAGCAGATCGGATCCACTTAACTTAGTACGATTATGATGCGGACGTCACCCCACCTTACAGACATATAAACACAGACTAGACAACTCCACAGACGATACCTGCCACCTCTGCCAGGACACACCACAAACAATTGAACACATTATGACAGACTGTACCGCTCTAGCACAACATAGAACACAACACAACATCACTAGTGCGCTGAACCTCTGGTCCACTCCGGAGAGGGCGATCGGTTACCTGCGTGCCGTCGGCTTGCTCGATCAGGGTGGGCTGATCGGCTAACCAACAACAACAACAACAAATAAAGGAATAAGATTGCCAGCTAGCAAATAACTGGATTATAAATTTGGTTTGGAAGTTTTAGGTCTAGTTGTTTTCCTATTAAAACCTGATCCTCCTGGTCTTCCTTGATGCAAATTCATCAGTGATGTCATCATGGGAAATCTGCTCAGAAACCACATGGTTAATGCTGATGACAGCAAGACCACTGAGGCAGTCTTGCATCATGGTGGATCTCAGGTAAGTCTTCATGAGCTTGAGCTTGGAAAAGCTCCTCTCCGCTCCAGCCACTGTCATTGGAAGGGTGACAGCAACCCTGAGGGCGACCAGAGGTTGGGATAGATCTCTGTGAGCTGCTTTTCCTGTCAGCTGAAGTGCTGACATGCTCGTAGATGGCAGTTCAGGCAAATTCTTAATTCCTGTGCCAACTCCCTACCATCTAGATCAGAATGTCCTCGACAGCTTAAAGTGTTGCTGAGGGTTTCTGATTGCTCTGTCATCTCATTTGACAAGTTTTGGAAGTTTGAGAGCACTCCAAACTTGTCTCTCACTTCTCCCAAGGTCTGCAATCTTTCCTGAAGTGATGAGATAACAGCATCCACCACCACATTGAAAAAGGTCACCTCCAAATTTTTAAGTGCGTCACTGATGGGCTCATCAAGGGACTCATAGGAGAAGTGCCGCTTTGTGGACCTCAGCCTCTTTTGCTGGAGAACAGCCTCCACATTCATATCTTCGCAGGCTGTTGTTTTTCCGTGAATACATCAGCCAATTTCTCTTCATTTTCTCTCCGTTTACCAAGATTCTATTGAAGTATTGGTGGTGGCATTTTCTTCCATCCTCTCTCCTAGGAAAGATGAAGTCAGGTGTTACATGGTATGATCCTCGCCTAACAAATTCTGTCCTCATCTTATCATTCAGGACAGAAGGCCATTCAGCAGGATCAACTGGTTCTGCATCTGTCTGGATGGGCGGAATCGATGTGCCTTGATCAGCAGGTTCAGCACAGGAGGATCCTTCAGGTGCATCTGAAAGGATATAGAGCAGATGAGAATCAATTTATTTATTTACAGTATGCTTATCAGGGGTTAAACATAATCATTCTTATGTTTATGATTAATACAACTTCACCTAGATTTGTGCCCTTGGTTTTTAGTATCAACTATTATATCATTTGAAATATAAACACGTCCTTTGTAACTCTGTTATGCTTTTTCCCCAATTCATTTATTTACATTATGCTTATAATAGGTTAAACATGATTCATATGATGATTGTGTCATTTTGTACAAGCTAACCAACTTAGCCCTCCTTGTTATCAGACAAGAGGACATATAGTAATTTAATAGCGGTAATATGATACTAATATCTATGCTACCGTCTTGTACATACCTAAAGAAAGTGGCAGGGTAGAGAGGGTGGTTGATGCGCCTTCATCTGAGGAAACTGGCGCAGCAGAAGTAGAGGTGGAAGTAGATGGCCCTTCATCCGCAGACATCCCAGTTTTAGCAGGAGTTTTAGCAGAGTTTTAACTTATACCTATTTCATTGCTTGTTTATTTTAATGAAATAACTTTTAATTTAGTTTTATAAATTGATTTTTACAAGCAAAATCGATACCTATCACCAAGGATAAATACCGTGAGTTGGTAAATTTCTCGAGCCCTGGACTGGAGCCTGTTTGAGAAAAAACAAAAAACGGGCGTGCTATGTCGCCCCCGCCACCAATTGGCGCCCTAGGAGGCCGCCTATATCGCTTATGCCCAGGACCGCCACTGAATCGTAGTATTTTCAGATAATAGATTAAAAGATTTTAAGACAGCATTAGCAATTAAACAAGCATCACGGTTGCTTATTTTGCATCGATCAACTGCCTTGCGTAATTTTGGATATTGGTGTCGATTTTGAGAAGTAATAGCTTCTGTATCTAACTCGTACTCGCTCAATTCGAAATCTTCATTTTGATGACCTTTTTCACTTTCAGAGCTGATCTCACTCATATCACAAGGATTTAACTGCATTTCCTGGACAAAACTCTTTTGTTTATCTTTAAAGAATTGTCTTTTATGCTTCCTGTTTTCCATTTGTTGTAGTTTTGAAGTTTTCACTTTGTCCAACTTACCTATAATCAGTTTTCGTTCAGTATGTTAATCAATCCAGAACTCCCACTCATAATTCGGGATTTTCTCCGCCTTAGCGCATTTACACTCACTTCTTTTACGAGAACCGGAGGCATAGCACGTGCAGCAACATATGTCAAATAAATTTCTGAAGGAATCATATTTACTTTGCTAAGTGCTGGCAGAGCCGGCTCTTCCATTACGCAGATTACGCAGTGTGCGTGGGGCCCTGCGAGGCGGGAGAGCCTTCAGCGAGCGGTATAAAAAAAATTAATTAATGAATGATTGACAGAAATTAGAAAAATGGGCCAAATTTTGATTTTTTAAACTCTTCCAGCGCCATTTATTTTATTTCCATATAAAATCGAGCAATTTTTATTGTTAAAATCATAAAAATTAAAATGTAAACAAACGCCTAATGTGTGCCATCAGATTTGTCATCTCAGAAGATGACTGCACTGGAATTGCTGACTTGCATACATGAGAAGCAGCTGATAGAGTTATATCCAAACCTATGGATTGCTCTCAGAATTGCAGTCATTCTTCCAGTGACCCTAGCCACAGCTGAAAGGAGCCTCTCCAAGTTGAAACTAATTAAAACGTACCTCAGGTCAACAATGGCATAAAAACGTCTGAGTGGGCTTGCCATCATGAGCATCAATCAGGAGGTAGGCCGGAAGCTGTCCTATTGATGATATTATTGATGAATTTGCAATAAGAAAGGTCAGGAGAGAAAGATTGTGAATATGTGATATATATCTATCTAAATAACTTATAGTTGGTCACTCCGGGGTCACCAATTTATGGTGGCCTACGGATCACCGATTTGATGTTGCTAAGAAAGTAGGCTTACTATAATTACTGAATAAAATGATAGTGAAATTAGGGTCACCATTTGGGCCTACTGCCCAAATAAATAATATATAATGAGAGAGAAATTACTTTGTTGTTTTGTGTTTAATTAGGAAAATAAATCAAATATTTGTTCACAGCGATTAACAGTTCAATAAAGGTACATATTTATAATGCTTAACAATTATATTACGGCACTTATACTACGCTAAATATGGCTGGTTCTTAGCAATAAGGAATGGTTATACAGACTAATTGTTTAGTAAATACGCTAATTCAAATAGGCTAATGAGATATGCCAAGTGAATACAGAATAAATAATGAAGCCTATTGATAACTGAAATAATGCACGTACGGTTGGTAAAGTAAATGGATTAGGTCGTTAAGAATGAAATGCATAAAAGAGTACATAAACAATAAGATGCAAGCTAAGTAAATTATACGAATGAACACAGTAACAGGGTGATACAAAACTACGGTATTGGTACAACACTTGAATAGGCCTACTGCGGTCTCAATGAAAGAGTTAGTTTGCCGGTTGCTTGCGTACACTTTTGGGTATAGCCTATTAGCGACGCTGCGTTTACACTGTGTAGGCTACCTGGGAATTGCTTAACACGAAGGCAAAGGTAGGCTTACTGAGATGATGAATAACTCTGGAGATTGAAGACCTACGTGAAGGGTTGGCCGTATTGCGTTCGCCGTTGATGACCTTGGAGACTGTAAACCTAGGTGAAGGTTTGAGTGTATTGCGTTTCGCCCTTGATGACCTTGGAGACTGTATGGGGCCTGTTGAAATACTTGTTGAACGGTCGCCGATCGAATTGTGGTGAAGGATGAGTGAAGAGCGAAATGGGTTTATGGCTTGTAGTTTAATAGGAGGTTTACGGACCTGGGCCTTGAAGGGTGCTTCTGTAGTCAGACTGGCCTTGCCGGCGAGAGGATGAGTGTTGACAGCCGGTGGAGATTTGTTAAAGAGGGACCAGCGGAAAGCGTCTACAACGGTGATGTTGTTTCTTGCAGGATGGAACTGTACTGTAGAGTCGCCTCAAGTGTTACTTCGTTTTTTGTATGGTTGAAATGTGACTTGAAGGACTGAGGCCGGCTGAGGTCAAAGCGGTGGTACGTGAGGTGAGATTCACGAAAAGTAAAGAGTGGAGTGAGATTGTAGAGAGCCTTACTTGAGATAGACTTTGTGTAGGCTCGACCGGGGCCTTGAAGGAACAGCGGGCCGCTCTCCGGCGAAGGCTGGAGAGCGTGTCGCTTGACGAGTGGTGCTACTGACGAAGGTGCTGAGAGTGAGACGTGACGACAAGACGAGAAAATGGCAAGTCAGGAGTGAGAATGATTTGAGGAAGAAACTGCATTTTATAGGCCTTGGTGAGATCCTTTGGTGGTCGTTTCGGGAAATATCACAGAATCTGTTTCCTGCGTGGGCCTGTTTCATGCCCACGTGCAGAGCTGGGCAGTATTTAAATACATTTGTATTTAAATATGTATTTAAATACATTTGTGTATTTAGAACTGTATTTATAAATACATTGTTTTTCATGTATTTAAATATAGTATTTAAATACTTTAATGAGTATTTAAATACAATGTATTTAAATACTCAAAATATAAAAATGTAAATACTTTTACTGGTTTAATACACGTTCTGTACTAGCACAGTACGACGCGTCGACAGTGTAGTACAGCATGGTTCATGTTTCAACGTGTCAGTTCAATCAGTTGTGTGCCACTCTTAGTCGAAAGCGGTTGATTTCTTTATCGTGTGTGTGTCATGGCTTCAACAAGCAAATCCGGTGAATCAAACAGTGATATATCTGCAGATAACAATTTAGTGCACCCTCTGTTTGATGGAAAATACTTTAAAATTAAATCTAAAGACGGTAATAAGGTAAAGTGCACCTGCTTGCTGTGTAAACACGAAGTCTCTGCTGCAAGTAATGCTACAACGAATCTGTACACTCATCTAAAGGTAAGTGTTTTTTTAGACATCAAAAAATATCTTGAAATTGACCGAATAATCGTACAAAACGGCTCTGCCTTAAGTGGGCCTGTGTAACTAACTCGTTGCAATCAATCCAATTTGCGATGGAAAATTCATTGATGAAAAAGCTTTTAAAATCGTCTGATCTATCGAGTGGTGTATTTATTTCGAAATTCACCGTGTCCCCTAAAGTAGAAATTTATCAAAACATGAATTAGTTAATGCATATGTTAAAATTTGTATGTATTTAAAATGTATTTACAAATGTATTTAAATACAATTGATGTATTTTGTATTTAGTATCTAAATACATTCGTAAAATGTATTTAGTATTTAGTATTTAAATACATTTCTCCCATGTATTTAGTATTTAGTATTTAAATACATTCAATGTATTTATTGCCCAGCTCTGCCCACGTGTATAGGCATAGCCTTTGTTTTGATTCCATGATGTTTGAGAATGGCGGGGAAAGGAATTTTATTTTGCGAAAAAAAATTGCGCGTAGGGCCCTCAAAAGGTTGGAGCCGGCACTGAGTGCTGGAATATCTTTATATCTTTTGCTCATGGGATATTTTCTAAGTTCTTGTCCCTTCTCAATTAATCTCTTTACCTTAATTACTATGCTTTTAAAGCCGATTGTTGGAATGGAAGCACAGATATATTGTATATATCATTCACTTCTTCCGCGATAATTTCAGTGTATTTCTGAGTGCTAAATGTTGCAGTAATGAGCATATGTTTAAGATAAGCTTTGAATACATCCTCACAAGTTGGTAGTTGGTTGTCAGGAAGCTCTGCTGGCGTTTCGAAAACAGAATGCTTCACTTTTTCTCTTGTTATACCAAAAGAGGGCATTGCAAGCTATGCTATTAATTTGAAACAAAATAAAATAAAATGTTGAATCAGGAAACACATGATAGGTCAAACAAATGGTAGGTCACAAATACACATGTAGGCACACAAATACACATGATAGGTCAAACACATATGGGTTCTACCTTTTTAAAATAAGCAAAAACAATGTTTATTAGTGGTTTTTTGATAGACATTGGCATTAATCAAGTTTATTGTTGAGATCCTCATTGTGAGGCGAAAAATTAATTCAAGGAAACATGCTAAAAAGAATCTTTTGTGGCCTTTGTTCGCAGTTTATTTTTTCATAGTTGCCAGCACCGAAATTAATATTTCTAAAAGATATGATTTATTCCCAGTTTCACAAACTCAGTGTTAGTCGCTATAACTGTAGACTGTAGGGCGGATCGAAAATTAGGTTTTTAAACTTTTTTTCGAAATTCAAATATGGCTAGTGCGGAAAATATGTGGGTGCTATAGATAATGACTGTGCATAAATATTAGTCCTGCGAAATTATATCTTCAGGTGCCACAAAGCCGTCGAAAAAAGTGAAATATAATGATTTTCTTATATTCTGCATTAGTACAATAACTGAAACTTACTTGTTATTATTATATATTAAGTGTTCCAATTACCAAAATAGTTACTGAATTACGCAGCTCTTAGTTTATTTAGATCAATGTTCTTTTGATTAATGATCTAAATAATCCAGAACTCACCACGAGGAGGTGGCTGCGTGTCGAGCTCCACCCATGCCCTCCCAACCACCCATCCTTGCGCATGTTTTTTTCTATTAACGTTTTATTTAAACTTTATATTCAGCTTTATTTTCGAATGATGGCATTTTTTTACGTGACTGAAGTGTTGATCTTATGAAGCCATCTCGCGCGTTCAATCCAAATACTTTTGATGATGCTTCAGTCACTAATTTTACCATTCTTTCTACTACTTGTGTATGACAAGGGAATTTCTCGAATGGAGGGGTACTCTTGTTTTCTATGAATTCTTCAATCTCATTTTCTGTCAGGTGTCTTGTCACAGGTGGTTCAGTGACAATGCATTTTTGCCAACTAATTAAATCAGTATAATCAGTAGCTTCAAATTGAATAACAGGTACTGTGAAACGCCTCACAACTTTTTCCTTGTTTGTTTGCCTTGCTTTCTTTATTCGCCTCCACGCTAATTCTCTTATGGCGCTGCGGTCATCATGAATCATTGATGCTAGAATATTTTCTGGATTTGCAAAAAATGCATTTCTTTGTATGACAGGGTTTACAATATCCTTTACTTCGTCATTCAGTGTTCTTGTTAGTTCAATAGTTTTGAAAACATGTTTTGAGCCATTAACAAAAGACGTACTTTGCTTAATAGAAAACCACATTGGGATGTAGACCTTCATTATAAAAGAAGCAATGTTCATGAGGTTCTCAGATGGACTTACAGTTGAAACGTATAGACGAAGCAAACGATTTGCTGTAGTCAGCCATCGTGAATGTGCCATTTTGCCTGGACTACGATGAGCAAGATCTGGAGAGCAATATCCATTTGTTATGGCCTGATGAATATCAATTAGATATTTTTGGTCGGTGCTAAGATCTTCACAGTCTACAGTTGGTTCCTCAGCATCAATCCTTTCAAACTCGACAATAGGAAGACTCTCAAAGTTCTCTAATTCCCTGCCAATAGGACCGGTGAATCCGCGGGGGCCAGATGTTTTTCCATCCAGCTTTGCAACTAAATGGCGTAATGGCAATTCATTGGCATGGAGCTGGCACACTAAATGTTGAACTGGCTTCTTCAGCTTCAATTCTATAAGCCTTATAACGCCTCCCTTTTCTCCAGTGTTGACTGCTGCACCATCGCATCCAATGGCAACAAGGTTTTCCAGGTTCATGTCATTATTTCCAATATACTCAAACATTCCTTTACATATTTCTTCAGCTGATCCAGAATTCACAGAATAATGGCCCAAATAATCTGAACCAGGTTCTCTCACTAAAGTGATATGTTCTTCTGTTACCTTCTTCTGATATACTTTGGACTCTTTTTTTTCTTGGAAGAGTGTAGAATCTTTTCGACCATCAAAATAGATTCCTCTGATTGGGACCTGATTTTGATCTTTCATAATTTCTGATCTCTTCTTTTGTCTTTCTCTTCTGATTTTACTCCTATCCACTACTTCAGATGTATTGTCAATAGAAACTTCTCCAATATCTTGCAATACTGCACTAACAATGAATGCTGCAGCTCGATCTGAAACTGCAGTCCTGTCACAAGCAGTAGCCACTGAAGGTAGATTTGTAGTTTTCCTTTTCTTGAATAATTGTTCTTCAGGTTGTTCGAGCTTTCTCTTCGAGCTAACTGGCTCTGGAAATGTATCGTCTGATATTTCGCCAGATTCACTTTCACTATTTGATGTCGATGATGATAATTCAACATTTGTATCCTGCAATTTCTCCTGTGAAGATTCTTTGGTGAGACTCACAGCTTCTTTTTGCTTTCTTAGCAACGTAGATGCTTTTTTCTTTGAGAGTGTAATATCTACTCTATCAATAAACAGTTTTCTTTCACTCCTTTGATCTAAGAGGAACGTCACTTCTTCCTTTGGAACCGTTTTTTCTTTGGGACAAGAACATTGTGTTAGTACTTTGCACTTGCACACTGCAATGTCAAAAAGTTTCGTGTGTGCTTCTTTTTTGAACATATCAATCTTTGCTTTGTAAACTTCAGAATTTTTTCTGCTTTGGTATGGCTTCATAATGACACGATACTTTTCGTGGTAGCTTCTGAACATTGTTTCAATTCGCCTGTCTGACACAATTGGGACGGAAGCACTTTCCCAAATTGTTTTCAATTTATCAACAACTTGTTCTAATATTTGAGATATTGAAGGATCTTTATTAGTATTCTGTTTCAAATCGTTTCTTACAAACAAGTAATATTTAAAAACTCCTTAGTATGTAGGAAGATTCCTGTGCCACAAATCTTCCCCCATACCAAACTTGGGGCACTCAGTTGAGGCCCTGGTTGATTTTGCACAAACTCGAGACATTTTGAAAGTATACAAATCTGAAAAAGAAAGAGCTAATATCAATTATACGTTAATTTCAGTTAATAGTACATGGCAAACTTAGGGCAACACAATACAGAAATGCAAAATATATAAGAAATATAGTTTAGACTATCTGAGTAACGCCAACAACAGAACACCCACCTGCTACGAGAGCGACAGCTACACTGAACCGAGGTACTCACGTGACAGCTGAGTGAGCTGACTATAGAAAACTGTTTTTAGAGAATAGAAATTTTTTAAAGGTTGACTGAGCTATTTTATACAAGTGTGAATAAATTCGTGCTATTGTGCATCGTGGACTCTTCTGTAATTATTGGTTAAAATCTGTTTTTTCAATTTTTTTCAATATTGAAGGTCATTGTGGCACCTGAAGATATTAATGTTATGATTTTAAATTTATACCAGCTTATTTCCTCACTACTCCACACATTTTCCACACTAGCCAATTTGAAAATTCGAAAAATGAGTTTTTCACTCCGCCCTACTGTAGAGGCCTCAAAGTCAATGCTGACAGTGAGATCAATAAATTTTTATCCGCACATGACATTTCTTGTTTTCGGGAAACTTGGCTCTCTAAACAAGAGTGCAAAGATTTAAACAATATTAAGCCTAACTACAGGGGAATAGCTAACTCACCCAATGATGATAGTGAAGTTATTACTGTGGGCAGACAGAATAGGAAGGAAGGTGTAGTTATAATGCGGCACTCACAGCTGGATAGGTTTATAGAGCCCATTAGTTATGAATATGAGTGGGTTGTGGCCATAAAACTAACGATTGACAACAAAATACTGTATATATTCAATGTGTATATGCCTTATGAGTGTGCTGAAAACGAGGAGGAATATTTAGATAGACTCTGTAAACTAAATATACTGCTAGAGGAGCTGGACTCTTCAGGTGTTATAGTGGTTGGTGATTTTAACAGCAATATCACTAAACCGGGTTCAGATTTTGCTAAGCTTCTTATCAATTATTGTGAGGCATGCGACTACAAACTTGCCAGTAAATTGCTACTCCCTAATGACTCATTTACATATGTTAGTGATGCCTGGGAGACTCACTCTTGGCTAGACCACTGTATAGCCTCCCACGATGGTTATAATATAATCAATAGCATGGCCATACTTTATGATGTATTTGAATCTGATCATATCCCATTCGTAGTAGGGTTTGATTGTATGGTAGCACCTGACATAGACAATGACTGTGATAATGCTGATTACTATAAGGTTAATTGGTCAAATCTTAGTCACTCTGAGGTAGACTACTATACAATGCAGACTGATGCACTACAAGGCTTGTGAGGATTCCTGCAGAAGCTTTGGTTTGTAGGAATCCCTCCTGTGATGATGTAAACCATATAGATCTCTTAAATAAATATTAAGGTGAGCTTGAACATGCCATTAAGAGTGCGAGTGGAAGTAGTTTTAAGAATAAAAAATGGGGAAAAGTAAATGTCAATCCAGGGTGGGCAGAATACTGTGCTGATTTGTATGATGTAGCAAAAAATGTATTCGTGGAATGGGTTGCTATGGGGAAACCTAGGCAGGGGGAACTCTTCCATCTGAAAAATAGAACTCGTGCCAGGTTCAAGGGTGCTCTTAGATTTATAAGGAAAAATGAAGAGAATCTTCGAAGAGAATCTCTAGCCAGGAAATTAGGCAATAGCAATACTTCCAGTAGGGAATTCTGGAAGGAGGTTAATAAAATTAACAATAGTAATCTTACTTTGCCAAATTAATAGAGGGTGTACATGGTGCAAAAAACATTGCGGAACTGTGGAAAAATCATTATGAAAACCTATTTAATTGTCTCGGAAGGGACAGACTAAATATATGTCTAAATTTAGAACGCGCTGAGGAGCTACTAATTAATGACTCAGAAATCTGGCAGGCTATTCATCAGTTAGATGGTAACAAAAGTTGTGGCCTAGATGGCATACAAGCAGAACATTTAAAATGTTGTAGCCCTTGTATAATACCTATGCTTGCAATGTGTTTCACAAGCTGTATGATACATGGGTACTTGCCACAGTCTATTTTGAAAGTTGTATTGTTGCCAATTGTTAAAAATAAGGGTTCTAGTATCTGTGATAAGAATAATTATAGGCCAATAGCACTTGCCAGTATACTTTCTAAAGTGTTAGAATATGTCATTTATAATAGGATAAGCACTTACTTGCAGACTTATGACAATCAATTTGGCTTTAGAGTGAAACATGATACTGACATGTGTGTATATATATGCTAAAGGAAACCGTCCTAAAGTACAAGATGTGAAACAGCAATGTATATTCCTGTTTTTGGATGCATCAAAAGCATTTGATAGAGTTAACCATCACAAACTTTTCAAGAAGCTCTTGTGTCGAGGGGTACCTAAATATATACTTAAGATACTTGTATTCTGGTATACAGAGCAGACCATGTTTGTAATATGGAAAAGCACTGTATCACCAGGTTTTAAGGTGACTAATGGTGTTAGGCAAGGAGGTATATTATCACCCTATCTTTTCTGTATATATATGGATGACCTTACCAATGAACTAAAAACTGCACGTACTGGTTGTGTCATTGGAAAGAAAAAAATTAATCATTTAATGTATGTTGATGACCTTGTTCTTCTGTCACCCTCTCCCCATGGGCTGAGAGTACTATTAGAGGTATGTGAACAATATGGTATAGAAAATGACATCACCTATACTGGGACAAAGCGCTGTATTTTGATTTTTAGGTGTAATCTACTGAAACATGTATCATGTGGGTCTTTTGAAATGAATGGTCAGACTATACCTGTCAAAGACACATGTTAATACTTAGGTCATGTAATTACTCACGAGCTGCGAGATGAACTTGATATTGAGAGGCAACGTAAAAAGCTGTATGTACAGGGTAACATGCTAGTGTGAAAAATGCTCTGTATGAATTGGTCCCCAATTAACCCACCCCTAATATCTCCAGTCTAACTATAGAGTAGATTAAGTCTAGCCTTATAAGGGTCAGCCTAGAGATTCCGGAAATGGTCCAGAGGGGCAGATAAATTGAGGTCCACAGTAGGATTCCTCACCAAATTAGGTTAGGGCAATCTACCTTCACCTTTGTTAAGCTATGAGTTGATGCTAGGTCTTAGGCCACATTGTAGGCCTAAGTTGTCTGACCCAGCTTAATTTAATGAGTTTACTTCTAACTGGGTTAAAACACAATTAGTCACTTACTGCTAGTTATTAGAGAGTCTCTTTTCTCCTTCCTCGTTTAATTGTTGAGAGCGTACTTGCTGGTGGGGATCTTATTTCGTTGTCCGTTCTTCTCCCTTCTCTCGTTCCGTCTTCTCGCCCCGTTCCTCGTTTTCGTTCTCCCTTGTTCTCCTTTCCGCGGGGCTTTTTCCACCAGCGTCTCCTTGGTCTTTTTTTGGTTGGTTGATCGGTAATGTATATCTATTACCGAGCACGCTCTTGTCACACAGTATATAAATACTAGTGTGGAGAATAACTCTGGTGAGCAACCAATTGGTTTCATCCACCCAGTTATTGACATAAAAGGAATTTAATAATTGTTAGATTAACTACCTACCTACTCAGTGAACCATTTTCGTTACCTCCCAACTACCCACTCATCAGTTTTCCATATACTGGGGGCCCCGGGAGATAAAAATTTTGGTGTCATTGTCACCAATTTTTATGTCTGAGTGTAGACTAGCTAACTATTTGACTGTAAATGCCTGTTAATCTGATTAACAGTGACTATCCTCACCTTCTCATGGAGAAGGTGTAGCATTTAATTAGAAGAGAAAATATACAACCATAGGATGAAACTGTCTATGGTCTTTACCATAAGAAAAGAAAAAGTGAAAGTTAGAAGATAAAATTACAATTCCCCAGCATCTATTTTTTGTTGTAAAACTAGTCGCGCCTTTAATGCTGTTTGTCGCTGAGGCCTTGTGTCTGTCAATGTTGTAGTAGGATGCGTTACCACTCCTACTGTCAAAGGAATAGTTACTGGAAGTTCAGTGTCTCCAGTTGTTACTGTCAGTGGAGAAGGTTCTCCAAAGTCCATTGTTTTGGGTCCAGACTCTAAAGGGTACAAAAGAGAAATGTCTCTTGTTGTGTCACCCGTTGAAGTCCTTAATTTGACCACTCTTGTTACCCCGTCTGCCCCTGGTCTGAGTTCTAAAACTCTAGCCAGAGGCCAGTCTTGTCTTGGAGTACTGTCATGTATGAGAACAAGGTCCCCTACCTTAATTGTGTCAGACCAATCCTTCTTAGTCATTTGTTTATGTCTCTCCCTTAGACCCATCAAGTACTCAGTTTTCCACTGTTTAATAAAATGAGCTTTAACTCTAGTTAAGTGTTGTAACTTAGTCTGGAGTTCATCGTGTCGTTGAGTCCAGTTTGGGTCTTCTGAAGAGTCTATATTGTAGTCCGGCAGGAGACTAACTTGTTCTCCCCGAATCAAATGATTTGGAGTTAATGGTTCCGGGTCATTAATGTTGTCACTCACATAAGTGAGTGGTCTATTGTTGATGATGTTCTCAATCTCAGCCAGGAGAGTGAGCAACTCAAATAAGTGTATCTGTTTTTTACCAGTTGCTTTCTTCAAGCTATTCTTTACTATTTGTATATTCCTCTCCCAGATAGAACCATAGCAAGGAGAGGCAACTGGAATATACTTCCACTTTATGTTTGAATTTTGTATATATAATTGTGTGAGTTCGTTGCTTAACAAGTCGTTGATGACTTGTTCACCAGCCTTGAAATATGTAGTATTGTCAGTCCAAACTGTCTTGGGTACTGAATGTCGTGCACAGAATCTCTTAAAGACAGCAACAAAAGATTCTGCTGTAAGGTCCTCCACAACATCCTGATAAACAGCTCGTGAGCCAGCACATGTAAACAGTACAATGTACATTTTTTGTTCAGTGTCAACCACCCCTACAGTCAATGCTCCTGTATAGTCAATGCCTACAGTCTCGAAGGGTCTGTTGAGAGTAACTCTCTCCTCTGGCAAAGCAGGAGGATTTGGTTTCCTATAGGGCCTAGCATGAATACGCCTACATGTGACACACTCACTCAGGACTGTTTTAACAGTGATCCTTCCCTTGGGTATCCAATAAGTTTTTCTTAATGTAGTTAGTGTCTGTGGTACCCCCATATGATGTACATCATTGTGTGTTTGTCTGATGATTAATGTGGTCAAATAGCTAAATCTAGGTAAAAGGATTGGATGTTTGCTTTTGTATGACAGTTTTGATTTGTCTAATCTCCCTTTACACCTTAGAAGGCCTTCCTCATCTCTGAACAAATTTAGATCCACAACTACTGATGGTACAGGTTCTTTTGTTTGTTTCCCATTAGTCAAGAATTCTAACTCTTTATTGTACTCCGTTTGTTGTGCATGCCCTATCCAGTACTTGGTTGCAACTTCTGTATAATTATGATTGTTTTATTTAGCTGTTTGTTTATTGTAGTTAAACAGTTGTGAGCAAACCTCAAACAGTAGGCTGTGACTCTGACAAGTTTACTGAAATCAGAATAACGTTCATAATTAGTGATTGGTTCAACCTTTTCATTTGAAAAGATTAAATTTAATGTCAAGTTAACTTGTTCCACAGGCCATTGGTCTGTATTACAGAGCCACTTAGGTCCCATGAACCAAGTTTTGTTTGACTTCAACAACTTGTAGGATAAACCTCTGGTCAGAAAGTCTGCTGGATTTTGTTTAGTTGGAACATAGTGAAAGTTTACTTGTAGGCTTTCATTAGCTTCAGCTATTTCTTTTAGCCTATTTCTTACAAAGATATTCTACTATTAATGCTATCATTCCGTATCCAGGCAAGACAAATCTGACTGTCAAGCCAGATGTGGATATCAGTTATGTTCACATCATGGTAAGCATCCTTAAGCAATGAAATGGTTTTAATGGCTAATGCAGCAGCCAATAGTTCCAATTGAGGTATGGTTCGGGTAGGTTTGAGAGGTGCAACTTTCCCTTTTGCATAAATTAGATGACTTTCTGTAGGACTTACAAGATACGCACAGCACCCATAAGCTTGTGTGCTTGCATCAGCAAACACATGAAGTCTCTGGGGCTTATCCCTAAACCCACAGCACCTTTGAATTTTAATGTTCTGCACTTTTGTTAAATCAGCAGCTAACTTCTTCCAAGATTTTTGATCTTCATTTGTTATTGGATCATCCCACCCAACATTTGTCCTCCAAATTTCTTGGAGGAGAATCTTTGATTTTATTGTTGAACACAGGAATAGACCCATGGGATCAAAAATTTTGGAAGCCTCTGATAATATTTGTCTTTTAGTATTTGCTTCCTCATCAAGTTTAAAACCTTTAGTACAGATTGAATCATGACTGTTAGAAGTTGCATCCAAATACCAGTTCATACCTAAAGTTTTAACTCTGTCTGATGGCTCAGTAAGACCATTATTATCCTTTAAAATCTTTTTGTTTAAATCCTCATCATTTGAAATCCACTCTCTAAGTTCAAAGTTACCTTGTTGCATAATGTTTTGAGAGTGTTCATAGACTTCAGATAATTCAGATTTTGTTGTTGTTGAGCCTATTAGATTGTCTACGTAAAAATGTTCCTTAAGGAAGTTCAATGTTAAAGAGTTATTAAACTGGTTCAAATGATGTCCAATTGTCAATGCTAATAGGCTAGGTGAGCAATTGGCTCCAAACAACACAACATTAAATCTATAGGTTATGAACCCTTTATTCAAATCAAATGGATCCTTGAACCATAAGAACCTAAGTTGGTTCTTATCATTGTTATTTTATTTATTTGTCGGGTTCGAAATCCCAGCTGAGGCGTGAACGGCCAAATTCTAAAGGGCAAGTTCTACCTAAAGCCCAAGTTAAGCTAAATTAAACTTACGGATTTGAGATCCTATTAGGTCCTACCTCAGGGTAACCTCAGGGTTGCTGACTCGATGCGGGCCTACCTTAGACCTTAAATTACATGAACTTAAAAAGTAAACAAAAGGGTACTATTTGTGGTCTTCTTTCTGAACCTTGCAACAACAACGCAACCTGGACTATTGCACGATGCAACAATCATGTATCTAAACAACCAAACTGAATTGCAAGAGAGCTCTCTATCAAACCACACCTTTACGTACGACCTTCCACAAACGAGTAGAAAAGACGCGCAGCGTCCCAAAATGATGCCAACAGTGTGACCAAACAATGATGCCACAAGAGCTCAAAAATGCTAGCTCTAAATTAAGTTAATTTTTCACTAACCTTACTGCGAAAAATGCTCTGTATGAATTGGTCCACAATTAACCCACCCCTTATATCTCCAGTCTAACTATAGAGTAGATCAAGGCTAGCCTAGAGGGTCAGCCTAGAGATTCCGGAAATGGTCCAGAGCGGGCAGATAAATTGAGGTCCACAGTAGGATTCCTCACAAGATTAGGTTAGGGCAATCTACCTTCACCTTTGTTAAGCTATGAGTTGATGCTGGGTCTTAGGTCACAATGTAGGCCTAACTTGTTTGACCCAGCTTAATTTAATGTTCTTAACTGTTTGGTGTTAAAACTCATATTAGTCACTTACTTTTAGTTATTACAGTCTCTCCCTTCTCCGGTTGTCTCATTCGAGAGCGTACTTTGCTGGTACGTCCTCTCGCCCCGTTCTTCGTTTTTGTTCCTCTTTTGTTCTCCTCTTCGCGGGGCTTCTCGTACCAGCGTTGTCTTGGTTTATTCCTCGGTTGGTTGAGCGGTAATGTATCCTTATTACCGAGCACGCTCCTCCCACAGTATATAAATACTAGTGTGGAGAATAACTCTGGTGAGCAACCAATTGGTTTCATCCACCCAGTTATTGACATAAAAGGAATTTAATGATTGTTAGATTAACTACCTACCTACTCAGTGAACCATTTTCGTTACCTCCCAACTACCCACTCATCAGTTTTCCATATACTGGGGGCCCCGGGAGATAAAAATTTTGGTGTCATTGTCACCAATTTTTGTCTGAGTGTAGACTAGCTAACTATTTAACTGTAAATGCCTGTTAATCTGATTAACAGTGCCTATCCTCACCTTCTCATGGAGAAGGTGTAGCATTTAATTAGAAGAGAAAATATACATCCATAGGATGAAACTGTCTATGGTCTTTACCATAAGAAAAGAAAAAGTGAAAGTTAGAAGATAAAATTACAATTCCCCAGCATCTATTTTTTGTTGTAAAAATAGTTGCGCCTTTAATGCTGTTTGTCGCTGAGGTCTTGTGTCTGTCAATGTTGTAGTAGGATGCGTTACCACTCCTACTGTCAAAGGAATAGTTACTGGAAGTTCAGTGTCTCCAGTTGTTACTGTCAGTGGAGAAGGTTCTCCAAAGTCCATTGTTTTGGGTCCAGACTCTAAAGGGTACAAAAGAGAAATGTCTCTTGTTGTGTCACCCGTTGAAGTCCTTAATTTGACCACTCTTGTTACCCCGTCTGCCCCTGGTCTGAGTTCTGAAACTCTAGCCAGAGGCCAGTATTGTCTTGGAGTACTGTCATGTATGAGAACAAGGTCCCCTACCTTAATTGTGTCAGACCAATCCTTCTTAGTCATTTGTTTATGTCTCTCCCTTAGACCCATCAAGTACTCAGTTTTCCACTGTTTAATGAAATGAGCTTTAACTCTAGTTAAATGTTGTAACTTAGTCTGGAGCTCATCATGTCGTTGAGTCCAGTTTGGGTCTTCTGAAGAGTCTATATTGTAGTCCGGCAGGAGACTAACTTGTTCTCCCCGAATCAAATGATTTGGAGTTAATGGTTCTGGGTCATTAATGTTGTCACACACATAAGTGAGTGGTCTATTGTTAATGATGTTCTCAATCTCAGCCAGGAGAGTGAGTAACCCAAATAGTTTTCCCTATGGCCAAGGTAGGCCATAAGACACTTGTAATAGTTTTCCCTATGGCCAAGGTAGGCCATAAGAAAATGTTTAGCCCATGGCCAAGGTAGGCCATAAGACATTTAATGTTTGGCCCATGGCCAAGGTAGGCCAAAAGACCAGGGCTCATTGTTTTGGCCCATGGCTGAGGTAGGCCATAAGACCCTTGTAATTGTTTTCCCTATGGCCAAGGTAGGCCATAAGAAAATGTTTGGCCCATGGCCAAGGTAGGCCATAAGACCAAGGCTCAGTTGTTTGGGCTATGGCCAAGGTAGGCCACAAGACCAAGGTTCAGTGTTTGGGCTATGGCCAAAGTAGGCCATAAGACCCTTTTGAGTAACCCATGCAATCATTGCTTATGTTCAGATAGGTTGAGTGTATTTGTGGCATATGTAAAGAGTACAGTGTATATATACATATATATACACAGATTGCAAGGAATGCATGTGCCTGTCGAAAAAATCTGTTGAGTGATTCTTCCTTAAAAGAAGAATTGGATGTTTGGAGTTGTATGCATTTTAAATGCTTGTTCACTAATGTTGTTTAACTGGGGATTGTAATGAAATATTGGGGACAAGAAGAAATTACCAGAGAAGAGAGAGAACAGACAAAACAGTCAAGTTTAAATTTGGTTTAATCCCCACCAAGTACTTATGTGTCACTCAGGTCTAAGCTTATAAGAGAATGAGACTCCTTTAATGTAAATGTTTCCTAGTTAGGCCCTAGGTTGTAGACCTAATTAGGCTTGCTCAGGTTAGGCTTAGGCTAGACCATTTAGCCTAATTCTGCAATTTTTGTTAAGTAAGGTTAAGGTTTGTAAATTCCCCACACACGGACCACCAATGCGAAAAATGCTCTGTATGAATTGGTCCACAATTAACCCACCCCTTATATCTCCAGTCTAACTATAGAGTAGATCAAGGCTAGCCTAGAGGGGTCAGCCTAGAGATTCCGGAAATGGTCCAGAGCGGGCAGATAAATTGAGGTCCACAGTAGGATTCCTCACAAGATTAGGTTAGGGCAATCTACCTTCACCTTTGTTAAGCTATGAGTTGATGCTGGGTCTTAGGTCACAATGTAGGCCTAACTTGTTTGACCCAGCTTAATTTAATGTTCTTAACTGTTTGGTGTTAAAACTCATATTAGTCACTTACTTTTAGTTATTACAGTCTCTCCCTTCTCCGGTTGTCTCATTCGAGAGCGTACTTTGCTGGTACGTCCTCTCGCCCCGTTCTTCGTTTTTGTTCCTCTTTTGTTCTCCTCTTCGCGGGGCTTCTCGTACCAGCGTTGTCTTGGTTTATTCCTCGGTTGGTTGAGCGGTAATGTATCCTTATTACCGAGCACGCTCCTCCCACACAGTATATAAATACTAGTGTGGAGAATAACTCTGGTGAGCAACCAATTGGTTTCATCCACCCAGTTATTGACATAAAAGGAATTTAATGATTGTTAGATTAACTACCTACCTACTCAGTGAACCATTTTCGTTACCTCCCAACTACCCACTCATCAGTTTTCCATACTTACAATTATGAGATGGATATATATACACACCTTAACTTAATATATATACAAGCAATGCTGCATCAATCAGCTTAGTCATCGTATCGCCTTGGGACAACAATGGTTCTTCCTCTTCTAGATTTTCTAACACTCCCCACCGAAGAGGCATTGTTGTCATTACCTTCTGCAAGGTTAGCCAAGCCTTCTTCATGAGGCTGTAACTCAAATGTTTCATCTTGACTATCTGTGTTTTTGCTGATTTCTAAAGCATAGAGTTTTTGTATAGGTCTCTTTAACTTTCCTCCTGAAGTCTTTACCAGTGCAGACCTAACTAAATTGTCTTTGCCAACAAACAACTCTTCAATTATGCCAAGCTTCCAGCATTGCCTTGGTCTTTCATCCCCAATCATTACCACTTCTCCCAACTTGATACAATTTGCATTGGAGCCCTTTACCTTGCCTGATGGGTAATAATTGAGTTCTGGCAAGTATTCCATCTGCCACCTCTTCCATAACTGATCTTGTAGCTCTTCAAGGTACCTGAACCGTCTGGTTAACTCTCCTTGAGTGCTCTGGATGGGCTGCAAGTCTTCTGGCACACTGGGGTTTGATGTTAATCGTTTACCACAAAGAAAATGATTTGGTGTCAATGGCTCTGCATCCTGCCTACTGTTGTAAACAAAAGTGATAGGCCTACTGTTCACCATTGCTTCTACTTCACATAAAACAGTAGAGAATTCTTCTTGCTCAAATGAGCATTAGCTAAAAGTTTCTTTAATGGACACTTTACACTTCTCACTAGCCTTTCCCAAAATCCTCCCCACCATGGTGCTCTCTCAACAATAAACTCCCACTGTACCCCTTGGTGTGAAAAGTAGGATTGGAATCCTTCCTCTTTTAGCAAGTACGAAATTTCTTGGAGTTCCTTTGCAGCCTTTTTGAAGGTTTTTGCATTATCCGATATGATTTTATTTGGGAAACCCCTTCTGTTCACAAACCTTTTAAAGGCCAAAAGAAATACATCACTACTTAAGTTGCTTACCAACTCCAAATGGATTGCTCTGGTGGTAGCACAGGTGAAAAGACATATATAACCTTTGTTAGACTCCCCTCGCTCATACACATAGACTGGCCCTGCAAAGTCTACTCCCACTACATCAAATGGGGCAGTATAGACACACCGTTCTCTTGGAAGTGGAGCCACCTTTTCATAATAAGGCTTTGCACTCCAACGCTTGCAAACCACACATTTATGCAAGACCTTTTTCACTACTTGTCTAATTTTGAGAATCCAAAATTGTTGTCTAATCTCTATTATCACTTCTCTAACTCCAGCATGTAACAGCTTATGATGAGTATCCAGGATCAAAAGGTCCACAAAGTGCCCCCCAGAAGGTAGAAAAATTGGATGTCTTTTCTCCTCTGGAAGCCCAGAAAACTGTAGTCTACCTCCTAATTTCAATAAATCCTGATCCAAAAACACATCCAAACCCTTGAGCGCAGAATGTGTTGGTAGAACCTGTAATGGATGGCTGGTGAGCAATTCCCGCTCTTCACCAAATTTTTCCTTCTGCGCATATACCACCCAGTATTTCCTGGCTTGCTGAATCTCATTACTGTTCAGAATTCCTTCCCTTCTTGTTTCTCCCTTAATGTTGTTGGTAAATCTATATATCCATGCTGTCACTCTTAACAATCTTTTCAGACTGCTAATGTCCTCAAGCCTCAATATAGGGTCCTGCGGCATAACTTGACAACTGTTCACAGCGCATTTTCTCACCTCACTCACCCATGCTTCTTCAGCCTGGCATTCTCCTACAACAGGCTGATTAGAAGGCCAGTTTTCACTCCCAAGTTTTAGCCACTCTGGCCCATTCCACCACAAACTTGATTGTGAAAGATCTTTCACCGAAATTCCTCGTGTTGGTAAATCAGCCGGGTTTTGGATGCCTGGACAATGCTTCCATTGCTTGGGATCTGTGTGCGCTTGAATTTCCTCCACCTTATTGGCAACAAATGGTTTCCATTTCCTTGCCTGACTTCTTAACCAGTGCCAAACTATAGTGGAGTCTGTCCAATAATAGCTTGGAATTTCATAGAGGGCCAAAGACTTTCGCACTGTAATTGCAAGCCGACTAGCAATAACGGCACCCATCAATTCCAACCTTGGAACAGAAAGCCTTTTCAAAGGTGCTACTCTACTCTTTGCAGCAACCAACCTGCAACTTACTTCTTCTTGCAATGCGCCTCTTATATAAATACAAGTTGCATAGGCTTCCTCACTTGCATCACAAAAGATGTGCAGCTCCAAATTGTCTGGACTATTGTTCAACTCTCCAAAGTACCATCTTGGGATTTCAATGTCTCCAAGATGTGCCAATTCTTTGAACCAATATTTCCACCTTACCACCATATGATCAGGTAACTCTTGGTCCCAACCAAGTCCAATTTCCCAGAGGCTCTGAAACCAAATTTTTGACTTTATCACAAATGGAGCCAGGAATCCAAGAGGATCAAAGACCTTCGAAGCCAAACTAAGAGCTGTACGTTTTGTCCACCTTGTCTCATTCTCGGCCAGCTCTACTAAAGATTTCCCATTGAAGGTAAACAAATCATCATCTTGCTGCCAAACGATGCCTAGCACCTTTGCGTCTATTGCCCACAACTCCTTAATACCAGAATCCTCAATACTTTCTGCTGCATCAGGTACTACAGAGGAATGACTCATAAACTCTTGTAATTGCGAATGATTGGTCTGCCATTTTCTAAACTCCATGCCAGCCTCCCTCATTATAGCTCTAGCCTCCATGAATATCTGTTTAGCCATTTCTGTATTATCCACGGAACATAGCAAATCATCAACATAAAAATTTTTCCTTATGTGTTAAATAGTGTTAGGATAGACTTCAGAATATTTCTTAAAATGGTACTGCATAGTAGCTGCCAACAGAAATGGACTAGAGCTGAGGCCAAACAACACTGACTTCATTCTATATGCTTGAACCTTAGGTTCATTTTCCAACAAGTCTTTCGTATCCACCCACAGATACCTTACTGCATCTCTGTCCTCTGGTTTTAACTTTATCCGCAAAAAGGCTTGCTTCACATCTGCAGTCAATGCTACTCTACCAAACCTGAATCTCAGTAACAAGGAAAATAAATCTGCATTTAAATTTGGCCCAGCATCCAAACAGTCATTCAAGGACACACCACCTTTGTCCTTGGCTGAGCCATCAAAAACTACCCTCAGTTTGGTGGTAGTTTTGTCTCGCCGTACCACTGCATGGTGTGGCAGATAATGTGCCTCCTGGCTCACCAGCTCACCTTGCACCCTTTCAACATAGCCCTCCCTTACATAACTTAGGATGGCCTCATCGTATTCAATTAACAACTCCTCATTTTTTCTTAGCCTGTACAATGAAGTCTCCAACCTCCGATTAGCTAGCTGAAGGTTTGAACCAGGTTTGCAAGAATCCTTCCATGGTAGGCCAACTTCATAGCAACCATCTCTAAACCCAATCCTTTTTTTCAAATTGCTCTAAAACATCATTGTTTACTGTACTTGCCTGGTTGTCCTTTATACCAATAGATTCAAGTTCCCAAAACGCTTTCAAATGTCTTTCCAGACCATGGCTGTTCTCCTCAATCTTAACAAAGAGAGCCTTAACTTCCATTTCATTGCAATAACTACCATGTAGCATCCAGCCTAGCTTACTTTCAATAGCTACTGGGCCTTGAGATGTACGGACAATATTACCAGTGATGAAGTCCCAATAATAGTCAGCTCCAATCAAAAGACTAAAATCTTCTGTTCCCTCAAACTTATTATTGCCCAAATTAATTCCTTTAACTTGCAATTCTTGGACACATGCCATATCTAAACAAGTAGTGACTGGAGCACAAAGTTCCTCAATCTCTACAGCTTGGACCTTGATAGTGGGACTTTGCGGTAACAACCCTTTAACCAGAACTTCTACCTTCTTAAATTTTGTTCGGTTTTGAACGGAACCCCCAAACCCAGAAATTCTTAAATTTTCCCTCTTAAGTTCTTTAAACTTCAATTTTCTGGAAATTCTGGTCTTAATAAAACTACACTGGCTACCACTATCAAACAACACTCTTACAGTAGCTTCTCCCTCATTCCCAATTAATAAGGCTGCAGTTGTTTGCAATAATCCCCCTTTACTTTTACTCCCTTGCATAGCAGTGGCATGTGCCACTGATGTCTCTACTTCTGGGGTAGGCCTACTAAGAGTGTTTTCACACAATAATGGCTGATGCCTACCATGACATTTTTTGCACAAAATTTTAAACTTACAAAACCTTGCTCTATGACCTTTCAAAAAACATTTAAAACATGCTGTGGACTTAGTTACCCTGTCCTTTCTCTCCTCAAAGGGTAAGGCCTCAGCCACCTCACATTTATATGACTTGTGGTTGCCTTCGCAAAATATGCATTCCTTGATTCCCTTTAATTTATTCTCAGAGGAGGCATGTAGAGCTGACACTGTACCTGGGCTATTCCTTTTTGTGGAAACTTTGGTGCTGTGCCTGCCTTTGTCCCCTTGTTTACCATCCCACTGTGCAAACTCAACTCCCTCTCGTCTTGCTAATTCTGTGCCTAAAAGACTTAACATCTGCTGAAGGGGGATGTACACATGTTCTGCAGAGTGTCCCCTACTTAATTCAAGCAAAATTGAGCTAGGCAATTTAGACTCCAGTGTAGGAACCAACATTATACCATACTTTTCCATTCCTACACCCAAGTTGTCCAGGGACCTAGTTCTAATTTCAAATTCATCATAACTGCCGTAACTCCTTGACACTATTAGGATTATTAACAGGAGGTATAGCTAAAAGTGCACGGAGGTGGCTTTTAATTAAGATCTCTGGCTTACCAAACCGTTTCTTTAATATATCCCAAGCCACATTATAATTAGCCTCTGTTAATGCTAATCCTGCTATAGTCTTTGCTGCCTCCCCTTCCAAGAGGGACCGCAAATAATTAAACTTCTCCACGGCACTTAACACTTGACTAGAATGAACTGCTGATTGAAAACTGTCTGCCCATCCTTGCCATTCCTGAATACTCCCAGAAAAGTTTTGAGTACAAGCCTCGGTAATTGAACTACAGATCTGTTAACCTTAACTTCACAAGCATCATTTGTTGAGTGTTGTGTTTCATTATTAGACCTGGTCTCTAACTGTACTGAGCTGCTAAACTCTTTTGCTCGGAGGCCTACGTTAATCATATCATCAATAATCTCTTCAAAGTAAATTATGTTTATTTTCTATTTCATCCTCTTCTATAAGAGCCTCAATTTTAACATTTACCTCACTTAGAGCAACCTTTTTAGTTTCTAATATGGCAAGTTTCGCAGTCACTAAGCGTAAATCCTCTTGCTCTATGGCAGAATCTATAGTGGCAATGACCTTTGTAATTAGACCTTTGTAGGCACTTCTCCTTTTTATAAATTTGTTCAATTCAGATGCACTCATCTTCAATGTAAACAACCCTTGGGCTCAATACCAAATGAGCTGAATTGGCAGAAATACTTAACCAAACTGATCAAACGCAAATTTTACTTTCAATAAACTGAATTGCTGGGTGGGGTACTAACCAAACACCAGTATGGAATACCAAATTTTCCACCCCAGGACCTTAATTCAATAATGACCCAAAATTAACCAAACCGGAAAAAATGTAGGCCAAAAAACGACAGACGACTGGCCAAGTTTCGCAATTGGGCGACCAAACTTTACCCTGGGACCTTAATTCAATAATAACCCAAAATTAACCAAACCGGAAAAAAAGTAGGCCAAAAAACGACAGACGACTGGCCAAGTTTCGCAATTGGGCGACCAAACTTTACCCTGGGACCTTAATTCAATAATAACCCAAAATTAACCAAACCGTTAAAAGAGTAGGCCAAAAAACGACAGACGACTGGCCAAGTTTCGCAATTGGGCGACCAAACTTTTTACCCTGGGACCTTAACTCAATAATACTCAACCCGTCTAGGCCTAACTTGGGATACAATTTGCACAATCAGAACTTTGCCGAAAAATGGTCACTGACTCAGTCTTGGGGTAGAAATCCGGTTCTGAAGGACCATGTTATTTTATTTATTTGTCGGGTTCGAAATCCCAGCTGAGGCGTGAACGGCCAAATTCTAAAGGGCAAGTTCTACCTAAAGCCCAAATTAAGCTAAATTAAACTTACGGATTTGAGATCCTATTAGGTCCTACCTCAGGGTAACCTCAGGGTTGCTGACTCGATGCGGGCCTACCTTAGACCTTAAATTACATGAACTTAAAAAGTAAACAAAAGGGTACTATTTGTGGTCTTCTTTCTGAACCTTGCAACAACAACGCAACCTGGACTATTGCACGATGCAACAATCATGTATCTAAACAACCAAACTGAATTGCAAGAGAGCTCTCTATCAAACCACACCTTTACGTACGACCTTCCACAAACGAATAGAAAAGACGCGCATCGTCCCAAAATGATGCCAACAGTGTGACCAAACAATGATGCCACAAGAGCTCAAAAATGCTAGCTCTAAATTAAGTTAATTTTTCACTAACCTTACAATTATGAGATGGATATATATACACACCTTAACTTAATATATATACAAGCAATGCTGCATCAATCAGCTTAGTCATCGTATCGCCTTGGGACAACAATGGTTCTTCCTCTTCTAGATTTTCTAACAATCATATTCATTTTTAAGATTTATTCTCAAAAATGCCTTTGAAATGTCACTTTGTACGGCATATTTATCTAACCTGAACCTCAGTAAGATCTTCACAAGGTCAGAAATGAGATTAGGACCCTCAATCAGGCAATCATTCAAACTGTGTTTATCACTGTCTTTGAGGCTACAGTTATATACTACTCTGAGTTTTGTTGTTGGGGCATCTTGTCGATAAACCCCCCTGTGGGTTAAATAATGACAACCATCTTTTTTAAAAGGGTTATTTGTTACTTCTTCAATGAAGCCTTTCTGTAGCTGTTCTTTGAAGACATCATTATACATTTGAATATTATTATCTTGTTTGAGTTTTTTCATTACTTTATATAAATGTCCTTTAGCTACTTTGAGATTATCTCTTAAAGTTGGACAATTTATTTTCCAAGGTAACTCAAAAAAAACTATTGTCTTTGCACTGAATGGTGTTTTCAAATCTTTCTACCATTAACTGATCTTCCGAAGTTTGATTTGTGTCATGTATACCCACATATTCTAGCAACCATAAAGTTTGAATTGCCTCATCCAGAGTTTCATTTGATAGTGATGAATTAATGTTCTCAGTTGATATAATATTATTCAAAGTGTTGCTATTCTTACAGGTGTTATGTAGGACTGAGTTGAGGCACATAGTATTTGTTAGTCATGAACTATTTTGGTTTAGGTCTAGGTTGTATTTGGATAGGTCACCCAAAGGGGCTATCCCTGATATAGTCTGATAAGCTATACCATTACCCAAAGCTGGGCACAAACCGTTAATCCGTTAATCGTTAATTAACGAAGTTAACTTTTTCGTTAACGATTTAACTTTTAAGTTAACTTTGAAAATCATTATCGGACTAATTAACTTCCGTTACATTTAACTTCCGTTAACTCAAGTCCGTTAACCCAAAAAATTCATAAATAAACGTTTAAAAGTTTCTATTATTTTCAGTGCTGAGCAGGTGCGCAATTAATCCGCCACTGTTAATAGTGACGAACGAATTTCCATTTCCGCAGAGCAAAATCAGGCGATATATTTGTTTCCGTCGCCACAATTTCTGTCTTACCAAATATGGTAGTTATTTATGGCATTGGTTTGAGCAAAACATGGTCGACTGTAAAATCAGGCGGAAAGATTTGCCATTTGAGTTGAATGTTTCAACTTCTTTCAAGAAATATCACGAGCATTTTAAGGCACTTTCAATAATATATATGTAACAATTACAACAAATAACTACATTCGTTTCATTTGCAGTCTGTCTCTTGCGCAACATGTTTGTGCTAGTGAATATTTAAAAATAATCGTTGTCAAGTAAGTCATGTATATTTATAATATGTCTGTGAGTACCTTATTAGTAGTCTCCTTGATACATTTCAAGAACCATAAAACTGATCAGGTAAGATTTCAATTCTCATGTCACTTTGATGACATAAATTAAGTCATTTGATGTCTTACAATGGGAGCGTTTTCACCTTAACCCTTTATGTCCTGGCGGTACTTCTAGGTACCACATCTTTAAAATCTCCATAATCCCTGTCTGATGAAAACTTTGATATGCTAATTTTCATGAAGGGCAACATGCATCTCATGGACAAAATGGAGAACGAGAAGAAGAGGGAAAATTAAATTATATATATATTGTGTTTTTCATTTTTTTTATAATAAAAGTTAACGTTAACGGTTTATCGGTAACTTCCGTTACATGTTTAACGAATTAACGGATTAACGGTTAACGAAGTTAACTTTTTGGTTAACGGATTAGCGGTTAACGAAGTTAACTTTTTGGTTAACGGTGCCCACCACTGCCATTACCTATCTTTACTATGCCCTTATGAATAAGATTAATATAATCTGCCCCTATTAACATTTCAATGTTAGCTACTGTGTTGTTTGTGATATGTCTATCAGCTATTTTGTAGTGTTTTCCCAAATGATTTATGGTTTGTTCTAGTTTGGGTATAACCAGTTTGTTTTGTCCTACTTTAGAAATAATAACTGCTTCAATTTTCTCTAATTTATTTTCTAAATGTAGTTCCAGGCAGTTTTGGGCACTAAAGCGTTAATCCGATAACAGTTAATTAACGAAGTTAACTTTTTTTAACGGACTATTAACGGAAGTTAATTTCCATTTATCGTTATCGGACCAGTTAACTTCCGATAACTCGATATTTAGTCTGTTAAAGTCCGTTAACACGTTAACTGCGAGGAGTCATTCACGGAAGATCACCGCTCCGCGAATGAATTCAAACCGCCATAACTTCAGTCTGCCAATTCCGTCCTCTGCCGCAGTGGAACGGCTCTTCTCTCTCGGCAAGGACATCCTGAGGCCCAAGAGGTCAAGACTGGCAGTTGGACCTAACTTTGAGAAGTTGGTCTTTCTGAAGGGCAACCAGCACATTGTGTGTCTTTAATAAATGTGCCTAAAATTTAATTTTACCTTTCAGTTCCCGCCATAATAATTCTCTGGTAAATTAAAATTTAGTTAATGGTTAGTGGTTACAAGGGTTTCAAAACATGTAATCAGTACATTTTTTATTAACAATAAAAAAAAAAGTTAAGCAAAAAAGTTGCAAAACTTGATAAAAATAGTTAAATACCTATTTATTGTTGGATTTTGCATACATAAACATTTTCTATGGGTTTTAAAGCTTTTTTCCTTGATTTTTTTAAATGTTAGTAAAGAAATAGTTATCGTTAACGGATTATCGTTAACTTCCGTTAACTTTGTAGTAAAATTATCGGATTATCGTTATCGGAGTTAAAAATTGGGGTTAACGGATTATCGTTATCGAAGTTAACTTTTTGGTTAACGGTGCCCACCACTGGTTCCAGGTCAATTGTCTTATAGCTATTTTTGTCAGAGTTATCCTTAACAAAGGATGCAATATTGAGTTTTTGTTCATTCGGGTTTGGTGTCAAACCCAATTTATTAACTACATTTTGCGAAACAAATGTTTGTTGAGAACAACAGTCTATAAGACATCTCAACGGAGTGGTGCTACCCTCACTATTCACTAAGTCCAAAGTAATAGTTGGTAAAAGAATCTCAGTGTTTCTTGTTACGTTGTTTGAACAAACAGAATGTCCCATGAAAGTGGCATTTTCTTGATTACCTTTGTTTGGTGGAGGTATCTTTTGAGTTTGAGTACTATTGTTTGGACACTTTGGTGAATCACACATTGATGAGACATGTCGTAAACTTTTACAAAACTTACACTTGAATCTTAACCTAGATTTACAGTCTTTCTTATAATGTCCCTGGCCAGTACACTTTTTACATAGGTTCAACTGTTCACATCTTTTAGCTCTTGAGTTAAAGTCTGAATATTTGTCACACCCAGTACTACTGTGTTCATCACTTGCACAAAATTTGCAATATAGTGTGTAAGTTGAGGCAGCAGTTACATTAAAGTTCTGTAATGTAGGTGTTCGTGTATTCCAGTTGGTCACATTTGATTCTACAGTATCAAGTTTTGTCTGTTTGGCTGTAGCTAGTTGGTCTCTGGGGACAGTCTTTGGTTTATCCATAGTCTGGGTCTTATTTTGTGTTGCAATATTTCTCAGTTTGTAATTAGTTAGGAGAGTTGGAAAGTGTTTTCTGATATTTTCAAGAGTAGGATAATTTTCTCCCGTCTTTAGAACTAAAACATCTTTAACCCTCAAAGGAAGGCACCTAAGAATTATGCCTTGTATAATCCAAGATGATGCTTTAACATCTATCTCATTGCTAACCAGTTGTCTTATAATAGCTTCTAATTTTGAATAAAATTTTTCCATATCACTATGGTTATCTTTTATGGGTGCAAAATCAATAATTTGTTGAGATAATTCAAATACAATCTCATCTTTATTAATGTAATTACGTTTTAAGAGATCAATAGCTACTTCATATGAATTCCCTACGGCTGGTAAATAGGCTATCAGGTTATAGGCTGGGCCTTTAAGGAAACTAGTTAAGTAGCTAAACTTGTCAACAGTTGAAATATAAGGTTTATTACCTATTAAACTCTCAAATTTTTCAATGAAAGATGGGAATTGTACCGTGTCCCCTTCAAATGTTGGTACTAGCAAAGTGGGTAAAGTAGCCCTAAATTCTTGTGACTCAGGATTTGGCATGCCACTTAAATTTGGTTGAAAGTTAGCTCTACTTTGATTAAAATCAGAAGTAGGTTTATTTGGTGTTAAGTCAGTCAAACGAGACTGTAGTCTCCTTACTTGCTGTTCAATTGAGATTACCTGAACATCATTATCAGCATAAAGGTCTATCAGTTGTTCTTCAGCCATTTCGGATTCAACTAACTCTGAAATACTCTCATCAATGGCTATTATTTCCTTCTTTTTCTTTTCCAATTTAAGAATTACACACTCTAAATCTTCCTTACCTGGTTGTGTAATATTGTTAAAAGTGTTCACGGCCTTTGTAACAGCACCCAACTTTCCCCCCCTTTTCTTTTTTAACTTTTTCAATTCCTCACTGTCCATGTTTAAGTCAAAATTGTTTAACTGGGGATCGTAATGAAATAGAGGACAAGAAGAAATTACCAGAGAAGAGAGATCACAGACAAAACAGTAAAGTTTTAAATTTGGTTTAATCCCCCCCAAGTACTTATGTGTCACTCAGGTCTAAGCTTATAAGAGAATGAGACTCCTTAAATGTAAATGTTTCCTAGTTAGGCCCTAGGTTGTAGACCTAATTAGGCTTGATTAGGTTAGGCTTAGGCTAGACCATTTAGCCTAATTCTGCAATTTTTGTTATGTAAGGTTAAGGTTTGTAAATTCCCCACACACGGACCACCAATGTGAAAAATGCTCTGTATGAATTGGTCCCCAATTAACCCACCCCTAATATCTCCAGTCTAACTATAGAGTAGATTAAGTCTAGCCTTGTAAGGGTCAGCCTTGTTGAAAAAAGTGGTTAGAAATAACCGCATATATTTCCAAATAAAATATAAACAAAATAAATTAAAATAAAAACCCTCGTTTCTAACCAACTAGTGAAGTTGGGTTTCCCTAATTAACAAAAAGAAGGAAAAAAAAAAAGTTTCTGGGACAAAGACAAACGGAGCTTTGGCCAGTCTTGAAAATTTTTGACCGCATGAAGCGGGCCCTTTTTTCTCAAAAAAATTAAAATGCTCGTGGTTACCCAAACCGGGAAACTGAGCCAACCTTCAAACCTAACAACCTTTAATTAAATCGTATCCTTAATTAATAACCACTGCAATTAATCAAAACCCATGTTTAACTAAATAGAGGCCGATCAGAACTAGGTGCAAGTAAGTTAAAGAAAATAACTAAGGTAAGAGAAAAACTAGGTACCTAGACGAAACTCGAACCGGGCTACAACGGCCCTAACTCAATAATTAAATGGCTGTTATAGCCCCTATTAAAACCTAAAGGCAATATAGCCCTAACTTAACTTAAATAAAACCTTCTAAACCTTAAACCTTTAAAACCAAAAACTTAAGGGCAATCCAGCCCTAGCCTAACTTAACCTGCAAAATCTAGGTCTGGGAAATAGCCCCTACAAATAAATAACCTAGCAGTGTGTTAAACAATAACCTAAAACTTAACAACGAAAATTAAAAAAAAAACTGGAAACTAAATGAAACTTATGAATCAGTTAGAAACTGAAAGGGTAACGTTCAACTGGCAACTTCATTTTTGGTAAGTCTAAATTAATTTTGATGAATTTAGCTTCACCATAGTTAGTAATCTGGCTGCTGACCAAATTTAACCTGAAAACCACTGCAACCTACAGTGAAAAAGTCTGTAGCTGTGTTGACAGTGTCTAAATAGGCCATTATTATTTCTATAATTACCGAGTCTATTTAAAGTAAACTTAACCTTAATACTACACCTAAATAAAAATAATATCTCTCAAGCTAAACAATAAAATTTTTCAATATGGCACCCCTGGGTGGGCAGTCGAGAAGTTAGTTACCCTTTTTTGTTTTAATTCTGATACAATAGTTTTAAATCCAGTGAATTAAATTTTTTACACAACCTAAACAAACCTAGCCTAACCTGGCTGGACCTAAAAAGCAAACCTAGCCTAACCTGGCTGAACCTAAAACAACCTAAACAAACCTAGCCTAACCTGGCTGAACCTAAAACAACCCAAACCACAAACCTAGCCTAACCTGGCTGAACCTAAAACAACCCAAACAAACCTAGCCTAACCTGGCTGAACCTAAAACACAAACCTAGCCTAACCTGGCTGAACCTAAAACAAACCTAGCCTAACCTGGCTGAACCTAAAAAACAAACCTAGCCTAACCTGGCTGAACCTAAAAAATAAACCTAGCCTAACCTGGCTGAACCTAAAACAACCTAAAACACAAACCTAGCCTAACCTGGCTGAACCTAAAAAACAAACCTAGCCTAACCTGGCTGAACCTAAAAAAACAAACCTAGCCTAACCTGGCTGAACCTAAAAAACAAACCTAGCCTAACCTGGCTGAACCTAAAACAACCTAAAACACAAACCTAGCCTAACCTGGCTGAACCTAAAAAACAAACCTAGCCTAACCTGGCTGAACCTAAAAAACAAACCTAGCCTAACCTGGCTGAACCTAAAACAACCTAAGCAAACCTAGCCTAACCTGGCTGAACCAACAACACAAACCAACCTACCCTACCCTACCTACCCTACCAAACCAACCTACCTACCCTACCAAACCAACCTACCTACCCTACCTAACCTAACCTAACCTACCAAACCAACCTAACCTACCAAACCAACCTAACCTACCAAACCAACCTAACCTACCCTACCTAACCTACCAAACCAACCTAACCTACCAAACCAACCTAACCTAACCTACCCTACCTACCCTACCTACCCTACCTAACCTACCCTACCTACCCTACCAAACCAACCTAACCTACCCTACCTACCCTGCCAAACCAACCTACCCTACCAAACCAACCTAACCTACCCTACCTACCCTACCAAACCAACCTAACCTACCCTACCTACCCTACCAAACCAACCTACCTACCCTACTTAACCTAAAATACCTAACCTACCTACCCTACCTAACCTAAAAAAACCTTTTTAAGAGAACTTTACCATTTGTCCTTAAACTACTCCCTTCCAAAGGTTTTGATTTCAGACAATCAAGCCACCTTCAACACCAGATTGCACAATTTAGCAATAACTTAGGACTAACGTTCTACAGAAAAGACGCTTTCATTTTCATATTTCACCTAAAAGGAACTTTTCTGTAGAGCATGTCATTTTCATTCATCAAAATAAATAAATAAAATTTCCCAAGAATACAATTCTGGGTAAATTTTTCCCCTTGGGGGGAATGTTGAAAAAAGTGGTTAGAAATAACCACCGCATATATTTCCAAATAAAATATAAACAAAATAAATTAAAATAAAAACCCTCGTTTCTAACCAACTAGTGAAGTTGGGTTTCCCTAATTAACAAAAAGAAGGAAAAAAAAAAGTTTCTGGGACAAAGACAAACGGAGCTTTGGCCAGTCTTGAAAATTTTTGACCGCATGAAGCGGGCCCTTTTTTCTCAAAAAAATTAAAATGCTCGTGGTTACCCAAACCGGGAAACTGAGCCAACCTTCAAACCTAACAACCTTTAATTAAATCGTATCCTTAATTAATAACCACTGCAATTAATCAAAACCCATGTTTAACTAAATAGAGGCCGATCAGAACTAGGTGCAAGTAAGTTAAAGAAAATAACTAAGGTAAGAGAAAAACTAGGTACCTAGACGAAACTCGAACCGGGCTACAACGGCCCTAACTCAATAATTAAATGGCTGTTATAGCCCCTATTAAAACCTAAAGGCAATATAGCCCTAACTTAACTTAAATAAAACCTTCTAAACCTTAAACCTTTAAAACCAAAAACTTAAGGGCAATCCAGCCCTAGCCTAACTTAACCTGCAAAACCTAGGTCTGGGAAATAGCCCCTACAAATAAATAACCTAGCAGTGTGTTAAACAATAACCTAAAACTTAACAACGAAAATTTAAAAAAAAACTGGAAACTAAATGAAACTTATGAATCAGTTAGAAACTGAAAGGGTAACGTTCAACTGGCAACTTCATTTTTGGTAAGTCTAAATTAATTTTGATGAATTTAGTTTCACCATAGTTAGTAATTTGGCTGCTGACCAAATTTAACCTGAAAACCACTGCAACCTACAGTGAAAAAGTCTGTAGCTGTGTTGACAGTGTCTAAATAGGCCATTATTATTTCTATAATTACCGAGTCTATTTAAAGTAAACTTAACCTTAATACTACACCTAAATAAAAATAATATCTCTCAAGCTAAACAATAAAATTTTTCAATAAGCCTAGAGATTCCGGAAATGGTCCAGAGCGGGCAGATAAATTGAGGTTCACTGTAGGATTCCTCACCAAATTAGGTTAGGGCAATCTACCTTCACCTTTGTTAAGTTATGAGTTGATGCTAGGTCTTAGGCCACAATGTAGGCCTAAGTTGTCTGACCCAGCTTAATTTAATGAGTTTACTTCTAACTGGGTTAAAACCAAAGCTGGGCACAAACCGTTAATCCGTTAATCGTTAATTAACGAAGTTAACTTTTTCGTTAACGATTTAACTTTTAAGTTAACTTTGAAAATCATTATCGGACTAATTAACTTCCGTTACATTTAACTTCCGTTAACTCAAGTCCGTTAACCCAAAAAATTCATAAATAAACGTTTAAAAGTTTCTATTATTTTCAGTGCTGAGCAGGTGCGCAATTAATCCGCCACTGTTAATAGTGATGAACGAATTTCCATTTCCGCAGTGCAAAATCAGGCGATATATTTGTTTCCGTCGCCACAATTTGTGTCTTACCAAATATGGTAGTTATTTATGGCATTGGTTTGAGCAAAACATGGTCGACTGTAAAATCAGGCGGAAAGATTTGCCATTTGAGTTGAATGTTTCAACTTCTTTCAAGAAATATCACGAGCATTTTAAGGCACTTTCAATAATATATATGTAACAATTATCATGTCACCTGTGGCCAAAGCACTCGACAAGATCCAGGGGGAGGAACAAGCCTACCTTGGGACTCTGCTGTCAACAGTTGCTGCGACAATCTTCAGACTTAAGGACTTGAAGTCCAAGGGCCTCGTCTACTGCAGCGCCTTGGTCGACGCACTTTTGGCAGGCATCGACAAAAGGTTTGGGCCCCTCCTGGAGGATGACGAATGCCAGCTGGCTGCTGCCTTCCATCCCAGGTTTCGCCTCATCTGGTTGGACAAGTATGACAACACCAAGGTCGCCAGGGTGAGGAAAAGCATGGAGGGTACAGTCGAGGAGGCCATGAAGCAGCAGTCCAACGAAGTGGGCAGCAACAGTGGAGGCAGCAACAACGAGGAGGAGGAGGAGGAGGATGACTTCTTCAGTGCTGTCATCCAGACAAAAGAGAGCAGCAGAAGCCACAGGTCACTCAAGGGCAAGGCCCAGAACTTGGTCAAGACCTGGCTGGAGACCAACTCCAAGGACTTGCTGACAGATGCTGCCTTCTTGGGTGAGCAAGTGTTGGTGGACTTGTTCATCAAGTTCAACACAGCCATCCCCTCCAGTGCTGCAGTGGAGCGTTTGTTCTCTATGGGCAAGGACATCCTGAGGGCCAAGAGATCATCCCTGTCTGGTGAAAACTTTGATATGCTAATTTTCATGAAGGGCAACATGTATCTCATGGACAAAATGGAGAACGAGAAGAAGAGGGAAAATTAAATTATATATATATTGTGTTTTTCATTTTTTTTATAATAAAAGTTAACGTTAACGGTTTATCGGTAACTTCCGTTACATGTTTAACGGATTAACGGTTAACGAAGTTAACTTTTTGGTTAACGGATTAGCGGTTAACGAAGTTAACTTTTTGGTTAACGGTGCCCACCACTGGTTAAAACACAATTAGTCACTTACTGCTAGTTATTAGAGAGTCTCTTTTCTCCTTCCTCGTTTAATTGTTGAGAGCGTACTTGCTGGTGGGATCTTATTTCGTTGTCTGTTCTTCTCCCTTCTCTCGTTCCGTCTTCTCGCCCCGTTCCTCGTTTTCCTTCTCCCTTGTTCTCCTTTTCGCGGGGCTTTTTCCACCAGCGTCTCCTTGGTCTTTTTTTGGTTGGTTGATCGGTAATGTATATCTATTACCGAGCACGCTCTTGTCACACAGTATATAAATACTAGTGTGGAGAATAACTCTGGTGAGCAACCAATTGGTTTCATCCACCCAGTTATTGACATAAAATGAATTTAATAATTGTTAGATTAACTACCTACCTACTCAGTGAACCATTTTCGTTACCTCCCAACTACCCACTCATCAGTTTTCCATACTAGTAAGGAAATTTGGTATGTGTTCAGAATCAGTTAAAATTTATCTTTTTAGAACTTACTGTACTGCGTTGTATACATCCCATCTGTGGTGGAATTATACAAAAACTGCTATGAATAAACTCTCTGTTGCTTATAATAATATTTTTCGTATGCTATGTAGGGAACCAAAATGGTGCCGTGCTAGTTTTATGTTTACTACGCGTAACCTACCTACCAGCCAAATGTTAATCCAGAAGAATATATATAATTCCATTACTAGGGTCCAAAACAGCTCTAATGTGTTATTGTACAATGTCCTGTCTTCAGATATTATGTACCTCTCACCTACATGGCAGTCTTGGTTCAGACAACTGCTGGTTTACAATACCTTATTTTTTTAATGTAGCAAAGATTATATCGGGCGTTCCACTTAAAACTGGCCCGCTTGCAAACTCACTTTTATTTTGTAGACTAAGTGTACACTCTTACAGAAAGTGTTGGAAATGCGAACCCTGAGGATCAATACATTTTTGTGCTCGTGTTATCATATTCAAGTACACCTGACGCGAAACGGTGAGTTTGCAAGAAATTTTTATTTATTTTTTTACTTCCCATACTCCAGCGGGCCGGTTTTAAGTGGAACACCCGGTATATGCATATTAAGTTGTGTTATAATAAGTTTTATAGCAAGTGGCTGTTATAATAAGTGTTACAGCAAGTGGCTTTGTTATCATTAGTGTTATAGCCAGTGGCTATGTTATAATAAGTGTTATAAGTGTTATAATATCTCAGGTAATAACAACATACATAAAATTGGCAGATAAATAATCAAATAGTATGCCAGTATGCTAGGTTAAGTGGCTATGTTGACTTTATTTTTGTATTAAGTTCAATGTATACGTAAGATTGTACTTGTATGTTAGGTTATTTATGGTTAAGTGGCTATGGATTATGAATGATCCGCAATAAAGATGTTTTATTTTTTTGTTTGTTTGTTATTCCTTAATCAGTGACTACTCGGACATCTTTTTCAGCATGTTTCATTAAATTAACTTTTTTCAACCCACCCTACTGTACAGCATTAGGGCCAGGAGACTTGCTTATTTTTTACTTATCTAATTTCTTGATGATCATCTCTTCAGTTATTACAGGACTTTTTATTTTTTATTACAAAATTTCACTTTTGGAGTAACAGATCATCAATAAAATGTTCAATTTGTAACTTTGTTTGTAATAATAATAATAATAATAATAATAATGTAAAAATGAACAATGAATAATTCCTATATTCTTATATTCATTCATATAATTCTTATATAATTCGTATATTTATATGAATCCTTATATTTATATAATCCTTATGTTCCTTATATTCATATAATACTTATATTTATATACATTTATATTCATATATTCATTTTTACATAGAGACCAAAATCACGTAACGCTGACACGAGTTTGGATAAATTTTTTATTTGCTTTCTATTTTATAATTGGTGAATTATTTCTTTTCAAACTACTTAATCATTTTTTCAGATTTAGCTTAATAATGTAATCTTGTTCATTCTCTGTATACATTCTCTCTTCGTTTATTTTTGAATCTTAAGCATTTAATTTTTGTTCATGTGCATGTTTGTTTGTAATTCGTGATGGGAAGGCATATTTCAGTGTGCATTTTTAGTTAACTCGGCAGATCATGATAACATCAGATCTGTCAATATGCGGTTTAAAATAAAAAATATAGCTTCCTTTTGCTTATCAGTCTAGATCTTGCTACAGCTAAAATAGCAGTCTAGCCCTTGCTACAGTTAAAATAGCAGTCTAGACCTTGATACAGCTAAAATAGCAGTCTAGACCTTGCTACAGCTAAAATAGCAGTCTAGACCTTGCTACAGCTAAAATATATAAAGATAAAAGAGATAAAGTGAACCATCAGGTTACATGTAGGAAAATTGACTCCAGATGGACTACGTACAGTTCCTTTCAGGTTACAGCAGTCTGTGATGATCCAGGGGTATTTATGGATCCAGCAGTATGGCCGGAACGAGTATATGTACGGCCGTTCTATGAGAAGAAGGGAAGATAAACACCTGCAGCCCCCCCCGCAAATGCTGGAGAAGGTAATTATGGAGATATCATGCGTTGTACTGTGGAGGAAAATCCAGCTGGGTCTAATGCTGTAACTGCTGTGCCTGGTATAAATGGAATTCAACATGAAGAGATGGCTGGCAGAACTCCTGCATCTTCCTAACTGCAACATTCAAAGTAATCTCTTATAACTGTAGAGACCTAAGCTTAGGCAATAACAACAAACACAGGCGGATCATAATTGATAAGCTCTGCAGGAAACACGACTATGGAAACAGGACTTAAAGGACCTGAATAGCCTGTCCAGTAACTTTCATGGGATAGGGGAGGCCACCAGAGATAAACAAGATGGTCTCCTTGCAGGCCACCTACATGGTGGGGTAGCTATTCTTTGAAGGTTGGGGTATGGGAAATATATTGGTGAATTAAAACTTGGTTTGAACTGGCTAACTGGAATAGAAATTTGTGTAGACAATAAAAAATTTGTAATTCTGTGTATCTATATGCCTTTTCAGGAAGTTGATAATGAAGAAGATTACCTCATTAAATTAGGGCAGGTTAACAGTATTATTAATGAGTTGGATACGACATGTGTAGCTATTGTTGGTGACTTTAATGCTAATGGGCTTATGATAATTCTTTCTTTAGCAACCACTTAAAAGCCTTCTGTGAAGATAATAGCTTGACCCTTTCATCCATATGTCGCGCGTGTGCGCGGGGCACTGCCCGCTGGCGACTTTTAGGATGAATGCACTTTGGACAATCCAACGAAGGTGGTCATTGTTGGTTAAGCTCGGCCTTAGCCGTAGAGCATCCGAGTAACAATAAACAGTTTCTACCAAGTTTTTCCCGAAGGGGTGAATGGAAACACTTCGCTTCTAAATTGGAGTTTTCGTTCACTCATAAAATTTTTATTACACAAAGTATATACAGAACGAGGCACTGATAATCAGAAGAAGTTTACAGGGGGAGAGGTTCTACCTCTTGCAACAATAGCTCAAGCAGGAATTTAAAGTGAGGAGGACGTTCGTCCTCCGCGAGTGAGGGGTAAGGCAGGAATTTACAGGGGTAGAGGTTCGACCTCTTGTAACAATGGCCCAGGCAAGAATGATTTAATTTACAATACAAGAAATAAATAAGTCTAAATTTTGGAGAAGCGCAGTTGAAGGTTAAGCTCCCACTTAATTGGAGAGCTAAAGAATTCTGACGTTAAGCATAATTTAAGCATACAACGAAATTTAGAAAGATAAAAAGATTAACAAAAAAAATACTAATTTTTGTAAGGTATACACTCTTGGATGGCGACATAATGTCGGGGTGCCGACATGTACCGAGTACATTGAGTACATTTACAACATCGTATTAAATTATTTCCGTTAATTACAATTTTAACAATTTGTTAATTGACAGATCTGATACTGAAGTTGTTGTTGTTTAGCCGATCAGCCCACCCTGATCGAGCAAGCCGGCGGCACGCAGGTAACCGATCACCCTCTCCGGAGTGGACCAGAGGTTCAGCGCACTAGTGATGTTGTGTTGTGTTCGTTGTTGTGCTAGAGCGGTACAGTCTGTCATAATGTCTTCAATTGTTTGTAGTGTGTCCTGGCACAGGTGGCAGGTGTCGTCTATGGAGTTGTCTAATCTGTGTTTATATGTCCGTAAGTTGGGGTGATGTCCACATCGGAATCGTGCTAAGTTAACTCGATCCGATCTGCTCAGGCTGATCTCTGACCTGTTAATGGGTGGCGGCTTCGCACCTAGGACCGCATTCGGACCGAGTCGTGTCAGTGCTTTGTGGGTTAGGTGTGTGTGTGTGTGTTTTCTGTACTGTGTGATGTCTGTGGGGCGTGGTATGGAATGGAGTATTTGTTATAATGTCTCTCTGGTGTTACCTTAATGGTGCGAGGTGTTGGTGCATAATTGTACATGTAGTGGCAAGGGTGTTGTGGGTTAGTTGTCGCTGCTGCCATGAATTATGTTCCCCTCATGTCTAAATGTTCCCTAACTTTCAGTATTTTTGTTTCTGTGTGCAGGTGTTCTATTGGTGTTGTTTGAGTGCATCCTGTAATGATACGAAGTGCGTTGTTTTGTATTGTCTGTAAGGTGTTTGTGTGTGTGTGTGTGTGTGTGTTTGAGATAATGGATGCCCAGCATGGGCTAGCATAGTCCATAACTAAGCAAATATATTGTTTGTATATGAGTGATGTTGTTTCCTGCTGGTGTCCAAAGTTTGTGCCTGTTAGTACCCTAAGGCCTAAGCGTGTTAAGTCTTGACGTACATTTGTTTTTAATGTCTTGAATGTGGTTTGCAAAAGATAATGATGTGTTGTATGTGACCCCAAGTATTTTGGTCCTGTGAGTGTGTGGAATGTTGATGTTGTTTAGTGTAAGCTGTGGAATTACCTGGTGTTCTTTTGTGTTGCTTGTAAGGAAGGTGATGGTTGATTTTGTGGGCGCTACTTTGAGTCTATTGTGTGAGCCAGTCTTGTATACTGTTTATGTATGTTTGTAGGTTATTTGTAGCGGTGTCGATGTTGTTGTGGGTGGATGTTGGAGTGATGTCATCTGCGTATGATGATAAAGTAAGCTTGTTATCTATGGGTGTTGGAATGTCATGCATGTATAAGTTGAAGAGTGTTGGTGAGAGAACAGAGCCTTGAGGGATCCCGTTCGGAAAAAGCTTGTTTTTGGATGACTTGCCATTAAATGTGACATGTATCTTCCTGAAAGATAGTTGCTATTGTTGCTAATAGTGTACGTTGAGCTGGTCGTCTGGAGCTGATGCCATCCATGATGTGCTGCGTGAGGTTAGTGAGTAATGTCGTGGTTGAGTGGTGAGGTCCGAATCCATGTTGAGTAGGCGATAGTGGAATGTGTGGGTTGGTGATTTCTAAGATTAGTCTTTCTGTTACTTTGGAAGGTGTGCATAGTAAAGTAATGGGTCTATAGGAAGCTGGTTCTGTTGGATTTTTGTTTGGTTTGAGTAGTGTAATAATTTTACCTTGTTTCCATATGTCAGGAATAATACAGTGTTGGTATGAATATATGCTGATATTTGTGAGAGCTAGTATTCCTTGTGGGCCCAAGTGTTTAAGGTGTATGTTTGATATGTTGTCTGGTCCAGTAGCCTTCGAATTCTTAATGTTTTTGATGATCTTGGTGGTCTGGTCTGTATTGAAGGGCATGACTCCAGATTCCTGGGATCTTGGGAGCATTGCTCCAGTAAATTTGACCATGAGAAAAAGTAAATTTGGGTTTGGGTTTTGTTCATCTGCTAGACATTATGCAATTTTTTTGCGTATACGTTCTTGTACAAACCAATTTTTTTAAATTACAAATTTAGTTATTTTAAGTTTAGTTGGTAATTCCATATTTAACAATTATTTTTATTTTTTGTTAAGCTTCAATGTTTTGATAATTAAAATTTTATTAAAAAGTATATTTTTTTAATATAAAATTATCAGGATTGGACTATGTTCCATTGATCTCGGCCAGGTTTGATAAATTGGCCAGATAATTACTTGTGCGGTTTTAAGTAATCCACCATGACTCTAGAATTGAAAAGTTTAGTTAAGTTTAAACTTACTTTTACTTACTTTAACTTACCTACTTTTACTTACTCTTCCTTACTTTTACTAAGTTTAAAGCACTTACTTTTACTTACTTTCATTGTACTATATTTACTTACTTTTACTCACTTTTACCATACTATATTTACTAACTTTTACTTATTTTGTATTTTTTCAGGTAGTCAATAATCAATAATGGATCCTAATATTGATGAAGTTGGAGAGAAAAGTGAGGGTGTTAAAAGGGGTTACCTTTTGTGGTCAATGCAAGAACAAATATTCAAAGAAGCAAAACTGGGAGGAACATTTTAATTCCCAAAAAAATATTTGTTACAATACAAGAGGTCCCAGAGTTTGGGCCCACAGCTTAGATATTGCAGTAAAGAAATACCAGGATGAAGTGCAGCAAAGAGATACGGCAAAGCAGTCATTTAGTTTGTTCACAAAATGTGCTAGTGCTAGACCTCAGAAAAATGAACCAACTTCATCAACTGCTAATCTAGATAATGAAACTTTTTCACTAGATGTTTCACAGACTGAAGAAAGTGCTTCTCCTCCACCTAAGAAACAAAAGGTAAGTGAGGAATCTGCGCATCAGACTAACAAAACTGCTTTAGAGGAATTTGAAAATTCCCAAATCCAGAAGACATTGAATGCAATTTTGCGCCTAACAAAAGAAACTCACCAAGCTGTTGTGGTTAATAAAGAGAAGTCAAAATATGCCTTCAAGTTCAAGTGTTGCATCCAAATCTAATAAAGCAAAAAGCAACAAATTTGACATTTCCATAGCCCATTTAAGCAAGTGTAAATCAATACAAGAAATCCTGAACAATGATTTGATCAAATCTACATTCAAATTGGTGGAAAAGAAGGATCTAGGGCATGCTGATGATTCATTTTCAGTACCAAGTGATATAATGGAAAACATTGCAAATAGTGACACTAATATGCCTGATGTAGATATAGCTGTTGAGGATGAAGATGATGATAATCAAGAAGATATTAATGATGCTTCTGATGATAAAATGTTTACATTATATTGCATAGCTTGCACAGACCCCAAAGCATGTGCTTCAGACAAACATTCTAACATAAAAGGTTACTTCAATGTTAAAGATTTAACCTATGTATGCAAACAAGGAGAAAATCAAGAGAGATGGTTTAGAAATCTGAAAAGCCACCTGAAGAGACATTTAATTAAACTTCAGCATCATCAAAGAGCTGCTGAATAAATAAACTTAAGGTGAGTTATAAACTGTACATTATTGTATTATTATGTTTAGCTAAAACAATTTGTAATTGGTATGTCATCAATTCAAGAGTTTACTATCATTAACCTATCTAGTGGTGTAAGGGGAAAAAAAGTAAATTCAGAGCTGTGCTCCAGTAAATCTTTTCAAATCTGGAGTCATGTTGAAGGGTGTAATGGTCGTGTCGAGTCTGTAGGTTTTCTTGTGTCTGGCTGTTTGTCTGTCTGCGTGTTTCTGGTTGTTGTCTCTGTTTAAGTGACTTATCTTTGCGTAGTGATTAACTAGAATGTTTGCTTGTTGTGTATATGTTGGGATATTATTTTGGCTGCGACAGATAGCCGCGTGTGAGGTGTGAATGCCGATGTTAGAGTGGGTAATGCTGTTTATAGTCTTGTATAGCCTGGATGTATCTGATACTGAAGTAATCTAAATAGGTGATACAATTTATGTAAGGAAGGAGAGTTCTCCGTTGTTCTATAATTTAAGGGGGATTAACGACAACGTTATATATTTATAGTTAACAGTAATTACGCCAAATTATGTCAAATATTATTAGAAGAATGGTTGGTTATTATAGTTTGAAAGCCAAAGCCAGCGATGATGAAAACGGGGGGGGGGGGGGGAGGAATACAGTGTACTTTCCATTGGAAGTACACGGACATTTATGATAACGTAACACATAAGTAACATAGAATTTGAATGACAATTAGGTAGAAATAGTAAGTACAAGTAGTGAGAACGTGGATAACTATGTGACGTAAGCAGATAACGAACCAGTGGCCTGGCATGGAAATAATACAGTATATTATAATAACATAACATAACATAACATAACATAACATAACATCTTAACGTTATAAATTGGTAGTCAAAGCAAGAGAGAAGAGTTCGGATTCAGAGGCTCGCTTTTGGCGACGTCATCGGAATTCGAACATTCATATCAGCATTAACGAATATCTTGCGAGAGGTGAAATAATTAAAAGAAAAAGTAAAAGAACACATGTGGACGTATTTACATGTACGTAATCACGATCATCAAGGGACATGTATAACTGCACAAAGTATTGTACACATATCGGTTGTCACGCAATAGGTTGTGTGCGTAATATAGACACGAGTACACATGGACTGATAGGTTGATAGGGCATAAGTAGACAATAGGTAGATGAATGAATAAGTAATAAAATTGATAAAGGATAGCGGTCAAGAAAGAACATGGATGTACTATGAATGAGTATGGTCGAATAATATTCATATTGTATAACACCAGGCAGGACACAACATATAAATAATGACTTATAGAGAGTGAAGTTTTTATTATTATTAAAGAATTTACCATTTATTGAATACGAAGGATAACCACATACTAAACACCTGATTCAGTATTCAAGATATGGAAACGTGAAGGAAATTAAGTTACTTTATGACGTCATAGTGATTTAATTGGTACGTACAGTATAAGTCATTATTGGGAGAAATTGAAGAGACGAATTAGAGAGACACAGTTAAAGGACATTCGCTTTTCACAGCGAACTTCTAATGGCACAAACATGGATACTATTCAACCATAGAAATGGTAGGTCGCATGGTTGTGACACTGCTCCTTCCTGTGAAAAAGGATGTGATGGTGGGGTGAAAGTTTGTTTACAATATATTAAAAAATGAAACAGTGACAATTTCGGGATGGACTAATCAATGCAATTTAGTGGAAAGAATGATAATTATATTAATGAAATAAAAAGACATTAAGGGGAAAAAAATAATTTTAAAATTACAACAGGTGAATTAAAAAGGTTGAAGTCTGATTACTAGGATTGTAGTGGAAATACTAGATCAACAAGGCATGATTAGGTCCGAAGTTGTCACCTTTAAAAAAAATTATAAGTATGATCAATTGTAGCAATCATACTACATAAACACTCTTATAAACTAATGAACCATCTAAGTTATTACTGGCATTTCGACCTAATTATTTCAGTTAAAGTTCCAATTACAGGATTGAATCGAATTTAAGTTAAATTTTAAGTTTGCCCAACGTTATAGTAACAAGATTACCTACTGAACCGTGATAAATTCGGAAGGATTACCTGGATTAAGGTGATTTTAGGGAAAAAGATATAGACATAATTAATGGGTAAAAGAAAAATTCAAATTTTAAGGTCCAGGAACTTTCAATTCATATAACTATTTGAAGTGGAGTTTAATCCGTCAGAACTAACAGAGATAAGAATTTCCGGTTATCATGATCGTACAGTTAATAAACTAATCTTATTCACTATGGTAGGTAAAAATCGAATTAAATTTTATTGGTGGATGGAGTCTTCAGCGGTGGGAGAACGGTCGCAGAATGTAAATTTATGCCAAGTCAGAATAAGTTGGTATAATTTAAAAACTTATTTAAAGAAAAGTAAAATTAATTTAATGGAAACATTAAAACTTATTTAGTTACAGTTTTAGATACTTAGATGTTGTTAACCATTAATAATATCCAGGGAGAAGGAAGATAGAATTTCGTAATGGACGATGTATAGACCTGGGGTCACGTGTGTATTTATGTGCATTAGGTACAGAGTGTAAGTGGTTGGTGATTTGCTCAAAATAAAATGGGGAAAAGGAATTTATAGTTGAAGTTATACGTAATTGCGTATACGGATGTATAAATATGGGTCATAAGCGTGTATAGCTGAGTGGGTATTTACAGTGTAGAATATGAAAGCAATTGGTTCATCCCGTGAAGAACTAAATCCTTAGTGGTCAGTGGTGAATTATGAAATTTTGAAGAACGGATTAGCTTAGAGGATGGTTAAAATAATTTAGTAAGGGAACAGCCAAGATTATATATGGTAAGCAGCGATTAAGATTAAATGAATTCAAATAATCCAGAGTAATTATCAAACAGCTAACTGCAATTAAATATAATTTATCGTGGTAGCCATTGATTGTCGAATAAGGTTTGTATGATAAAAATAGGATATGAAGTGATTTTCCTTTTCATTAAGTATGCCAATGATTACAAGAGTGTTTCAGAGTGTAGGTGAGTGTAATTGGGTGAAAGTGTAATCAGTACCCGTAGATTTTTTGTAGTATTTAAGCGGTAAATTAAGCGGTATTGAAACCTGAATTTAGACACAGAATTAAATTCGACTAGTAACCTTCATAGCGATATATTAACAGTATCTCACCATTAATATTGACCAGAAGTATCAGTACGGTAATTCAATTTTAGTTTACGAGTTGACGGGCATAGGTAATAACAGGTTTTAGTAGAATTCATGGTGAGGGTACAGTTATGTAATTAGTAATATTAAAATGGTGTAACAGAATTATTAGAAGAGGAAAAAAAATGGCATTCTGGTATAGTGTGTCAAAATTTGGTTATAATTTTGGTTGATACCTTAACAAATGGTATAATAACAAGTTGATAACAATTACTCAAGAGTAATTGAATAAAAAAAAATCAAGGATAAAAAGTTGAAAATAGAATTCAATTATGAACTATAGTGAACTGAAAATGTGGTTATAGGTTCCGTATAATTAAGAATAAAAAACAAAATACGAACATACGGAGCAAGATAAATTAGGCGCATGGTTAGGTTGTCATGCGAGCGGGCATGTTGGTCATACGGTTAACGGGATTCGCAACATGCCGGGAAGAGTGGACTGACCATGCGAACCTTGCTACTCGTAAAGGAGGTGGTGTATCGGGATTTAGAAGAATGGCTTTCACTGGTTTCAGAAGAGGATCCAGGAAGAGCCAAAGAGTAACATCCGCAAAATAGGAGGCAAGAAGGGCGAAAACATGAATTTGCGGAAGAAAAATGAAAGTGATCGATGGAACGATCATATTATGGTACTGAGGAATATTCCACGCTTGCCCTTCCGCGCGTACAACTTCCGACGGTGGAGTAGGTTCGGGTTCACTCCCGGCACCTATAGGCTTAACCTCGGAATTGGGTGGAAATTCCTCTACCTTCGAAAACAGGATCAAGTCATTTTCCTTAAATAGGAATTCAAGCGAAATGACCAAATCGGGACTTAAAGGAGATGAGTCTTCAAATTTATTTGGAATAGTCGAAATACTGGGAACTTCAAGTTCCAGCCTAACTGTAACTGAAGGGAGTGACTCGCTCTCGATGGAGTCACAGGGGTCTACTGTGAAGACATTCGAGTCTTCATACTCAAAATTTCCAAAAGTATGTTGGTTTTCTAGTTCCTCGCTTTATCGGAACTAGAACGGAACAATTGACAATTGATGAAGAATCTTCCCCATCTAGTAGCAGTTCCTTTTTATTTTGAACTGGTTCCAGGGAGTCCGTCGGGCTCTCTGAAACGAGTCTTTCACATTCAGCTGAAGAGACCGAAGAATAGGGGTGACAAACATACTCGAAAGGTGGGTTCTCTCCTCGAATTAGGCCTGCTTCTCTATCGGCCAAATAAAAATCGTGCGTAATAAGGAAATTCATCCCCAGGAGTAAATCTCCATCCCAGTCTACTTCAGATACGACCACAAATGGGGTCAGATAAGAGAATGAATCAAACTCAATAGGAAGATTAATTTCTCCGGTACTGTATTCTTCCCAACCATCGTCAATGCAGGTCAAACGAGAATGCAAATCGAATTTCCCCGTAGCCATCTTGAGTAACTTCTTGTATACGTCTTGTTTAATGTAATTCGCCTGACAGCGGGTTTCAACAAGAGCCAAAACTGCTTGGTTGTCGACAGAAGTTTTCATGAAAATTTGTGAGCTCTCGTCAAGAAGCTCCATTTCAGGAGCCCAAGAAGGCGTCTCCGAAACCTATGAACAGGCTTCGTCTGCGTTATCGATGGTTTCGCGCGAAGTTGGGGTATTAGGAGGAAAAACAAAATTTGGAATATTGCAATCAGGGGAATTGGGCAACCAACTGAGGGGACATGATGTCTGAAATTGACAATACGTCTTTACGTGAGCACTTTGCTCTTTAGGAAAAGATTGCTTGCCACGCTGCTCAAAACACAAATTAACGGAGTTTAACAAGAAGTCATTGGGACATGATCGATTCGTTACTAGACTGTTACAGTCATCATAAACATCACAATGAGTATCAAAATCATTACCAAGATTCGTAAAAACTGATTCGCCTACAGGACCTTGCGGGGCATCTTCTCCAACTGCTACTGAAGCAGAAAAAGCATCATCTGAAACAAGATGACGGTCATTATGACCAAAAAAATAAAAAACAGGGTTATCTTTATGACCACTTAAACAAGGCGGCATGGCCGAAGTAAACTCAAAACAATTCGGGTCATGTGGAGAAAGGTTATCCGAAACATAGTCATCCTGACCATCTAAAACAATATTAGTAATAAGATTCGCGTCTTCCTTAGGACATACATGGATATGTATGTTTTGAATTTTATATACTTGCGTTTAAATTTACGTTGTTATAGTTAAGTAATTGAATATTAGTGGTTTTTAGCGATTTAGAAGTTTTCATAGCGTGCCGGCTTAATTTAACTTATACCTGTGACGGTTTAAACTAATTTTTAACTGCGCGATGCCGTCGCAGAAAGCGTCGTGTGTTAGGTGTAGGGTAAACCGGTGGTATTCGGAATTTAAGGATTATAACGGCGGTCCAATGGCGATTACCGATAGATCAGTTTGTTTCTTTTGCGAGTTCATGGAGGAAATAGTTGACATAAAACGCAGTGTACGTGAGGTAGCGGAAAGACTTGCAACGCTTGATGAGGGCAGGGGTAGGGCTACGGTTGACGTAGGCCGTACCAATACTAACGTTGAAGACGTTAGTAATTTGAAGAGTGAGGTGCATAACCTAGTTTCTAGTTTAGGTAGCTTGTCGGGAAGGTTAGATAGAGTTGAGGAAGAGGTTAAGGTTAGTCCGAGAGTAGTAGATAGCGAGGGATTTAGAGAGGTTAAGGGTGGAGCTAGGCCGCGTACGTTAGGTGATAGGAATTCCCCCCCTATCGAGGTTTTGAACCCTTTCGCCCATTTGGAAAGGGATGTGAATGAGGGGGAAACTATTTTAATCGGGGACTCTTTAGTGCGCCACATGGACAAAGAGTTCGTTGAACGGCATCCAACCAAGAGGAGGAGGGTCTGTCTACCAGGGGCCAGGGTTGACAGAGTAAGGGACGAAGTGGATAGGATCGACGTTGCCTCCCGTCACTCAATGTTGGTGACGATGGTAGGAGGCAACGACTCGTATAGGCCCGATACGAGAGTTCCTGACCTTTTGGAGAGATATAGGGGGTTAATTAGGTCCCTGAAGGCGAGGTCAGATAGGTCTTTAGTTCTAGGTATTACCCCTAAGCACGGGATGGGTCTTAGGATTACGTCAAAAACAATATTTTTGAATAATAAATTAGAAGAGATTTGTGCTGAGGAAAATGTACCCTTCGTAAAGCTGTGGTCCGAATTCATTGATCCTAGCCTTTTTATAAAAGATAGGGGGGTGCATTTTAATGAAATAGGTAATGCTAGGCTAGGTAGGTTAATAGACGAAAACGTGCGAAAGCTGTATAGGTCGAAGCCTTCTTTAAACGTGGTGGGTCCGGGGAACGCGGGCCCGACGTGATAAATAGTGTAAAACGCGGGCCCGTGGTATTGTAACACGCGTAGTATTAGAAATAAATTAAATGAATTTAAGGCGATAATTTATTCCGGCAACTATGATATAGTTGCCATCACTGAAACTTGGTTAAATACCGTGACTCGGGACTTGTTGGGGGAACTTGATATACCGGGTTTTAAACTCTTTACTAATGATAGGTTACATAGGTTTGGTGGAGACGTTTTGCTGTACATTCGTAATTCCCTTAGGGTTATCGAGGTTAAGTTAGATTTTCCGGCAGCAATTAATGCGATATGTGTTGAAGTTAGGGCGCGTAGTATTAGTTTTAATTTTGTTGTTGTTTATAGACCTCCCGTTCAACCCCTCGATACAGCTACTAGATTTTACTCACTTCTTGGTAATTTTATTGACAATAGGAATAGTATAATTGTCGGAGACTTTAACTGCCCTAATGTTAATTACGAGAATTTTACTGGTAATGAGGAGGGTTTGAGATTGGTTGAGTTTATGGACGATAACCTTTTACGACAGATAGTTACCAAACCAACGAGCGGTGACAATATTTTAGATTTGATGATGACGAACGGCGAAAATATAGTCGAAGGTTTAGAAGTAGGCGAGAGTTTAGGATGTAGTGATCATCAAATTCTTAGGTTTAAGTTAGCGATAAAAAACACTCAGGATAGTAACGTAATAGAAGTCCCTGATTTTCGTAGGGCTAATTTTGATAGTTTTGCGGATAGGATGAGAGTAGTGGACTGTGATAACTTATTTATGGGCAATGACACAAATTTGCATTGGGTGGCGTTTAAAGAAAGTTTTATGAATATTGAAAGGGAGTTTATTCCTCGTAGGCCTAAGTGCGCTAGAAATCGTGGTAGGCCGAAGTGGTGGACTAGGGAAATAGGAGAGTTCATAAACGAGCGTAATAGAGAGTATAGACTTAGTAAGCGCAATGGCACGGCAGCTAACTTTAATAGATATATCGAGCTTAGGCGTCAGGTTAAAAGATCAGTTAGGAATGCCAAGCGTAATTTAGAGATACTTATAGCTGCGGATAGTAAACATAATCCAAAAAAGTTTTTTGAATACGTAAATAATCGTAAGCCGGTAAAAGATAACATAGGCCCTTTAGTGGATGTTAATGGCGCTTTGGCTTCTGACGCTCAGGCGATGGCGGGTATTTTCAATAACTTTTTTGCAACAGTTTTTACCGTAGAAGACGTAAATAATGTTCCCGACGTGGACGATATCGTTCCATTTAGTAGCGAGACTATTTTGGATGAAATAACTGTTTACGAGGGTGAGATTGCGCATTATATCGATAGGCTAAAAGTTAACAAGGCTCCAGGCCCTGACGCTTTTTATCCCAGACATTTGAAAGATTTGAAAGAAGTTATCGTAGGCCCCTTAACGAAGATTTTTAATCAGTCACTCGAAACGGGGATTATTCCTGAAGACTTCAAATTAGCTAACGTCACGCCTATTTTTAAAAAAGGCGACCGGGCTGTAGCTAGCAATTATAGGCCCATTAGCTTAACGTCAGTTGTCGGTAAACTTTTGGAATCCGTAGTTAGGGATCGTATCATCGATCACTTAGAAAGTAGAGATTTGATTAATAGTAGTCAGCATGGGTTTCGACGCCATAGGTCTTGTTTAACTAATTTGTTAGAATTTTATAACGAAATAGTGCGCGAATACGATAGGCATAGAGCAGCTGACGTTATTTATTTAGATTTTAAAAAGGCGTTCGATACAGTTCCGCATAGGAGACTAATTGCGAAGGTTAAAGCGCACGGTATACGCGGTCAGGTAGCTAACTGGTTAGAAGAATGGCTTCGTGCTAGGAGACAGAGGGTCGTAGTTAATGGTAGTGAATCGGGTGGTTAGATGTAGGTAGCGGTGTCCCACAGGGTTCAGTGTTAGGCCCATTGCTATTCGTAATTTACATTAACGACATAGATGTAGGATTGACTAGTAACGTGTCAAAATTCGCGGACGATACTAAAATAGGCGGTAAGGTTGTTAACGAGGACGATAGAAATAGGATCCAAGACGATGTAAATAGGATTATGGAGTGGACAGATAAGTGGCAGATGCAATTTAACGTAGACAAATGTAAAGTTTTGCATATAGGTTCTCGCAACAATAATTCACGTACACGATGGATGATAGGGATTAGCGAGCGTTGACGAGGAAGTAGATTTAGGCGTACGCGTATCTAAGGATTTAAAGGTTAGGAACCAGTGCCTGGAGTCTTGCGCAAAAGCTAATAGGATGTTAGGCTTCATAGCGCGTAATTTCGAATTTAAATCGAAGGATATTATATTGCCCCTTTACAAGTCCCTAGTCAGGCCTCATTTAGAATATGCCGTTCAGTTTTGGTGCCCGTACTTGCGTGAGGATATTGATAGGTTAGAAAGGGTTCAGCGTCGTGCCACGAAACTTTCCGTCATTGCGCAATAAGCCTTATGAAGATAGGATTAAAGAGTTAGACCTGTATTCACTCGAACCTAGAAGATTAAGGGGGGAGCTTATTGAAGTTTTCAAAATCGTTAATAACATCGATAACGTAAATTTTGACAAATTGTTCACTTTCGATAATAGTAATACTCGCAATAACGGATTTAAGTTGCGTGGCAGACGTTTCATTACTAATATCGCTAAAAACTTCTTTACGTTTAAAGTAATTGATAAATGGAATAATCTTCCCGCGTCAGTCGTTCATTCTACCAGCGTTAATATGTTTAAGAACCGTCTTGACAGACATTTTAAAAGTATTAACGTTGCTTAATATAAAAAACAAAGTTAGCAACAGGAGCTCTGGTGATGGTGCTCGAGGATGAGTCTGTTGACGATGAATGCCAGCTTGTGACATGCCAGCTTGTGACATGCCAGCGTGTGATGCCAGCAATAAAATTATAAAAAAAAAAAAAAAAAATTAGACTAACACGAACGTAGATGTAGCTCGTAGCGTAAACTAACCCACTTTTTGTTTAACTTTACCTACTTTTTTTTTTTTTTTTTTACTTTTCGTGTCTGTAACTCTTTTCTTGTATGTTTGTAGTTTGCATGGTATAACTGAGTTAAGACTGTGTTTGCATGGTTTGTAAGCGTTCTTATTTTACTTCTTTTCATCTTTCACCCCTCTCCTATTCTCTCCGACTATTTTTCTGACTTGTCGGCAGTGGCCGGCGGATGATGATGGTGAGTCTTTTTTCTCTTTTTCTGAATGAAAGTTAACCCACGAATGATAGGTGTTGCTCCTTACTTAACCCCTTATTCTCTTCTCTTCTCTTAACCACCTACTCTTTCCTTTCTCTCGGGCTAACCTTAGAGTGGATCTTAGGGTCTTTGTTAGCCTTAGCTTCTGTAGATCTGTAGATCTGATCCATCTGAATCAAAAACAACATCAGTAACAAAATTCGCGTCCTCTTTGGGACATGCATGGATATCTGCTCCATCTAAACCAAACACAAGGTATTCTTGGCCAAAGTTCACTGAATGAACTATATCAATTGAACTAACCGAATCAGTTGAATCAATGTCCGAATGACTGAAATTACCAACAATTTGAGGAGCAGTGTCTAAGTCATCGTATAAGTTATGGCCATTGGGACCAACATGGTTGTCCTGACCATGGTGAGAATAAAATAAATTCTGATTTTCAACATCAGTTACACAGCAATCATCCAAGTAGTCTGAATTCGCCTCTAATAAAGAATTGGTCACATTCCCATTTACATCAAAACAATGTAGGCTAAATGGGTAGGAAATAGTTGACATAAAACGCAGTGTACGTGAGGTAACGGAAAGACTTGCAACGCTTGATGAGAGCAGGGGTAGGGCTACGGTTGACGAAAGCCGAACCAATACTAACGTTGAAGACGTTAGTAATTTGAAGGGTGAGGTGCGTAACCTAGTTTCTAGTTTAGGTAGCTTGTCGGGAAGGTTGGAAAGTTGAGGAAGGGGTTAAGGTTGTCCGAGATTAGTAGATGGGGAGGATTTAGAGAAGAAGGGTGGAGCTAGGCCGCGTACGTTAGGTGATAGGAATCCCCCCTATCGAGGTTTCGAACCCTTTCGCCCATTTGGAAAGGGACGTGAATGAGGGGGAAACTATTTTAATTGGGGACTCTTTAGTGCGCCATATGGACAAAGAGTTCGTTGAACGGCATCCAACCAAGAGGAGGAGGGTCTGTCTCCCAGGGGCCAGGGTTGACAGAGTTAGAGACGAATGGATAGGATTGACGTTGCCTCCCGTCACTCGATGTTGGTGACGATGGTAGGAGGCAACGACTCGTATAGGCCCGATACGAGAGTGCCTGACCTTTTGGAGAGATATAGGGGGTTAATTAGGTCCCTGAAGGCGAGGTCAGATAGGTCTTTAGTTCTAGGTATTACCCCTAGGCACGGTTGGGTCTTAGGATTACGTCAAAAACAATATTTTTGAATAATAAATTAGAAAGATTTGTGCTGAGGAAAATGTACCCTTCGTAAAGCTGTGGTCCGAATTCAGTGATCCTAGCCTTTTTATAAAAGATGGGGTGCATTTTAATGAAATAGGTAATGCTAGGCTAGGTAGGTTAATAGACGAAAATGTACGAAAGCTGTATAGGTCGAAGCCTTCTTTAAACGTTGTGGGTCCGGGAAACGCGGGCCCGTCGTGAAAATAGTTTAAAACGCGGCCCGTGGTAAAAAATAACTTAAACGTTTTTATTGTAACGCGCGTAGTATTAGAAATAAATTAAACGAATTTAAGGCGATAATTTATTCCGGCAACTACGATATAGTTGCTATCACTGAAACGGGTTAAATACCGTGACTCGGGACTTGTTGGGGGAACTTGATATACCGGGTTTTAAACTCTTTACTAATGAAGGTTACATAGGATTGGTGGCGGCGTTTTGCTGTACATTCGTAATTCCCTTAGGGCTATCGAGGTTAAGATAGATTTTCCGGCAGCAATTAATGCGATATGCGTTGAAGTTAGGGCGCGTAGTATTAGTTTTAATTTTTTGTTGTTTATAGACCTCCCGTTCAACCCCTCGATACCGATACTAGATTTTACTCACTTCTTGGTAACTTTATTGACAATCGGAATAGTATAATTGTCGGAGACTTTAACTGCCCTAATGTTAATTACGAGACTTTTACTGGTAATGAGGAGGGTTTGAGATTGATTGAGTTCATGGAAGATAATTTTTTACGTCAGATGGTTACCGAACCAACGCGCGGTGACAATATTTTAGATTTGGTGATGACGAACGGCGAAAATAGTCGAAGGTTTAGAAGTAGGCGAGAGTTTAGGATGTAGTGATCATCAAATTTTTAGGTTTAAGTTATTGATAGAAAACACTTAGGATAGTAACGTAATAGAAGTCCCTGATTTTCGTAGGGCTAATTTTAATAGTTTTGCGGATAGGATGAGGGACTGGGATAACTTATTTATGGGTAATGACACACATTTGCATTGGGAGGCGTTTAAAGAAAGTTTTATGAATATTGAAAGGGAGTTTATTCCTCGTAGGCCCAAGCGCGCTAGAAATCATGGTAGGCCCAAGTGGTGGACTCGGGAAATAGGAGAGTTCATAAACAAGCGTAACAGAGCGTATAGACTTAATAATCGCAATGGCACGGCAGCTAACTTTAATAGATATATCGAGCTTAGACGTCAGGTTAAAAGATCAGTTAGGAATGCTAAGCGTAATTTAGAGATACGTATAGCTGCGGGTAGTAAACATAATCCAAAAATTTTTTTTCAATACGTCAATAATCGTAAGCCGATAAAAGATAACATAGGCCCTCTAGTGGATGTTAACGGCGCTTTTGCTTCTGACGCTCAGGCGATGGCGGGTATTTTCAATAACTTTTTTGCGACAGTTTTTACCGTAGAAGACGTGAATAATGTTCCCCACGTGGACGATATCGTTCCATTTAGTAGCGAGACTATTTTGGATGAAATAACTGTTTACGAGGGTGAGGTTGTGCATTATATCGATAGGCTAAAAGTTAGCAAGGCTCCATGCCCTGACGCTTTTTATCCCAGACATTTGAAAGATTTGAATGACGTTATCATAGGCCCCTTAACGAAGATTTTTAATCAGTCACTCGAAACGGAGATTATTCCTGAAGACTTCAAATTAGCTAACGTCACGCCCATTTTTAAAAAAGGCGACCGCACAGTAGTTAGCAATTATAGGCCCATTAGCTTAACGTCAATTGTCGGTAAACTTTTGGAATCCGTAGTTAGGGATCGTATCATCGATCATTTAGAAAGTAGAGATTTGATTAATAGTAGTCAGCATGGGTTTCGACGCCATAGATCTTGTTTAACTAATTTGTTAGAATTTTATAACGAAATAGTGCGCGAATACGATAGGCATAGAGCGGCTGACGTTATTTATTTAGATTTTAAAAAGGCGTTCGATACAGTTCCGCATAGACGATTAATTGCAAATGTTAAAGCGCACGGTATAAGCGGTCAGGTAGCTAACTGGTTAGGTGAATGGCTTCGTGCTAGGAGACAGAGGGTCGTTGTTAATGGTAGTGAATCGGGGTGGTTGGATGTAGGTAGCGGTCTCGCACAGGGTTCAGTGTTAGGCCCATTGCTATTCGTAATTTACATTAACGACATAGATGTAGGATTGAGTAGTAACGTGTCAAAATTCGCGGACGATACTAAAATAGGCGGTAAGGTTGTTAACGAGGACGATAGAAATAGGCTCCAAGACGATGTAAATAGGATTATGGAGTGGACAGATAAGTGGCAGATGCAATTTAACGTAGACAAATGTAAAGTTTTGTATATAGGTTCTCGTAACAATAATTACACGTACACGATGGACGATAGAGAGTTAGCGAACGTTGACGAGGAAGTAGATTTAGGCGTACGCATATCTAAGGATTTAAAGGTTAGGAACCAGTGCCTGGAGTCTTGCGCAAAAGCTAATAGGATGTTAGGCTTTATAGCGCGTAATTTCGAATTTAAATCGAAGAATATTATATTGCCCCTTTACAAGTCCCTAGTCAGGCCTCATTTAGAATATGCCGTTCAGTTTTGGTGCCCGTATTTGCGCGAGGATATTGATAGGTTAGAAAGGGTTCAGCGTCGTACCACGAAACTAATTCAGTCATTGCGCAACAAGCCTTATGAATATAGGATTAAAGAGTTAGACTTGCATTCACTCGAAACTAGGAGATTAAGGGGGGAGCTTACTGAAGTTTTCAAAATCGTTAATAACATCGATAACGTAAATTTTGACAAACTGTTCACTTTCGATAATAGTAATCCTCGCAATCACGGATTTAAGTTGCGTGGCAGACGTTTCATTACTAATATCGCTAAAAACTTCTTTACGTTTAAAGTAATTGATAAATGGCATAATCTTCCCGCGTCACTCGTTAACTCTACTAGCGTTAATATGTTTAAGAACCGTTTAGATAGGCATTTTAAAAATATTAACGTTATTTAAAATAAAAACTATTAGTAACAGGAGCTCTGGGGGTGGTGGTCGAGGATGAGTCTGTTGACGATTAATGCCAGCTTGTGACATGCCAGCGTGTAATATGCCAGCAAAAAATCATTAAAAAAAAAAATTAGACTAACCCGAACGTAGATGTAGCTCGTAGAGTACACTAACCCACTTTTTGTTTAACTTCACCTACTTTTTTTTCTTATTCTCTCCTTACTTGCATGTCTGTAACTCTCTTTACTTGCATGCCTGTAGTTTGCATGGTATGACTGTGAGTTAAGACTGTTTGCATGGTTTGTAAGCGTTCTTATTTTATTTCTTTTCATCTTTCACCCCTTTCCTATTCTCTCCGACTATTTTTCTGACTTGTCGTCAGTGGCTGGCGGATGATGATGGTGAGTCTTTTTTCTCTTTTTCTGAATGAATGTTAACCCATGAGTGATAGGTGTTGCTACTTACTTAACCCCTTATTTTCTTCTCTTAACTCCCTACTCTTTCCTTTCTCTCGGGCTAACCTTAAAGTGGATCTTAGGGTCTTTGTTAGCCTTAGCTTCTGTAGATCTGTTGATCATTAACGTAGATATTACACTTTCTTTCAACAAAGTTTTCATCATAAAGACTTTCAACAGAAGTACCTTTATAATTACATAAATCAACAATTTCATTGTTGTCGTTACTGTTTTCAACATTAGCATCACAAACACTGTCACAAGATGCATCACAATAATCATCATCAGGAGAGGCTGTGAGTTTTAGCCTCGAAGGAAATTCATTTGAAGAACAAGCCGAAACAAACGGTTCAGAGACAACTGAGTTAGAGAAGGAAGTTGGGTCAGGATTACCCATATTTTCTAAGGGTGACGTTTCATCGTCACAAGAAACGTCCTGCTCGGGTGCATCTCACCAGAGAAGGGAATAACGTCTTTTATCCCATTTGTCGACGAAGCATCGAACCGAAAAGTCGAAATAGAATCCGTTGGGTTGTAGGGATTCTGGGCCAATAACTAAATCATAACCGGAACACTACTCCGGAGGGACTAACGAGAAACCTTTACAGACAAGACAATCACCAATCCAGATGGTAAGTATAGTTTTCGCAAGGACGGGAATAAGGTTACCATCGGAATCCCGAATGTGTGGAACGGATGGCGGCCCTTTAAAGAGAGGACACAGCAATTTATCTGCTATAGACGCAGAAACAATACTATACGAACAGTTAAGATCAAAACGACCTAAAAGGGTCTCCTTTGGGCAACGGAGTTCGAAATCGATTTCGGGAATAAAATAATAACTTTTTGGAGATTCCGAATGTACAGAACTCAAAGAGGAAGTAGATTGGGAAGGTGGGTCAGAATAAGGTACATTCAACGCCTTACTACCCAGACCAGAAGGGTCAGCGGAATCACTCCGATTCTCTACCGAGACAACATTATCGGAAGATGCGTTTTCGCGCAACACTAAAGGATAGTGACATGACTCACGAACAAGGGAATGAAAGAAAATTCAGAACTGGCGTGTTCTGCTGTCTCTTAAACTTTTAACGTCAATGCCCCATTTGACGGATCCCTGCCTGTCACTACTCTGTGATTTTATGCAGACCTTTATATATATCATACCATTTACGTTTAAATTCTACCCAAGAGAAATGATATCCTAGTCCATTTGACCAATCAATGAGAAAAGTACGGACGCGCGCAGCGTCACCGGAATTTGGGTCACAAGTATCAAAAGCGAAACTGATTTTATCGACATCTGAAACCTGACAACCCCTAAACGAATCGTCAATTTTACCGAACTACTCCTTAAGGTGGGGGTTCTACAAATTTATTATTGACCACGAAAATGTTTGGACATCGTTAATCATAACACGTGTCGTTGTCACGAAAGTGTGTGTGTAAAACAAAAATAACCATGTAAGAAACAAGAAATGAGAAAAAAAAATGGAACAAATTCTAAATATTTTGAATAAAATTAATTGAGAAGAAAAAATGAGATAAACAACGAAACAAAATTTTTTTTTTTTTGGTATATAGTTACGAGATAACGTAGGAGAACAAAAATGAGCGACTATGCGTTAAATCCGGAAGCAGCAATCGACGAGTAATTTTTGAATCTCCCAACACTGAAGTCCCGTGGGCAAGGGTCGAAAATCGTCAGACGAACTCAAAATCATACTAGAAAAAAGGTTTACAGTATAACAACAATAAATGTAAATTTTCACTAAAATTAATGGAAAAAGTTTAAATTAAAAAAAAGAAAAAAAAGAAAAACCTAACCGGGTACTACTAAATAAAAAATGTGAGTTATGGATTTATATATCAGTATTATGACTGAGCGCATCCATTTCCCACAACAAAGTCTAAAATGATATTAATTAATATCCTAATCTAAAAAAAAATGCAGATAGTTTTTATAAAAAGAATTTAAAATTCAAATTTCTAAAAAAATTTTTTTGGAAAAAATGAATACGTGAATACGTGAATCAATGACTGAACGTCTAATTTGTACTGTATTATGTATTACACTATCGAACAGTTAATTAAAATCAATTAATTAAAAAAAAATAACTAAGTGTTTAAAGTCACTTCACTGGTTCACACTTAAAAGGAAAAAATAAAAGTGAATTAAAATTACTAAAATTAATTAAAGAAAATGATAATTAAGAAAATTATTTAAAAGTAGTAGTTAATAATTAAAACTCAATCACATAAACGGGGAAGAACGTTTGGTGAGGTGACTGAGGAATCAGCTGATGCCTCCTCTTGATTCTGAAGGTCACCGCAGTTGCAACGACGGAGCACACAAACGGTCACACAAGGACGATCGAACGGTTGATTGGAGAAAAATACGAACAATGATTCAAAAGTTGATTGAAGATTACAAATCGAAGAGAAGTTCTTCAAGGGAAATTTTTGTGGTAAATTTATAGGGTTGATTGTAGAGAGAATTACAAGGACGAAATTTCCAAGTAAACGAAAGTTGATTGAAGGTCAGCGATGAGTTGAATCAAAATGAGGTTGCAGATGGTGGGGGTTCAAATTGAAGAGGTTGGAGACTAAAGTGTCTCAGTCTCGGTGGGTGGGACCTCCAAATGTCGCGCGTGTGCGCGGGGCACTGCCCGCTGGCGACTTTTAGGATGAATGCACTTTGGACAATCCAACGAAGGTGGTCCTTGTTAGTTAAGTTCGGCCTTAGCCGTAGAGCATCCGAGTAACAATAAACAGTTTCTACCAAGTTTTTCCTGAAGGGGTGAATGGAAACACTTCACTTCTAAATTGGAGTTTTCGTTCACTCATAAAATTTTTATTACACAAAGTATATACAGAACGAGGCACTGATAATCAGAAGTTTACAGGGGGAGAGGTTCTACCTCTTGCAACAACAGCTCAAGCAGGAATTTAAAGTGAGGAGGACGTTCGTCCTCCGCGAGTAAGGGGTAAGGCAGGAATTTACAGGGGTAGAGGTTCGACCTCTTGTAACAATGGCCCAGGCAGGAATGATTTAATTTACAATACAAGAAATAAATAAGTCTAAATTTTGGGGAAGTGCAGTTGAAGGTTAAGCTCCCACTTTAACTGGAAAACTAGAGAATTCTGACGTTAAGCATAATTTAAGCATACAACGAAATTTAGAAAGATAAAAAGATTAACAAAAAAATACTAATTTTTGTAAGGTATACACTTTTGGATGGCGACATAATGTCAGGGTGCCGACATGTACCGAGTACATTGAATACATTTACAACATCGTATTAAATTATTTCCGTTAATTACAATTTTAGCAATTTGTTAATTGACATATCTGATACTGAAGTAATCTAAATAGGTGATACAATTTATATAAGGAAGGAGAGTTCTCCGTTGTTCTATAATTTAAGGGGGATTAGCAACAATGTTATATATTTATAGTTAACAGTAATTGCGCCAAATTATGTCAAATATTATTAGAAGAATGGTTGGTTATTATAGTTTGAAAGCCTAAAAGCCAGCGATGATGAAAACGGGCACGGGGAAGGGGGGGAGGAAATACAGTGTACTTTCCATTGGAAGTACAAGGACATTTATGATAACGTAACACATAAGTAACATAGAATTTGAATGACAATTAGGTAGAAATAGTAAGTACAAGTAGTGAGAACGTGGATAACTATGTGACGTAAGCAGATAACGAACCAGTGGCCTGGCATGGAAATAATACAGTATATTATAATAACATAACATAACATAACATAACATCTTAACGTTATATATTGGTAGTAGAAGCAAGAGAGAAGAGTTCGGATTCAGAGGCTCGCTTTTGGCGACGTCATCGGAATTCGAACATTCATATCAGCATTAACGAATATCTTGCGAGAGGTGAAATAATTAAAAGAAAAAGTAAAAGAATACATGTGGACGTATTTACATGTACGTAATCACGATCATCAAGGGACATGTATAACTGCACAAAGTATTGTACACATATCGGTTGTCACGCAATAGGTTGTGTGCGTAATATAGACACGAGTACACATGGACTGATAGGTTGATAGGGTATAAGTAGACAATAGGTAAATGAATGAATAAGTAATAAAATTGATAAAGGATAGCGGTCAAGAAAGAACATGGATGTACTATGAATGAGTATGGTCGAATAATATTCATATTGTATAACACCAGACAGGACACAACAGTGAAGTTTTTATTATTATTAAAGAATTTACCATTCATTGAATACGAAGGATAACCACATACTAAACACGTGATTCAGTATTCAAGATATGGAAACGTGAAGGAAATTAAGTTAATTTATGACGTCATAGTGATTTAATTGGTACGTACAGTATAAGTCATTATTGGGAGAAATTGAAGAGACGAATTAGAGAGACACAGTTAAAGGACATTCACTTTTCACAGCGAACTTCTAATGGCACAAACATGGATACTATTCAACCATAGAAATGGTAGGTCGCATGGTTATGACTAGGGACTTCAAAAAGGTTCATAAAAAATGCCTTGAAAGTTCAAAAAAGTTCATTAAATTTGCCAAAAAGTTCAAAAAAGTTCATAATAAATTAATTACATATCAATTAGATCTATCAATTATAGGTATCAAGAATTACACATCAAAAAGCATACTTCTTCATTGCACTTGCTAAAAGACAAAATTAGATTTTAAAAAATACAAAATTATAAAAACTATGAAATTCCAAAGAAAAACTTTTACTTTATTCGTTAAACAAACACAGAAGTTATTGAACATGTTAAGCAATATCTTTATTCCATTGAAGAATCATATTCTCTTCTATATGCTCGAAAGTTAAGTTCAGTCTCTTTGGCACAACTACATCTTTGTAAAAGGAAAAGAATCGCTCAACTTCGACTGAAACTATTGGAGCAAATTTTAAGGCGCACACAATCTCTGGAGAGCACTGAAAATCGTAATCGCCTCTTCCTTGCAGAATCTGAGCACATCTGGAGAGAACCTCGAAATCAGGATTATTTTTCAGAACATCTTCTAATTTGTCTTTATATGAACCTATTATTGTTGTCTTTACATTTTCTACAACATTGATTGCATTCACTAGACTTAAACGACCTTCCAATTTTTGTATTGCATCTGTCAAGCATTTAAAGTTTGATGCTATGAAAGCAATATCTTGTGGTAGCTTTGAATCGTCCAGTAATTCTTGAGTATCCACGATCGCTTGTGATTCAGGATCTAATCTTAACACAAACTCTTTTATTTCACTGAAGTTTAAGTTAATAAATTTATTTAAAAGTAAAAAATATTAATAAATTATTAATATTTTGGACTTTTAAAGTAATTTTATGCACTTTTTGTAATATTATTAATAATAATATTACAAAAAGTGCATAAAACTACTTAAAGTTCATAACATTATTAAAAGTTCAAAAAGTTCGTAAAAGTACTAAAAGTTCAAAAAAGTTCATAAAAACTTTTACGAACTTTTTTGAAGTCTCTAGTTATGACACATATCATGCAGTGGCGGTTCCTCATATGGGCAATATGGGCAGCCGCACAGGGCGGCATTTGTGGAGGGGCGGCATGAGCGCCTGCAAAAAAAATAAAAATAAAAATAAGAATAAATAAATAAAGAAATAAATAAAAATAAAAAATAAAATAAAATAAATAATAAAAGATCAATAAATATATTTTTATTAATAAAAAACCATCTATTGCATTTTCCATAAACCTTCCCATAAAAGACCTAAACAATGAAAAATGCTTCCAGATTAATATTATTGGGAATAAAGGCCCATACTTTAACATATGTAATGTTATTTTTCTGGGTTTGGTTAAATAGTGAAATGTATATTATGAGGCATCTGATGAGCCCTTGATTGATGCTTTGAAGAAGCTGGAGGTGACATTTTTCAATGCAGTGGTTGATGCTGCAACATCAGCCATTCAGGAAAGATTTTCCACGTTGGAAATTGTGGGAGAGAAGTTTGGAGTGCTGACACATTTCCAAAATCTCACATTTGAGGAGCTGACAGAACAATGTGTGAACCTTAGTACTACACTACACTTTAAGGGACAATCTGACTTGGATGGCAGAGAGCTTGCACAGGAGCTGAAGAACTTGCCTGACTTGCCATCAAAGACCATATCCTTGCTTGAACTGCTGACATTTATCCATGAAAGGGAGCTCTCTGAAATATATCCAAATTTGTGGACTTCTCTCAGAATTGGTCTTACTTTTCCAGTCACTGTTGCTGAAGCAGAGAGGAGCTTTTCAAAGCTGAAGCTCATCAAATCCTACCTGAGGTCAACTATGTCACAGGAACGCCTTACCGGTCTGGCCATCATCAGTATAAATCATACAATTGCTGAGCAGATTTCATATGATGATTTAATTCATAACTTTGCATCAAGGAAGGTAAGAAGAGTCAGGCTTTAGATGGCAGTTGTGCTGTGGTGCAATTTATTTTGTTTCTTGTTCAAAGTGTAGCATAATAATTACCCTCTCTTAAGTGTCTTATTCTATTTATGTGATAGAGCATTTGTACAATTTAGAAATTTGATTCTCTAGTTTATTTATGGCAGTTGTGCAATTTAACTTGTATTTTTCCTGTTCATAGTATCATAATTACATTCTCTTAAGTGAGTTATTCTATTTACGTGATGAAGGATTTGTAAAATTCAGAAATTTGAGTCTTTGTTTTGGTTCTGAAGTTCCAACAATTAGTCCAATAAAAAGTTATTTTGTGAAAGAGTTATGTCTGTCCTTTATTTGGGGGGATTCGAATGTGTGTGTGTTGGCGAACAGGGGGGGGGGGCGCTGAAGGTGAGGTTCGCCCAGGGCGTCATGTAAGCTAGGACCGCCACTGCACATATGTAGTCTTCCTAGTGATATAGCTTGTCAGGATGTAAACTGTAGAATTCAAACACATATTTTGGCACTTAAAGACATGTAAGAACAAATTGTTTCATCTCTCAATAATGCTAGCCTAGACTTAAATACCTTCAGAAGAAAAAATTATACATGTAGACCTGGCTGGAGCGATAATGTGCCTGAACTTCGCAATGCATCCAGAGATGCTTTTTTAATGTGGTGTGAACAAGGGAAGCCAAAGCAAGGCCCTGTATTACAACAAAAACAGAGGGCTAATGCCAGGTTCAAGTATGCATTAAGGTATATAAAAAATCATGAGGATGAGTTAAGCAGGAATGCTCTGGCTAGAAAGCTTGCCAGTAACAATCCAAGAAACTTTTTGGACGAATTAAAAACAATGAATAATAGTGCAATGTCTCTCCCTGCTGATATTGAAAATATAACTTTAAAATGGGACTGAGAATGTAGTCAAATTATGGAAGAAACACTACAGTAAGTTATTCAACTCTGTACATAAGAACAATATTGTTAATTGTGATGCTACTTATAGTCCAGATATATGAGTTAGTGTATTTGAGACTAAACAGGCCATAAAATATTTACATTGTAAAAAATTATGTGGTATTGATGGTATTTCTGCTGAACATCTGAAATTTAGTAGTGACAGATTAGTGCCTCTGTTAGCTTTGTGCTTTACAGGTTTACTCATACATGGTGTTTCGCCGGATACCATGTTATCCGTTGTTTTGGTGCCAGTACTAAAAGATAAAAACGGTAAAATCAAGAGTAAAGATAACTATAGGTCAATAGTCTTGGCCAGTATTATGTCTAGGGTGTTGAATATATACTCATTAATAGACTTGAATGTTACCTGTGTACTAGTGATAACCAATTTGGATTAAAAAAGAAACCCAGTATTGATATGTGTGTTTGTGTATGCCTTGAAGGAAATGGTCTGTAAATACCAAACTCTAGATGATAATATATTTTTGTGTTTCCTGGATGCCTCTAAAGCATTTGAGCGTGTTAATCATGACAAATTATTCATGAAACTTGGAAATCGTAATGTACCTCGTTACTTGCTCCGTATATTAATATTCTGGTATAATCACCAGACAATAATTGTAAGATGGGATGGGGTTAATTCAGAGCCATTCTCTGTGACCAATGGTGTCAGGCAGGGAGGGATACTATCCCCTACTTATTCAATGTTTATATGGATAAATATAATCTATCTGTTGTGCTGAACACCTGTAAAATAGGCTGCTATATTGGTACAATGATTGTTAATCATCTGATGTATGCAGATGATCTAGTTCTTATTTCTTTATCTGTAAAAGGGCTCAGCACACTTTTGAAGGTTTGTGAAAGGTATAGGAAGGATAACGACATAAAATATAATCCTGATAAAAGTCATGTTATGATTATGAGGACCAAGGCCTACAAATATATAAAATTTCCTGAATTTCAATTGAATGGTATGGTGCTGTCAGAAGTAACCCAGACTAAATATCTTGGCCACATACTAACGGATAGTCTTTCAGATGACTATGATATTCTAAGGCAATGTAGATAATTATATGCTTAGGGAAATATTTTGGTTAGAAAATTTCATATGCGTACATTAGATGTTAAGTTGATTTTGTTCAAAACTTTTTGTACTCCAATGTATACAGCTCATTTGTGGTGGAACTACAGGATGTATAATTTGAGGAAATTATATGTTGCATATAATAATATTTTTAGGAGTTTATTAAGAACTCCAAGATTTGTAAATGGTGCTCCTTCTTGTGTCAGTATGCTGTTTGTAGTCAATAAGGTGCCTAACTGTGCCAGTGTCACTCGCAATTTTGTATCTAGATTTATCACTAGACTTGGTGAGTCAGTCAATAAGATAATAAAAGCCATGGTTAGTGGACTAGTCTCCGATATATTTTATAACTCTCAAATCTGGAAGCATTGGCGTAAGCAATTGTATGTTCATTATGCGCAGTGATTCACTGGCCTACTTAGTCAGTGCTCCAGACAACTATCTCTTAATTTTCTATGGACCGCTTGTATAATGTTTGTACCTGTTGAGTCTGAAATAAAGTGTTTGTTTATTTGTTTGTTTGTTTTGTCTTTAAATAATTTGCAAAGTAAATCAGCCTATTGAGAATAAAAAAAAACAGATCAGCATTAAATAATAATGATGTCAGTAAAAATTTCAGTATATAAACCCATAAAATTTCTCCAATGTTCATTCTGAATTGGCTGATCTAACTTAGAGGCTGAGCATTACTTGTAACATTTTAGCAGTAAAACTACAGTAAGAAAAAAATCTTTGTCTTCTCCTTCAAGCCTTGCTCTCTTCAGAGAACTTAGTCTTAAATAGAGAAAAATAATTTCCACATACATTACAAGAAGAATCGGGGAACCTTCAGAGAATTTAGTAAGCTCCACAGAATTCTCCGATTCACTACAAGAAGAAATTGGAGAGTAGTATAGAAGAAACTTTTGCGACTCCCTATACGATACCAGCTACTCCAGAGTAACAAATCTGTTGCTGCCACCTAACCAGAACCCCCGTCAACTTCGAACCGACCAAGGCCATAGACGGAGGGGTTAACACTAATAATAAAAATAATAATAATAATAATAATAATAATAATTATTGTTATTATTATTATTATCATAATACTCATAATAATATTTATAATAATAATAATAATAATAATAATAATAATAATAATAATAGTAATAATTATAATAATAATACAGATCATATCGTATACATACATCCATAATTTGCGTTAGTCTGACCAAAGATTGAATAGGCCTAGCATATTTAAATACTGTAATTATGTATCCTCCGCCTCACCAGATCTAAAAAAAACTGTCAGCAGCTTATATAATATTTTAATAATTAGGCCTAGTTACAAGCCATTAGGCTATGCATTAGTATGTAACCATGTCTTGTCGCGATCATGTAAATTAAGATAATCGAACATAATGTATTTGGAAATATATTTAAATACATTTTCACAGTAATGTATTTAGTATTTAATTACATTTCTTTTAGGTGTAATGTATTTTGTATTTAATTACAGTCTCGCCAGTATTTAGTATTCAAATGCATTCAAAAGTATTTAGGCCCATTTCTGCCATCAATGTGGTGAGATAGCACTGCACCAATTTCATAAGAACTGCTATCTGTTGAAACTACGAGAGGAAGTTTAGGATCGTAATGCACTAGGGGAGTGGACTTTAGTAGTACGTCCTTTGAAGCCTGAAATGCTTCCTTTTGGATTTTCTCCCATCTCTATTGTTCCCCAGATCGTAATAATTTATTTAGGGGTTCAAGGAAAGTCGATGCATTGGGCAAACATTTCCTATAAAAGTTTAAGAGACCCAAATAAGCTTGTAACTGTGTGATGTTTTGTGGTGGAGCGTTTTTTATGGCTTCTAGTTTATCCACCGTTGGATGAATGCCCGAGGCATCTATGCAGAACCCAAGTCCGAAACCTCATTTGTGACCCAAGAACACTTTTCTTTTTTTAGCTTAAGTCCAGCGTCCCGGAGTCTTTTTAGAACTATTGTTAATCTAGTTAGGTGTTCTTCTTTAGATGAACCTGAAATGACGACATCATCTAGAAAATAAAGTACACCCAGAATGTGATGTAGAACTTGGTCCGTTGTTCTCTGAAAAATACCCGAGCCGATACTATTCCATAGCATAGCCTATTGTATCTATATACGCCTCGGTGCGTATTTATGATAGTTAGCTCTTTAGAATTTTCGTCTAAACTTAGTTGAGCATAAATTTGCAACATATCTAGTTTTGTGAAATATTGTATTTACCCCAGCGAGAGAGTTAAATAATTCATCAAGCTTGGATGTAGGGTAGCAATCTAGAAGAACGGCTCTATTTGCTGTTAAACGGTATCCCCACATAAACGCACTGACTTGGCGGGTTTTAGTATAGGAACCACCGGGACAGCCCACTTAGCGTGTGTGACTGGTTCGATAATTCTATCTTTGCGCAGTCTATCAATTTCAAAATCTACCTTCTCCCGCAACGGGTGTGCAATTGGACGAGCCTTACAAAATTTGGAGTTACATTACGGTCCACCTTTTCTTAATAAATTGACACAGACCAGTGAAATAGATTTCGAGGACTAAAATTGATTAACTTTACACCTTAAACTGCAATACTCCATATAACCTGTGCTCATCACCATGATCTAAAAATACACTATTGGTTCCTCATCATCATGCAGGGACATACCATTGTTAACTCCATTTGTAAGTATTGTTCATTTATGTGTAATACTTTATGTACCATAAACTCTCTTTGAATGCCACATTGAATTAATAAACCTTATTTCTGCACATCAAGCCCTTATGCTTAGTTTCCAGATAATTGTTTTCTTTCATTGGGCAACCAACAATTGAAACGGATTGTTCTACTTCCGTATACTCCAGAGAAGCCTCCAATGCTCTTGACTCTGGAACTTTGTACTTGTGCCAACTTGCAATTTTTTCCAGTACTCACTTGGAATTCTTTTTGTTTGGCTATTTTTTACTTGCCCATAGGTGGACCCTTTAGTCCTATACACCCATTCAAGATGGAATTACTAGCAAACGGACAAGCTGTTCAGTCCCTCCACAGATTTTACTTTTAAATAAAATTATATAAATAACTGTCTGTACCCTGAAACAATTGCCCCACTATATTCTTACATAACATCCAAATGTTGCCCTACACACAGTAGAGATATCTTTGATTTACAACAGCGTGGTGAGAATTTATCTGATCTGAGTCTACATGTCCATTTACATTCTACTTTTGGTCTTCGCCAATATGAGAAATTTGGCAGAAGTAGTATCCAACTTCAATAGATTATAGTTACTTCAAATCTCATGTAAAATGAAATAAGCAATACCCACGCCCCTTTACTCATGCCATTTATCCAGAAGGGGACTCGACAAGCTTGCAATTAGCAATTTAGTTTGAAAAGTAATACCTATCGGGTCATCCCTGCCAAATCTCTCAATTTGGACCTCGACTCACAACCGGTTTTTATTTCGATCCTAATTTCAGAAGCATTGTCAGCCTTTCCTCTGCAAGCCTAGTATCTATTTATTTATTTACAACATTTATTGCCTACCTCAGAGATTTAATTAGTTTGATATAGTCATAACCGTTTAGGCTACCAAGCTTTACCATTTATCCGGCCCACATCGAGTTTCAGGAACCCTATATATATATTGCCCTAGGTTATGTGGCAATTTTACATTGATCAGTTGTTCCCACGTGACCAATTCTGGCCAATCAGGATCTTTGTAACAGATATAAGGAGCTGGTCTCAACTGACATATTTTGTTATATGTAAATTTCTTGGTCTTCTGCTAGATAACTCGCATCTATTTTTTTTCACTCTAATCAATTTAAAGCTCACCTTATGATGCGCCCAAACATCACTTCCAACTTAGCGACACAACACTCAATCTCATGGTAGAATGAAGGAAATTTTTTGTTTAATTTGTGTCATGTCCCAAATCTGTTTTGCCATTGAGGTGACGTGTGTGTGTGTCTATATATGTATATAGTCTAAAAGTCACTAAGAGGAATCTGAATGGCAACACAAAAGTATAAACAGCGGAACGCAGTCTGTTCGTTTGTTTGGGCTGGACTAACAGCCTTTGTTGTTGTAAGTGCCTTTGTTGTTGTTTAGAAACCTAATAACTTGGCGACGAGGATGGGATTTAATTTGGCTCATTGGATTTAATTTGGCTCATTGGATTTAATTTGGCTTATTGGGTTCAATTTGGTTGTTTGGAAAATTGGATGTAGCCTAGCCTAGGTGGGTCGTTCGATTTGGTTGGTTGGTGTGGATAAGCTACTGTACTTTAGTTTAGGTCCAGCTGGCCTAACTCTAATACTAATTCCTACTCAGCCCTAACTCTAATACAATTTACTATTCAGCCCTAACTGGGGAGTAACTAGATCAAATTTAAACCCAATCTAACCTATTTCACGTTATTTGGCCTAAATCGGTTTTGTTCTAGCATGTCGGTGATTGGCCATATAAGCCACTACGAAGACTCTGGGGAGGACTTCGAAGCTTATGCCACTAGGGTGAGGTTCTTTTTCGAGGCAAATTCCATTCCTGATGCTGAGAAAGTACCTACCTTCTTAACTATAACACTGTGTAACACTGATTCTGTTTATGTAGAATTTTTTGTTTTTATATGCATTTGTGGGCGCCGAGTCCAAATCTGGCCTTGGTTTGTGTGTATCATCAATGGTTTCAGAGATAATCCATTTTTCATGTTTTACCAGTATAATGTTATTATGGGCGCAGCAATATCAGAATAATCAGGAATTGTTGAGAACAATCCGGATGTTCGTTGACAGTTTCTTGCTCTAGAAATTGCCCGAAACTTCCACTGTGCTATATAAAGAAGAACGCAGAGTCTGAGAAGTCAGTAAGTGTGAGCACACAAAGAAAGCAGGTTGTTTGTCTGATGGTTACCAGCACTGAGGTACTGTGTTTCTGTGCTTCTCTGTGCTGACGATTTGAGTGTTATCGATCCTTTTTTATTGCGAACATTATTTCAGTGTTGTGAATACATCTTTTTTCTGGAATCTGTAATCTGTTGCAGATTTAATAACCCTTCTCTCTATATCTGCAGGTTATGATTAATGTAGTACAGTTTGGTAAAGAGAATGGCAACTAGAGCTTGTAAACACTCGCCGGATATATTCTGCTACGTTTGTGGGTATTACATAGGCCCCAAGCAAGTATCGCACAAGATTGTGAAAGGCACCAAGTTCTGGATCGCGTATCGGCTCTATTTTGGTATGCCTATGGGTGACCAAGATAAGCCCTGGGCACCCCATGTGATCTGTGAAAGCTGTCGCTCCACACTTGAAGGGTGGCTGCGGGGAGTACGCAAGGCAATGCCCTTTGCGGTACCCAGAATATGGAGAGAACCAAAGAGCCACCACGACGATTGCTACTACTGCATGGTAGATGTTTCTAAGTACAGGAAAGTTAAAGGAAGGCAGACTCTTCAGTATCCAAGCATAGCGTCGTCCATAGCTCCTGTACCACATGGCGAAGGTCTTCCAATACCACGTCCACCAGAACAGGTATCTATCCATTACTTTACCTTCTGTATTTACAGACTGTGGGTCATTATGTATCAATTTTTCTTAGTGCTGATGCTCTTCTACATATATAGCTATGCCTATATTTTGTTTCTTTGCTTTGCAGGTTGAAAATGAGGATGCAGCTAGCTCATCTGAGATGTCGGCTGGTGAGGACAGTCATGATGAAGAATATACAGTAACTTTCAGTACAAACCCTCACTTTCCAAATCAGAGGGAATTGGACGACTTAATTAGAGATTTGGGTCTGACGAAATCAGGGTCTGAGCTTCTGACCTCCAGACTCAAAGAGTGGAATTTGCTTGGAGAAGACTGCAAGAGCACTGTATACCGAAAGCGGCATGAAGAGTTTGCAAGGTTCTACGATGTCAATGGCTCTCTCTGTTATTGCAGCGAGGTTAATGGTCTATTCACAGCTATTGGGTTAACACATATACCCTCAGAGAGGCGCCTGTTTATTGACAGTTCAACTCGGAGTTTAAAAGCTGTTCTACTCCACAATGGGAACAAATATCCATCTATACCAGTTGCACATTCTGTTCAAATGAAAGAGGACTATGAAAATGTCAAACAACTGCTCACTCAAATCAGGTATGAACAATATAACTGGGACGTGTGTGGTGATTTCAAAATGATTGGTTTCCTGTTAGGTTTACAAGGAGGGTTTACTAAATATTCATGTTTTCTTTGCCTGTGGGATAGCAGGGCTTAAACTGAGCACTATAAAACAGTTCAGTGGCCTCCACGTGAAGGACTGCAACCAGGAAAGTTCAATGTACTCAGAGAACCTCTTGTGAAGCCTGACATAGTTCTGCTACCACCTCTCCATATTAAGTTGGGTCTAATTAAGCAGTTTGTAACTGCGTTAGATTTTGGAGGGGAAGTTTTCCAACAGATTCGGGTCATGTTCCCTAAACGCTCTGATGCCAAAGTCAAGACTGGCATCTTTGTAGGACCACAAGTCAAGGCGCTGTTGAATTCAAAGAACCTTGAAGCCAAGATGACTCCGATCGAAAAAGAGGCTTGGTGTGCTTTCCGTGATGTGGTTCGTGGGTTTTCAGGCAACCATAAAGCACCAAACTATAAGGAGTTAGTGTCAAACTTGATTAAGTGCTATGGCAAAATGGGGTGCCGTATGTCTTTAAAATTACACTATCTGCATTCACAGCTAGACTTTTTTCATGATAACCTGGGCGATGTGAATGAAGAACATGGCGAAAGATTCCATCAAGATATTCAAACGATGGAGAAAAGACACCAGGGCCATTGGGATGCTTCCATGATGGGAGACTACGTATGGTCGCTGATCAGAAAGGATAAGAATGTTCATACGCGGAAGTCGCGTTCCTCAGTGCATTTTTAAGGAACGCACACTGCATAACGAGGCTTATTCTCTTATCGATTCTCCTCATGATATATATTATATCCTTTGCACCATTTTGGGTTTGTCAAACAATTTTGGCTCAATAAACATTAATTTCCAATAATGTTTTTATTTTCAGAAAATATTTATGTTAGCCTTCTTTATATACTTTGCCATATGAAAAGTGTGATAACCTATATTTTGGAAACGGTTGATGATAGAGCAAAACCAATATCATTTTTGGAATCAGCGCCCCGAAATCATAAAGAAACGACAGAAAAATCACAATAAACAGAAATTTTTTCAAATTTTGTTACCCAGTGTAATAGGCCCTAAAACGTTTGGCTTAGTTATGAACCTAGTTGCTCCTAAAGCACCGGAAACTTGCACCTATAGTGAATTGGTACAGGCCCTAACCAATTACTATAAACCCCAAGTAGTTCTCATCTATGAACGTTTCAAATTTTATTCGAGGCATCAGACTGCGAATGAAAGCATTGCAGAGTTTGTTACAGGTATAAAAGCCCATAGCCGTACTTGTAAATTTGGGGACAAATTAGACGAAATGCTAAGAGATAGGTTTGTAATGGGTCTCAAAGAGGAGTCTACCCAGAGAGCCCTATTAGCTATACAGGACCTAACTTTTAGTCAGGCTGTAGAAATAGCAGCGGCTAGGGAAGCAGCTGCTAAAGATGGTAGAGCTTTTGGCAGTCACAGTACTAAAGCCCAACACGTAAATAGCTTTAAATATTCTAGGCCTGGCAAACCTAATGAGCCTACTAGACAAACAAATAAAATGTATGCTGCAAATACGACTAAACCTACTAATTCGAACGCTAAACAGGAGGAAAAGCCTTCCAAGCCATGTACTGGGTGTGGAAAACACTATCGGAAGAAGGACTGTCCTTTTAAAGAAGCAGTTTGCGAAAACTGTAGTAAAATAGATCACACAGCTAAAGTTTGTTTTTCAAAGAAAACAAGGGGTGAAATTTCTAATTATAACATTTCGAGTGTAAATCCTCAAAAGGGAAATACTTCGAACATTGGAGTGGAGTACCTATCTTATGAGCAGCAAAGTGGTGATAATACAGGGCCATATATTGTAGAGGTAGGCCTAAATGGAATTACAGTTCCTCTAGAACTAGATACAGGTGCTGCCCGAAATGTCATATCAAAAACAGTTTTTGACAAAACTTAAAAAAATGCACCTAAACTACATGCATCTAAAACAATACTAAAAAAAATGTGCGGACACACAAATACCTATTTGTGGAGAAGCATCCATCACAGTTACACTCAACAAGAAAACTTTATATCATCCTTTAACTCTTTTAGTGGTGGATGAGCAAGGGCCTACTCTACTAGGCCGTGATTGGATTGATGCTTTGAAAATGCCTATTGACAAAATTTTGCCAAAGGGTCAGGGAGATGCGCATACACTCGCATATCCGTCTGAAATAGACTCATTGTTAAGGGAGTTTTCTTCTGTTTTTGGGCTTGAAGTAGGCAAACTAAAAGGCCATCAGGTCTGTATAGAGGTAGACCCTAATATAATTCGGAAATTTTGTAAGGCTCGTTCAATTGCACATGCACTGCGGGAGAAGGTAGATTTAGAAATTGACAGGCTGCTCAAAGATAAAATTATCGAACCAGTCACGCACGCTAAGTGTAAGTGGGCTGCCACGGTAGTTCCTGTACTAAAACCTGACAAGTCAGTTCGGTTATGTGGGGATTATCGTTTAACAGCAAATAGAGCAGTTCTTCTAGATTGCTACCCTATACCCAAGCCTGATGAATTATTTAGCTCTCTTGCTGGGGGTAAATATTTCACAAAACTAGATATGTCCCAAGCCTATGCTGAACTAAATTTAGATGAAAATTTTAAAGAGCTAACTATCATTCGAAGCTTACCTAGGAAATATAACTACTTATTGGCCCTTTTGAAAACTTCTGCGGTCAAATTTAGTGTTATAATTCTCACGGAAACCTGGTTAAATAGTAGTATTAAAAACCTATATAATATAGATAATTACGTTGCTTATCATACTGTAAGAGATGGTCAGATTGGTAGGGGTATCTCTATGTATGTGCATCAAACTTACGACTCTAACGAAGTATTTTCTCTATGTAATAGTGACAATGAAACCCTGATTGTGAATATAAAAGACAAAAGTAATGTATATTCTGTCCATGCAATATATAGACCACCTAATACTAATATCAATAGCTTTTTAATTCACTTAGATAACATGTTATGCAACTTTCATAAATCGAATGCCATAGTTGCGGGAGACTTCAACATCAATTTGCAATCTGAAGCAATCTCTCATAAATTTTTAAACTTAAAGAATTCTTTCTATCTTAGTCATTCTATTACCAAACCCACTCGAGTCTGCAGCTATGGCAATCGAATAACAGAATCTACGATTGATAATATATTTGTAAATTGCAATGCCCTCGTAAATTCTGGAATTATAACCACTAACATCAGTGATCATTTTCCTACTTACGCTATGTTCAATAACATTGTTCAGGTTGCGGACAAAACAATTATTGATTATAGAATATTCTCAGAGGTTAACAAAAGAAAATTTATTGGGGCTGTAGAAAATACTCGACTTGACTGTGACGAACCTTTAAATGACGCAGATCATATGTTTCAGTTCTTCTATGACACCTTATTCCATATTTTTAATATTTGCTTTCCTTTAAGGAGAAAAACAGTTTCGCCCAAAAGTGTCGCAAATCCATGGATCACTCCAGGAATTATCACTTCAATAAAGAACAGAGATAAATTATTCAAATTGCAATTGCATAGCAAAGTTCCTAAAATACAATATACTCAATACAGAAACAAATTAACTAAAATAATAAAAATTGCAAAATATAACTATTATAACAATCAATTTTCCAAACATGAAGGAGACATGAAAAACACTTGGACAACCATAAACAATCTTCTCGGAAAACAAATTAAGAAAAATTCAATAGAGAAATTAAATGTTGATAATAAAGAAATTACTGATGATACTGCTATTGCAGACTCTTTAAATGCCCATTTTACTTCAATAGCGGATAAGCTTCGCTCACAATTAATAAATAATGATCACTCACCTATAGAATATATGCCACCCAGCCCACTAAATTTATTTTCTTTTGTTCCTGCTACCTCTACTGAGGTCCAGAATATTATTGGTAAATTAAAAAATACAAAAAATAACATTCATAACATTCCTGTACCTATACTGAAACTTGTTAAAGATAAGATATCTGTAACTTTGGCTAAAATTATCAATCAAAGTATTTCCAAAGGAATATTCCCATCAATGCTAAAAACTGGTTGTATAACACCCCTTTTTAAAGGGGGTGATCCTAAACTAGCAACAAATTACAGGCCGGTGTGTTCATTATCTGTGTTCAGCAAAGTTTTTGAAAAAATTGTAAAAAGTAGAATGCAGCGATATTTAGAATCCTACAATTTATTATCTCCAAATCAATATGGCTTCCGTAATAATAAAACAACGGAAATGGCTATTTTAAATCTTATGGAAAATGTAAATATAGCTAAGGAGAACAAAGAAATAATGATATCAATATTTATGGATTTGAGTAAGGCGTTTGATGTAACAGACCATAATATTCTACTTAATAAATTATATTGTTACGGCTTTAGAGGAGCAATCAGTGATTGGTTTAAAAGTTATTTGTCCAATAGATATCATTTTGTATCAGTAAATAAGGTTTGCTCAACTAAAGCGCTTGTCAAACATGGTGTGCCACAGGGCTCAGTTCTGGGTCCACTGTTATTTTTATTATATATAAATGACCTTCCACGTTCATCTGATATACTGAACTTCATAATGTTTGCAGAGGATACAAATGTCTCTTTTTCTTGCAAAGATGTTAATACAGCTAAGAATATATTTCATTCAGAATTCATCAGTGTAATGAAATGGTTGACCACCAATAAACTCTTCCTAAATACCAGTAAAACAAATTTCATGATTTTTACTAATAAAAGAAATGTATATCTTGATGAACTTAATGTTAATGAAATCGCCATAAAGGAGTGTACTGTAACAAAATTTCTTGGTGAAATGTTAGATAAGAATTTCCAATGGAGTGATCATGTAAATTATATCGCGAAAAAGATTTCAAGGAGCGTTGCTATAATGTTTAAACTTAGAAATGTAGTCCCTAAACAAGTTTTATTGACTCTTTATCATAGTCTTGTTCTTCCTTATATAACATACTGCACCCTTGTTTGGGGAAACTCCGCTAACAACGCATTAAATGCTATCTTTGTCATCCAAAAACGAGCAATAAGGTACATTATCTGATTCTGATTTCCTTGATCACTCTAGTGCAGTGATGGCGAACCTTTTTATCCAAGTGTGCCAAAATTCGTGTTTTTTAAATAATGATATTGTTGGCGTGTCACTTGCATACATGCATTTTAAATTTAACTACAAAATCATAGTTTTTCATCAGAATACCAAACATTTTCAACATCCATCGCGTGTCATCTGAAACCCTGCGGCGTGTCACTACTAGCACGCGTGTCATAGGTTCGCCATCACTGCTCTAGTGCATCATTTAAAGAGCTAAACCTACTAAAGCTCAACGATATAACCAAACTGGCACATTTTATTTTTATTTACAAGTGTAAGAACAAAATCATTAATTTGCAATGGGTAAATAGATATTTTGTAACTCAAGAAATCCACTCGTATCAGACCAGAAATAGATCAAAGCTTGTTATACCTCAATTTAGATTGTCTTCATCACAAAACCTACCCATTTTCATTGGATTGAAACTATGGAATGACTTGCACGCCGATATAAAAAATATTTGTTTAAAACCAAGTTGAAATCCCAATTAATAATGGCATACTAACAAAAATCTAGGATTAATGTCCACTAATATTGTTTAATATTGTAATACATGTTTTAACTATTAATAATAATTATTTACTTATTTATTTATTTATTATTATTAATTTATAATAACTAGCTGCTTATTTTTAATAAAGCCCAGTAAAGCCTAAAGCTTAAGGGCCAAATTAAATTAAATAAATAGTCGAGCTTCACAATTATTCATGTCATTGTAAATTGAAAAAAAAATTATTTATTTTATTATTATTAATAAAGGTTATTCTATCTATTCTATTCTATCATAAATACGCACCGAGGCGTATATAGGTACAATAGGCTATGCTATGGAATAGCATCGGCTCCGGGTATTTTTTAAAGGACAATCGACAAGTTCTAGTTCACATTATGGGTGTACTTTGTTTTCTAGATGATGTCCTCATTTCAGGTTCATCTTAAAAAGAACACCTAACTAGATTAACCACAGTTCTAAAAGACTCCGGGATGCCGGACTTAAGCTAAAGAAAGATAAGTGTTCGTGGGTCACTAGTGAGGTTTCATATTTAGGGTTCCGCATTGATGCCTCAGGCATTCATCCAACGGTGGATAAACTAGAATCAATAAAAAATGCACCACCTCCACAAAACATCACTCAGTTACAAGCTTATTTAAGCCTCCTAAACTTTTATAGGAAATTTTTGCCTAATGCATCGACTTTCATTGAACCCCTGAATAAGTTATTACGATCTGGGGAACAGTGGAGATGGGAGAAAACCCAAAAGGAAGCTTTTGAGGCTTCCAAGGACGTACTACTAAAGTCTACTCCCCTAGTGCATTATGACCCTAAACTTCCTCTCATAGTTTCAGCAGATAGCAGTTCTTATGGAATTGGGGCAGTGTTATCTCACCACATTGATGGTGTAGATAGGCCTATCTGTTTTGCTTCTAGAACACTAACTGAGACTGAAAGACGATATGCACAACTTGAACGTGAAGCCTCAGTCTTAGTATTTGCAGTAAAAAAAATTTATTTCTATGTATGGGGTCATGAATTCAAATTAATTACTGACCATAAGCCTCTTTTAAGTTTATTTTCACCTAATAAAAATATTCCAGTTATGGCCTCAGGTAGGATTCAACGATGGGCGCTGATTCTACAAGCCTATAAATTTGACTTAGTACATCGGTCAGGCAAACTTCTAGGTACAGCTCATGCTCTAAGTACGTTGCCTTTAGAAAACCCAAATGAATGCGTACCTATACCTACAGAATAGGTTCACTTGGTGGAGTTTTTGGAATCCACTCCAGTAACTGCAGTACAGATAGAGCAGTGGACAAAATCAGACCTTCTTCTGTCTAGGGTCATCCATTACTGCTCAGTTGGTTGGCCTACTAAGGTTGAAAGTGAATTACAGCCTTTTTATCAACGTCAGTCTGGACTCTCGATCCAAAATGGCTGTCTCTTATGGGGCCACAGAGTGATAATTCCGAATGAAGGCAGGTCGAATTTAGTGAAGGAACTTCACGCTGAACACATGGGTGCAACAAAAATGAAAGAGCTGGCGAGAGCTTATTTCTGGTGGCCCGGTTTAGATGGAAAACTCGAATTAGTTGTTCGTTCCTGTCAAAACTGCCTAGAGAACAGAGATCTCCCAAGGAAACGTCCACTTCATCCGTGGGAATGGCCTACTATACCTTGGCATAGGATCCATGTTGACAATGCAGGTCCTATAAATAGTATCTATTTCCTAGTCATTGTGGACGCCTACTCTAAGTGGGTGGAAATTTTTCCAACCACTTCCACGACTTCGGGCGCTACTATTTGCTTACTCCGTTCGTGTTTCGCTCGATGGGGTTTACCCGTTGTTCTGGTTCCCGACAATGGTACTTGTTTTACCAGTGAGGAATTTCGTTCTTTTGTCCACCTAAATGGCATTAGACATGTCCGGTCTAGTGTTTTTCACCCGTCTACTAACTGTCTCGCGGAAAACATGGTCCGTACTTTCAAGTCGGCCTTGCGTCATTCCCATGGGGAAGAAATACAAGTGGTGTTGGATAAATTTTTGTTTAAATATCGACTAACACCTCACACAACGACGGGGGTGCCTCCTTCTAAACTTATGATTGGCCGGGGACTTCGTTTAGTTTTCGATCTGTTACGTCCAAACGAAACGTTACAACAACGAGTTTTACGCCATCAGGAAAAACAGAAGTTGTAGCACGACACTAAAAAAAGGAGAGTTATAGAAGCGCAACCTACTGATCCAGTTATGATTCGCAACTATGGGGCTGAACCAAAATGGGTTCCTGCAACTGTGCAGGAGAGAACGGGCCCTGTTTCCTTCAAGTGCCAACTAGAAGATGGTCGTTCTATTAAACGCCATCAGGACCAGATATGGGAACGTGAATTGCAGGATGACCAGAGTCTTCCGGAAGAGAGAACCGATCCTGTGGAAAATGGTTCAAATTCGCCCGCCCATGCGGGTTGCACCGATTCCTACGACATCAACCCCGCTCCGCAAGTCGTCTAGGATCTCTCACCCCCTGACAGACTAAACTTGTAGGGGAGGAGTGAGGTGACGTGTGTGGGTATATATATATATATATATATATATATATATATATATATATATAGTCTAAAAGTCACTAAAAGAAAGCTGAATGGCAACACAAAAGTATAAACAGCGGAACGCGGTCTGTTCGTTTGTTTGGGCAGGACTAACAACATGGTTATTCATATCTGATTAAATCGTTGGTGCTAAGTTTAATTTGGTGATGTTGCTAAAGTGTGAGAATATAAGCAGGAAGTTGTTAAACAGTATATAAGTATATAGGGGTAATGTATATAGCTTCTAACGCTGTAAATCTATGCTAGGCCCTAAAGAAGATCTAAATCAAAGCACCGGTAAGTGCCTTTGTTGTTGTTTAGAAACCTAATAACTTGGCGGGGTCAGTAACCCCCAAGTTATTGCAGCCATAAACCATATTTCATTTTAAAATCCGCCAGATCCACTTCCTTACACACCACACCCATTTTGATATGCTACAAGTTCCCGGTATGTATTAGGTTAACAATTAGACATAAATGGTACTTACAGGTGTTTTGCTTTAGATCTTCTTTCGGGGCTTATCATTTGCGTCAGTGTCAACAAACCTCGACAAACCGAGTCCTACTTTACAAATTTAGAAGCTATAGACATTACTCCTAACTGACATAATAATTAGACAACTTAACCTAATCACCAATTAGTCATCTTAGATTAGACACCAAATAGAATTAGGAATCAACGATTGCTGCAGATAGAAAAATACATGCTGCTTTGGTCAGCTCATGAACCGAACAGGCCGTGTCATGGTGTATACGTTTTTGTGTTGCCATTTATTTTCCTTTAAGTGATTTTTTCATTCAGTGACTTTCAGACTATATAACCTTGGTTTAGCTTTCGTCCGAATTATTCATTCTGACGAAGGTCAAGCTTGTTACTCACCTCAGACCTACAGTTTAACGTGGAATCCGAATCACACCCCACCAGCAGCCCAGCGTCTTAACCACTAGGCTACCCAGGGTACCCATTTATCTACCAACCAATTTTTATGGTGTGTGTGTAGTGTATTAAGAATTAAAAGTTTTGTTTATAAGAATTTAATAATGGTTTGTTTAATAAGAAATGAAAAATGTTGGTATAAAAATACGAATTGGCAACATTAAAATGTGCCCAAGCGGAGGCTGAGAGAATGCCCTTCAGTTGTTGGACGGGCGTTCCCGTAAGGTGCTTGTTCTTAGGATGTCAGTGTTTATTTAAAATCATTAATTGTGTCTCTCTCCCCAGCTAAATGTTAAAGCAAATTCCGCCTCGCATTACTCCGTTTGTCTAAATTGTTTCGGTATAAATAAAAAGTCGGTAAATAGTAAAAATAAAGTGTTTCATTTATTCCCGGCCACGTCTACCCGTTATAAAGTACAGTGAAAACGAGTGTAAAGAAGAAAGAGTAATGATAAGAGAAAGTGAAGAAAGAAAAGTAAATAATATATTGTAAAAGAGTTTTCACTACATTTTTGGTGGCTAGCAGTGGTGCCTATTAAATTCAAGTGAGGGCATTCCCACGTCCTCTGTACGCGTCTTATATTTCGGCTAAATTACATTGCTACCCGTTTTATAGTCTTCATAAAATTAATAGATATTCTGTTTCGGTACTTTAAACAGAATGCATTGTGTTCCTCAGTTGCAAGCAAATTCCGATTCCCTTTCCTTAAATGGTCGTTGTATCTATATTTCAAGATGGCCCCTATCATTTTCAAATTTCTTCTCATCGAGCGGCATTTTCGTAATTTTCACGGAGTCAAACTTTTTCAACCGTTTCAACTCAAAATTTTTATTTTCATTGAATCAGACCTTCCACCGTTCGAGTCAGTTTGAGTCAAAATTCGTGAGTCGTTTTTTTTCTCATGGAGTCAGACTCTGTTTCGTCCACTCGTTTCAGTGAGTCAAAAATTCTTGAGTAGTATTGTTTTTCTGATGGTCGTTTTCTTCAGTCGTGGAGAGACTTATTTAAAATTTAGACATACCGTCTGATAGCTCATTTCTTTTTTTTTTCTCTCTTCAACTTTTATTGCTCTTTATACAGCCTGCCTATTTTGTGTTTAAAAATTGTTTTGTGTTTATGTTTTCGGCATTAATAATAATTGTGATAATAATAATTAATAACTAAAGCATATATGGAGTTAAATTGTTTGAGTTGTAATTAAATTAACATGCATGCATTTTAATACGATCTGTTTCAAAGGTTGGATCATATATTTAATGCATCTCTAGGTATATATATATATATATATATATATATATATATATATATATATATATATATATATATAGGGTGTCCCATAAGTCTGGAACCATAGGGTAAAATAAGTAATTCATGTTTTTCCGTTTATGTAAGTGCCCATGATGTCTTCGAGTAAGGAGAAACGCATCCAGGTAATTCTGCTCGTAGGAAATCGGAGTCAGAGGGAGGTCACTGAGGAATTTAACAGATTGCATCCGGACCGCGCGCCGATAACACACAGCTGTGTCGGCAAACTTGTAGCAAAGTTCAGGGAAACAGGATCCATAGGAGATAAACCACGCAGTGGACCTCCGAGGACATCCACTGACGATGACACAGCCGCTACCATCCTCGCTCATTTCACAAACAGTCCCCAAATGTCTCTTCGGCGTTTTTATTGCCGTTTTTATCATTTTGCCCTATGGTTCCAGACTACGGGACACCCTGTGTGTGTGTGTGTATATATATATATATATATACACCTAGAAATGCGTTAAATATACGATCCAACCTTTGAAACAGATCGTATTAAAATGCATGTTAATTTAATTGCATTGCAAGAGATTAAATAAGTAACAAAATTTTCCAGTATTTAGTAGGCAGTTTTTAAGATTGTTTTTCGACGGATGTACATAAAGGTTTTTAAGTAAACTACAAATCATTGTTGCAATCGTGAGTTTACAATTTACGCATGGAAAAAACAATTATGTGTATAATTTTAAGGTCGCTTTATAATTTTAATGTGTGTAGAATTTTCAGGTCGTTTTATAATTTTAAGGTAGATAATTGTAATTTTAAGGTTTAAAGTCGAAAAGTAATGCTTAAAGACACTAATTTCCACTGGGTCGATTCGGACTGTTTAAGTTTATTTGCTTGCCGTATATAAATTGTGAGACCTCAGAGTAAGCTAAATTTGTTATAAAAAGATAAAAATTTGTTTATTTGAAATACAGGAATTGTTTTAGTAAATTCTTTTGATAAATTAATGTTGTTGTTTTTTGTTTTTTATATACATTCAGTTTTATTTTATAGGTGGGCTGGTTTTGTTGTCTATATTTTAATTCTTTAATGAGTTCTAATGAAGATTCGAAGTGATATTTTGTACGGATAGGCTGGTTAAATTTTTTGTTCTGAAACTAGATTTTATTGTGATGAGTGTTTTTGTTCAACGTTTTAATTTGGGTATAAATAATGAAAAATGTATTTTTTTTTACGTTCGCGCGTTTGCATAGGAAATATTACAAAATTATTTCATAATGTAAATGCAATTTGTCCGGTTAGGTATATTTTATAGAGGTTCGCTTACAACTAAAAGTGACCACTCTTTTCATTATGCAATGATTTATTTTAAATTTTTTACGTAGTGGGTTGCGTTGTATTTTTGGGTTCATAATATCTGTTCTTATTTCTAATAACGATGAAATTTGTATTTAGTTTCACTTGGAAACGATAAATTACTGGAATTCCTGTGATTTACAAACCATGGTGTGTTTCGTGTTGAAGGAGAGAGTTGTCTCTCAGATGTAATTTGTGAATTACGAGTTTTCTTCCTGTGAAATTCAGCGTTGTAGGTTGGAATTAAAGCATTAAATTAATTTTCGGTATTAATATTAAAAATTTGTTATTTACTGATTCTGTTTTGGAAACTTGTGTTATTTTTAAACTTCATTTGGGTTTACTCGTGCAACTGGAACTCTAGCTTGATTGCTGACCGGAAATGGAGCCTTTTGGATTGCCAGTAACGTTTTTGTAGTGTCTATGTGAGTTCCCCACAAAATGTAAGATGGTTCATGATTATCGGGAATTGATGACATGAAGTTTCTGGTTTTCATTTTTGTCTTTTGTATTTAAATGTATCCATGTGCTTTCTGAAGGTAGTTTGAATAATAATATTTTTAAAATTATAATTACGGTTACTATGTATGAGCGCTTTTATATTTCTACTGTGCAGTATTGTTTTGTTGCATTTAATGATTTTTTTTATTATCTTCTTCGATGTAACTGCCATAAGTGACCTTATTGGTATTTAGGGCGTGATTAATTTTTTGTGAAATTCTGTGAAAATCACATTTTTTCTGTAAATTTGGCCAGAGCGAATTATAGTTATTGTTTCGAAGTGAAGTGTCGAGAAAATCTTGTAGATTAAATGTGAAAAGTGATAATCAGTATGAGTACAAACTTTTAGATGTTTTTTCCAAAATTTCGAGAGGCTCGATTTGGGAGCAACTAAATTGAATCCGAATTCCATCCATTGAGTTTAGTCGACCCGAATTAGGTGGTCGATCACCGATGAGAGAGAGAAGAGAAGAGAGAGAAACGAAACCGAATGCGCAGCGACTTAGTGCAGGACAGTTTCGGTCGAAGTGGTCTACTGGTATTTTTCAGGCAGTCCTGGTCCCGCTGCTCGATGCTTCGCTGAATATGTGTTTTAGCACTCGGTAGCAAATCACGAACGTTTGAACGAGTGTCTCAGGTTTTACTGTTCATACAGACATACAGTAGGTTCGTTATGAAACCACCTACAGCAAAGTGATCGTTTGATTAATGCCAGGTAGAGAGTCTTTCAGCTGGACGTAGGAGGAGCAGCGTTCACCGACAAAAGTTGAGATGAGAGAGGCGAGTTTCTTCGTCGACTTCTAGAATTGCAAATTCCGTCCAATTCCGGTGCGTGGTTTCACTTTCAGTATATCTCCATCCCCTGATCCTCTTTGAATTGGACGACTCTCTTGTTTTAGCCATTTTTGAAGAGAGAGCAGAACCTCAAGCGTGCTGATCTGTTGCATGGTGATTAGGGTGTGTCAATTTTAGGGAGAATGATGCATTTTTATGTGTTAAATCAAAATATGGCTTTAAAATCCAGATTTGACCACTCCTAGCTACTTATATTTGAAGTTGAAGTTTATGAAAAATCAGCAATTTTTGCAAGTATTTTTTTATTGTATATAACTATATTTTACATACATTACATACAATTAAAGACATTTTTATTGTATTTCAATATTAAAACTTAGAAGTATAGATAGGTTTCTTGAACTTTGCCAAGGATGCCATGTCTGCATTGCTCTTGTTCCTGGACATGAGCTCCCTACTGGCCACCTGGCCACTGATGTACACCTCCCTCCTCTCTTGTGAGTAAACATGTTGTGCTGCTTCAATTGTCATCTTTACACACCTCTCTTCTGACTGTGTGTGTGAGGGCCATGCAGGAACTTCCATTGGTCTATCCAGAAACTCCTTGATTGTAGCAGTGGTGAGGGAGCAGGTCAGAGGAGGCTAAGTCACGCCAGAGTTCCAGTCAATAAGCTCCGAGAGTTTGGTGGCATCTGGGTTGATGTCAGGAGTCTTCCTGGGTCTGACACTACAGTCTCCTACCTGTGTGTCCTCATCTCCTTCACCTCTGATTTCCAGTATCCTCTTCACTTCCTCCCTCTTCGCCTCCTCCACCTCACTGCACAGCATGGCCTGGAGCACAGCCTCAGAATATGCATACCAGGCTGATCTCTTCACTGTAGGCATCACTATTCCTATCACCTCCTTCTTCTGACTTCTGAGCAGCTCCAACTAGTACAGTACATGCCTGGGACCCAGTGGCGGTCCTAGCTTACATGACGCCCTGGGCGAACCTCACCTTCAGCGCCCCCCCCCCTGTTCGCCAACACACACACATTCGAATCCCCCCAAAATAAAGGACAGACATAACTCTTTCACAAAATAACTTTTTATTGGACTAATTGTTGGAACTTCAGAACCAAAACAAAGACTCAAATTTCTGAATTTTACAAATCCTTCATCACGTAAATAGAATAACTCACTTAAGAGAATGTAATTATGATACTATGAACAGGAAAAATACAAATTAAATTGCACAACTGCCATAAATAAACTAGAGAATCAAATTTCTAAATTGTACAAATGCTCTATCACATAAATAGAATAAGACACTTAAGAGAGGGTAATTATTATGCTACACTTTGAACAAGAAACAAAATAAATTGCACCACAGCACAACTGCCATCTAAAGCCTGACTCTTCTTACCTTCCTTGATGCAAAGTCATGAATTAAATCATCATATGAAATCTGCTCAGCAATTGTATGATTTATACTGATGATGGCCAGACCGGTAAGGCGTTCCTGTGACATAGTTGACCTCAGGTAGGATTTGATGAGCTTCAGCTTTGAAAAGCTCCTCTCTGCTTCGGCAACAGTGACTGGAAGAGTAAGACCAATTCTGAGAGAAGTCCACAAATTTGGATATATTTCAGAGAGCTCCCTTTCATGGATAAATGTCAGCAGTTCAAGCAAGGATATGGTCTTTGATGGCAAGTCAGGCAAGTTCTTCAGCTCCTGTGCAAGCTCTCTGCCATCCAAGTCAGATTGTCCCTTAAAGTGTAGTGTAGTACTAAGGTTCACACATTGTTCTGTCAGCTCCTCAAATGTGAGATTTTGGAAATGTGTCAGCACTCCAAACTCTCTCCCACAATTTCCAACGTGGAAAATCTTTCCTGAATGGCTGATGTTGCAGCATCAACCACTGCATTGAAAAATGTCACCTCCAGCTTCTTCAAAGCATCAATCAAGGGCTCATCAGATGCTTCATAGGAGAAGTGCCGCTTTGTGGACCTCAGCCGTTTTTGTTTTAACACAGCCTCCACATTCATTTGTTCACAGATATCTGTGGCTGCCATTTGTGCAGCCACAAAACCTGTTGCCCTGTAATTGCGGAGACCTCTCTCTGTTTTTTTTAGGAGATTTACTGCAACATCAACGTGCATGCTAGGAGACTGCATCTGCTTGCTCACATGCTGAATTTGGCACAACAGGTCATGCCCACCACTGAACAAATGGCGAAGCGGTATGACCCAACCTCCTCTGACAGAGATTGAGCCTCGACCTTTATTACAGAGTCTTTGGTGTGGTCCCTCACCTCGATCAGTGCATCTCTCACTGCAGCTGCCTGATATCTCAGGGGCTCCACACTCTTGATCTTGCTTTCCCACCTTGTATCAGACCACATCTTCAATGTGATGTTCACATGTTTTTTCAAAATGGCCCATCGTTGTGTGGAGGCTGAAAACAAGTTGTAAAGCTTCTGCAAGATGCCAAAGTAACTTGTGGCATCAATAGATCCCTTAGCAGCATCGGCCACAAGCAAATTCAGAGAATGAGCCCCACATGGAACAAACAGAGCTCTGGGATTAATTTCTAGGAGCCTGGATTGAACACCCTTGTTTTTTCCCCTCATGTTGGCCCCGTTGTCGTATGATTGTCCTCTACAGTCCATGAAAGGAACTTTTAGCTCCTCCAGTCTCTTCAGAATCAGAGATGCCAAATGTTGACCAGTGGACTCCTCTGCCTCCAAAAAACCCATGAAATGTTCCTTTATATGGGGCTTCCCCTCCAGTGACACAACCCGAATCACAACTGACAACTGTTCAGTGTGGCTGATATCTGGAGTGCAATCTAGAATTATTGAAAAAACTTTGATTGTTTGATGTCGCTCACCATTGCTGAAATGGTCTTGCTGCTCGACAAATCAATGAGTTCGTTTTGTATGTGGTGGCCGAGGTAGCTGGTGTGACTGGAGGTCCCTTTTTGGACACGGTTAATGTGCTCTTGCATTATAGGATCAAATTGTGCCATCAGTTCAACTTCTTTCAGAAAATTGCCATTTGATGGTGAGAACAATTTTTCTGTATGTCCCCTTAGTGCCAAATTCCTAACTGCCAGAGAATGCACAATAGCAGTGAGACGTGTCAGCACCGCTCTCCATCTCAACTTCTCAGCCTCCAGAAGTGCCATCTCCTGCTTGTCAATGGTCTCCCCCTTTCTCATCCTCACTGCCAGTTCTTTCCAGATTTTCATAGAATTTAGGTGTTCTGAACTGTTGTCATGTGATGTGAGCAATGAGCTTGCATGCTTCCAGTCCGAGAGTCCCAAACTTGTTAAATTTATTTTCCTCTTGGAAAATAATGTACAACAGAAACAGAAAAGGCTGTTTTTTTAAGGAATAGACCAACCAACTTCTGGTTATATTTTCCCCACTAACCAATGACTTCCTGAAGTATTGATGGTGGAAACTTCTTCCGTCACTGTCGTTTCTAGGGAATACAAAGTCAGATGGTACTTGACTTGGTCCCCTGGAAACCAGTTGTGTCCGAATTCTCTCAGTCAGAACTGAAGGCCAGTTAGCAGGGTCGGTGGACAGAGACTCATCCTCAGGAGGCGATTCTGCTCCAGGCTTTCTAATAGAAAGAACAAGAGCATTACTCATTAGTATACACACCTAAGTTAGATAACACATTATTCACAGCACTTTGTTATGGTGGTGGTGTTATGGAATTATGGTGGTGAAACACCACACATACCCAGTAACCCAGACCCAGTGATAATAACATTATAATTTATAACTGTTTGCAAAATGCTTTGCAGGGATGCACACACATACACATACACACACACGCACACACTCACAGACATATGTGCACACAAACTCACCTGAAGAGTCCTGCCGGGGAGAAGTAGAAGCAAATGGGTCTTCATCCTCAGGATCAGACTGCATTTGTGGAGACATATGTGAGGCTGAGGAGGTAGATGGCTCCTCAGCCTCAATAATGGCAGAAGTAGACGGCTTCTCATCCTGGCTAGTGGCAGAGGGTGTTCCAAAATATTTCAAAAGTGCCCCTGCAAATAGTAAAATAGAACATAACAGACCAATGCATGAATAGGCTAGTACAATTAATTTAACATGTTATTAAGCACAATTTATTAAACTTTTAGAATAGGAAACAAATGAATAATACAACCTCCTTGGTTAATGGCTAATTATATACATAATAGTACACTTCAAATGACTCAGAAAGCTATATCACAAAATAGCAGTGCAATATAGCAGTGAGAGAGTAGATGACATAGCTCTATACCTTTATCTTTTGCTCGTTTCTCCTCTTCTTCTTTCCTCTTTTTTCTAAACTGAGCACCTGATAGCTTTGACCTCTTCTTATCCATTTGCGGTTATTTGACAGACCTTAGTGGCTTAGTGTGAAGATTCGTTCTGTAATAAATAATATACATTTCACTATTTAACCAAACCCAGAAAAATAACATTACATATGTTAAAGTATGGGCCTTTATTCCCAATAATATTAATCTGGAAGCATTTTGCATTGTTTAGGTCTTTTATGGGAAGGTTTATGGAAAATGCAATAGATGGTTTTTTATTAATAAAAATATATTTATTGATCTTTTATTATTTATTTTATTTTATTTTTTATTTTTATTTATTTCTTTATTTATTTATTCTTATTTTTATTTTTATTTTTTTTTGCAGGCGCTCATGCCGCCCCTCCACAAATGCCGCCCTGTGCGGCTGCCCATATTGCCCATATGAGGAACCGCCACTGCTGGGACCCTCCACCCAGCTGTGATTTAACTTGATGTTGAATCAGTTTGGCATGTAGACTCCCACTATGAATTCCACAATTATCCTCAGATTCTTCAGGTTCCTACCCTACAGCCCATGTTTGGAAATCCACAATCTGCAGAAACCTTAGAGCCGTGGGACCACCAACCTGTGACAGACTGGCCCAATCTCCAGGAGAGCTAGCTAGACTCTGAGGTACCTCTCCCGATCTGATGGCAGTGATGATTCTGTAGCCATATGATTAGTCTGTGCTGAGGTCCTTGACTACCTCCTGACTGAAATGGGGTAGAGGAGGACCAACAGTGAACCTCGTGAAGTTTGGGTTGATCTCCAGCTCAGTGGCAGTGTCTAACATCTTCCCTAGGGGCCCAGACCACTTGTTGTTGCTCAATGTCTTGCCATCCATTGCAGTCACCAGGTGTCTGAGACTCAGCTCCCCAGTATGCAAGTCACAGACAATCCACACCAACTTCCTGCTAAGCTTGGCCTCCACATAATGCATTACTCCTCCCTCCCAGCCAGTATTCACATTGGTACTGTCGCCTCCTATGGCCAAAAGGGTCTGGTCTGCTCCTCTCTCTCTTAGCCAGTTCACCAGATGATCAGCAATGACCTCAGCATGATTTCTCTCCTCTGCAGCTTCCGCTGGTACAAAATGCCACAAATATTTCCCACCTGGTTCATTGCACGCTGTGTAGTGTTCTTCCTTAATGAGGCCAGGAAACTGCCTGTCACTGCCCTCAGATTCCATCATCACTTTGGTGTCATCTCTTTTCCCATCAAAGAAGATACAGGTGATGCCATTTTCCCTAATCTCTTCATCAAACTTCTTGACCAGCTCCTTTGTCAGTCTCTCCTGAGCCCTCCTCACCTTGTTGTGGTCAATCACCAGTGCTGTGTCAAACTCTGTGATAAAACCAGCATCAGTCCAGGCAGCAGTGAATCTCTGTAGTCTCTCTCAGCCCAGTGTGATGTCTCAAGTTAGCCAGAGCTATGTTGGTGATATCTTCAGTGTTGTATTTCTTCTTCTTAGCCACAGGCAAGGAAGAAGTTGTCGCTGCCTCTGGTATGAAGTCTTCGTCCTCCTCTCTCCTCCCTGCCTCCTCCAGTATATCTCCAGTCTCCTCCAACTCCATCTCCAACAGTGACTCCTCCCTCAACTCCTCTTCTTTCTTGGCTGACTCCTCTGCCTTCCTCCTCCTATTCTCCTCGGCCTTCATTCTCTGCTCCTGTCTCTGCAACACTGCTTCCTGTCTCTTGGTCTCAGGGTGATCAGCTAGACCCATCTTGTGTGCCCCGACACTGCCCACCTTTTCTCTCTGACCTTTAATGAAGGCAAGCTCCTGCACTGGTATCTTCTGCTCGCTCCTGCAGCTGCAGTCAATGTGAATCTCACTGTTGCAGACAGGGTTACACCCAAGCTCAGTGCAGCTCCTGATCACACAGTGACAGGTCAGGATGTCCACCAATTTGTCCAGTTTCATCATGAACCTATCTTTGACCTCTAGCTTCACATTGCCAATGGACAACCTCACTGCCTCATCCTACAGTACCTTCACTTTAGCCCTGATCCTGACCTCAGTGTTGATTACAGGTCCTTTGAATAGAGCGTTGGCCTTTCTCCACTGAGCCAGTAGCCCTGGAACAATGCCATTGTTAATCAGGTCATTAAGTGGTAATTCCTCCTGTCTTCCTCGCTCATCTCTCTCCTCAACAAACCATACCTCATCAGATCTCTGGCTGTGGGCAGCTCAGCAGGGGGAAGTTCCCTCTCAGTCCCCACCAAATGACTTAGGTGACAACTTGATTTGCTTCGGGTTCTGATTTCTTTCTGACTCATCCTGTGGACCTGTGAACAAAAGAAATGTCATTGAAATTTTTAGATAGGCCTACTGATTATGATTACATAAAATTAAGTTAATTGAAATTGAAATTCTTAATATTTTCCTATAAGCAGGGCCGTTTCCTGGCATAAGCAGACTAAGCGGCCGCTTAGGGCCCCGCTGCTACTAGGGGACTCCAAGAAAGGCTCCCACGTCATAACTCAGTGGGCAAGAATAGGAATATAGTTGAAGTTATTATTAATAGTATTATTATTATTATTATTATTATTATTATTATTATCCTTATTATTATTATTATTATTATTATTGTCGTATTAATTAAAGTTTTTCTATGAGACAAATGTGATAAAACGGAGACAAACGAAACGTTTTGGTCGTTATGTGTAAATAACTATTGTGGAATCTTATTTCTATATTATTTAACTTTATTCTTACTATATGCTTATACTTTCCTAAATGCTTAATTTTTCTAGTATTGTAAAACATTATTATTATTATTATTATTATTATCATTATTATCATGATTATTATTATTTAGCAGATTAGTTGTGGTTAACTAGATGTGACTTCGTGCATCTTGGAAAATGAAACGACATTATCCATCAGGAGCTGAAAAACGGAAAAAGAAGAAAATAGAGGAGAAGCTTTCCAGTAGCACAGGTGAGATGTGCCACTTGTATATTCTTATGATTACAGTTCAGGCAACTAGGTTAGGTAGACCATCAAGCTAGGCAAGTGCTCAGGAATCGTGTAGAGTAAGTAGTCTCTGTAATATTTATAATATTTCGAAATGTGAAATTTAATGGATCACATCACCTCAAATTCTGTTCACACAGATTAATTATCAAACAAGATAAGAAAAAGAGTATTTTAGCAAAATCTAACAGAATATGTAATGTTATGTTCTTCTCAGGAGCACTACTGAAATATTTGGAAAAGCCATCCTTAGCAAAGCCTGATGAGCATCATGAGCCAACAGCAGGACCATCCTTTATGCAACCTCAAACACCAGTAGAAGTAGAGCCTGATGAACCAACAAGTGGCCCATCTTCTGTTCAGCTTCAAACACCACACACAGGCATTTCTACTGAGCAACAAGAACCAAGATCTGCTCCACCGCTTGATCCGTATGACTGGCCAGTTGTCCTGTCAGATGCCTTGAAGACAGATCTGGTGTCTCGAGGACCATTTCAAATCAGTCCATTTCATCACCATTACATGTACAGAACATTAATTAATGGGGAAAAAATAAAGCGAAGCTGGCTGATGTATTCTAGAAGGAATGATGCTCTTTAATGCTTCTGCTGCAAGGTGTTTTCAAGGAAGTCGTAAAAACTAATTACGGATGGACTTTCAGACTGGATAAACGTTGGTTCGCTTCTGAAAGGCCATGAAAATAGTTCAGAACATGCAGATAACATGGCAACATGGAAGGATCTGGAACTGCGGCGAAAAACTGGGAGGACCATTGACCAAACTGAAATGTCATTAATGGAAGTAGAGCGAAGACGCTGGCGAGATGTTCTCACACGTCTTGTAAGTATAATCCAATCACTGGCAGAGAGAAACCTTGCTTTCAGGGGGTCTTCCTGTACATTGTACAATATCGAGACAATGGCAACTTCTTGAAGGAGGTTGAGCTGCTTGCCAAATTTGACCTAGTGATGAAACAACACATCAGCAGAGTCGAAAGTGGCCAATATAATCATTCAAGTTACCTAGGAAACATCATTCAAAATGAGCTCATTGGGTCCATTAGTGGGAAGATCTTGGATGCATTGTTGCAGAAATAAAACAAGCTAAATATTACTCACTCATTTTAGACTGTACTCCAGACATAAGCCACCAAGAACAGATGTCGATTATTATCAGAACTGTTAAAATGGGTGAAGTACCAGAAATAAAAGAATACTTCTTGGACTTTCTTGAGGCTTCAGAAAGTACAGGCCTGGGTTTATCAGTTCTGATTCTGAAGAGACTAGATGAACTGAATATTCACTTTGGTGACTGCAGAGGATAGTCATATGACAACGGAGCGAACATGAAGGGTAAGAACAAAGGTGTTCAGGCAAGGTTATTAGAGAAGAACTGTCGCGTACTCTATGTTCCATGTGGGGCTCACACTCTGAATCTTGTAGTGGCTGATGCAGCTAAAGCTTCCACAGATGCCATCAGCTTCTTTGGCAATGTACAAAAATTGTACAACCTTTTTGCAGCAGCTACACAGAGATGGACAATCCTAAAGAAGCACGTGAACATAACACTCAAGTCTTGGAGTGAAACCAGGTGGGAGAGCATTGAGGCTGTGCGATACCAGAGCCACAACATCAGAGAGGCCCTGTTCGAAGTCAGAAACAATGCCACAGATGCCACAGCGAGGACTGAAGCACAAGCACTTGCAGAGGAGGTAGGGTCTTATCGTTTTCAGATTTGCACAGTAGTATGGTATGACATTCTTCATGCAGTTAGCCATGTGAGCAAACTTCTGCAGTCTCCTACAATACAGTTTGATGTGGCAGTCAACCTCCTCACAAAAACAAAAGACTCACTCACCAGCTACAGAAACACAGGTTTTGTTGCAGCACAAGTCGTAGCTAGGGACATATGTGAGGAAATGAATGTGGCGGCTGTGCTGAAGGAGAAGAGGCTCAGATCCACAAAAAAGCACTTTGCTTACGAAGCTCCTGACAAACCATTTACAGAAGCCTTAAAGAGGCTGGAAGTCAAATTTTTCAATGTGGTGGTGGATTGTGCCATCGGGTCAATAAATGAGAGATTCAAAACATTAGATGATGTGAGGGACATATTTGGGGTTCTCCTAAACTTCACCACAATGAACAAGGAAGACTTGTCCTGCAAGTGTGAAAAGCTCTCTAAGATACTGAGCTCTGGAGCTGGCTCTGACATTGATGGAAGAGAACTGGCCCTCGAAATTAAGAACTTGCCGACTTCACCTTCACACAACATGACTGCATTGGAGCTTCTCTCCTTCATTCATCAGAAGCAACTGGAGGAACTATACCCCAATCTCTGGGTTGCACTAAGAATTGCCTGCACTCTACCTGTGACAGTAGCGTCAGCCGAGAGGAGCTTCTCTAAGATGAAGCTAATCAAGAACTACCTCAGATCATCAATGGGGCAGGATCGCCTCAGTGGCCTTGGCATCATAAGCATCAACCAGGACGTTGGCAGGGAGATTTCACATGATGTTATTGATGATTTCGCCCAGAAAAAATCTAGGAGGCAAAAATTACACGATTGTATCGTAGAGATAGTAATTGTTTGATAGTTGATAATTGCATTATTTTTTTTTATACATAGTTCTGTCATTTATTCTAAATAATGTATAGGCTAATTTTCAGGAATTTCGTGAAGAGTATTTTTTCTGTTTGTCTTCTGAAAGTACATATTTGTTGTTTTGGACATAAGTGTTTCATTAAAATTGTTTTATAATTGTTTTTTATTAACACAGCCATTTTTTGTATGTGTGTGTTGAGGTGATGTAGTAAGGCGTGAGTTGGTGGATGGAGGGGTGTGACCTCAAATGGGTATACTGCTTAGGGGCCCCCTAATGGCTAGAAACGGCCCTGCCTATAAGCTCAGATAAAAGGTTGTGTTGTTATAGGTACAAGACTTAATTATTCAAAGTAATGACAATTTCATATAATTTTATCTATCATATCAAAATATACAGAAAGTTTGGGTCACACATAACATTTCGAATAATTTGAATTACACAATATTTACATTACGAAGTAATCAAAATTGTCAAAAAGGAGGGGAAACATGCATTCACAATCAAAACTCCAGCATTTGTGACTATGTGAAACTTAGAAACCATACTGCACACCAAATATAACCAAAGTTGACCACACATATCAATGGCACATTGATATATAAGTAGTCCAGGCAATTTGTAGTTAGACCTGGGCAAAATTGCTTCAGAAGCTTTCTAAACTGTTTCCAGCTCAGGAACCATTGCCGAATAACATATCCAAAATCCGACAAAATTGGACCCAGGGAACACCCCCAAAAATGAAATTCAAAATGGCGGACTGGATGTTTCCTACGAAAAAAAAAATATATATAATTTACGCTTTTATTTATAGAGATACATTTGATGCTTTTTCTTTCAGTTGTAATGTTTTAAATAATTCAACAATATACAACACAACCAGTTATTACGCAAATATAATGTTATATAGCTTTTTACAGATTTTTATAATCAATAATACAACAATTATTTTTTTCCCAGTTTCAAGTTATGTTCATTACAGAAGAAGTGATACCTGGTCACAAACATACAGAAATTAATCCTCTTCATCACTATCATCGGATAGATTACCGGTACTTGGGTTGTTATCGCAACCACTGATTTGGCACTCGCCACAAGCGGCTGAACAGGGCATTCCATTACGCTTGCATCCACATCTTGAAGTAGCACATTTCGTCTTGCAGGAGCAGCGGATCATGTTGAGTAGATAATTTGGAGCTGGTGGCTTGTCGCAGGCTGTAGGGTAGTAGGAATTATTCTTTACATACCAACCCCACTGTTCTGCATCGATCTTCTCTTCTGTAGACTTCCAGATTAGTATTTGAAAGTATGTGCGAAAGCTGTGGTACTTTGTGGACGCATCGGTAGGTGGCAAACGTTCGGGTGTAACAAAAGATTTAGCTGTAGCTACCTTTTCAACTAACATTCGATGACGTAGTGCGTTAGTGGATTCAAGTGTTTTGCAGCCATACAACAGAAGCATTGCCTTTCTTCCAGCGGCTTCAATGTCAGAGTGTTGGCAACAATCAGAACAGAATGTATTTGCAACTGAACGGAGTTCAGCCACCTTCATCAGTGTGTCGAATGCTTTGGCTTTACCGATCGAAAAAATTCTGGATGTGCTATCACAGCCCGTGAAAGCATGCACAAACAGGAGATACTTGCAGATGTCATTGCCTAACAATGATTGAATGCTGAGAATATCATACACAGGATTAGGAGATGGTCCCCGTCTTATATCGCTGCGATAGTACAACTTGAAACCACTGTCCTTGGCATGGTACAGAAGGAGAATCAGCAAGTCGGTGTCTTCCCCTATTACTGTTGTAGTTGCATTTTCTGATGAGGAAACTGCTGCACGAACGATGTCCACATCAGCATCCCCATCTGCGTTGTGAACAGTACACCCGTGCTTCTTCAACATCTCACCTACGAGGGAAATAAATGCTTGCTTGTTGTTTTCATTAGCCAAGAAGTGTTCCTTCTGGCCAACAAACTTCATGCTTGGACTGAGATTCACATTTCTGCTTGTCTTGGTGCTGCGTCTTCTGTGGGTCATGTCCTTGATCGTAGGAGAGCTGCTGTAGCCATCAAAAACAATGATTGCTTTTCCATATGTTTTCAGAGTGTGAAATGATCCCAGCATTAAAACAATGTCCTGCAGGTCTCTCTGTTCATTGATGATTTGGGAAGCTTTCCAGAACAAAGGCTGATCAAAGGTAATAATGCATGAGACTTTTTGATCGCGTGCTATCTTGCTCAAATATAGTAATGTCGAAAATATGCAGGTCATGTCAGTTGGCGACATATCTATGATGGGAAGGAACGTGATCGACGCCACACCTGGATGTGAGACACTTGATCCACCGTGAATTGCCTGCATTGTTCCGGACCAACTTGGACCTGATCTTTCTGCTGAAGATATCTGCCAGAGAAGACTAAGTCGACTTATGGTGGCAGTGGGTACTGGAAGTTCGCGGAATGAGATGTCCCTCAACATGCTTCTCGCGTGTCTATATTCCCTAATGTCAACGGTTGCAATCTTCTTAATGTCATTGTCACCAACATTACGCCTGTGAATAGAAGGGTGGATCTTGATCTTCGGAGTTATTGCGGCAATCATACCCATTCCATGAAAGGTATTCTTCCCATCCAAAGTGAAGACATCATGATCGACGTTATCTGCTGCTAGAAGGACTGCAGTGTTTTCATCAACAGTAAAAGAGCCAGACCCACTTGCCAGGCCGCGTTTCTTTCGAATCTTGTTACTTCTGCATACGACGAACAGTAACCCAGCTGATGGAGAACGTCAATAAGGTACCTTGACCTAAAGTTGTGGTGTAGCTGAACCGACAAACCGATCTGTAGTGGACATAGTAATCCTCTAGGACGGGTTGCTTGCATAATGCTCTGCCCAATTGCACCTATTTTTCTTGAAGCATCCTGTCCCGCAAATGCTTTTGATAATAGCAATTTCAGACTGTTGGGAATGTAATCAAGAGCACTTTCTGCAGTGATGTAATTTGGAGATGGATACACATCTTTTCTAGGCGAGTCGACAGACTTGATATCACTTCTGATTATTTTTGCAGCAGCTTCTACTAGGTAAATCTTCTGTAGCTCTATATCTATATTACATTCTTTCGACTTTTTGTGATAATCTATAAGAATTTCATTAGCTGTCTCTCGTAGTGTTACTACATCTGCCTTCCCACTTTCACCTGATATTATGATCTTGTCTCCGTAACGTTCTAAAAGCTTTCGCTTCATGTGCCTGCGTCCGTAGACAAAGCTCTGACTTCCTTGAAGATATTCCTCCATTTTGGAAATTAGGTCTCCAATCAACAGTTGTTCATCATCATTTTCTTCCAGGTAAGCACAGGTCTGAAGGAATGCTTGGTGTTGCTCTTCATTAGTTGGTCTCCCTTTCTTCGAATCATGATCGTCGGAGGAGTATGCGCGAGGAATGTTTTTTCCACTTCGAAAATTTACGCTGCAGGTGTGATGGTAGACACAATCTGCAGCAGGAAGATCACGAAGATAATACTCCAGACGGCCTTTTACATTAAACGACCATTCATCGCAGCGGCTTTCACAGCACCTTTTTATGGTTTCGGAGAACTCTGTAGTTCTTATTTTGACATGCTCTGATTTTGGTTTGTGTTTGGAAAAAAAGTCCACAAAGGTATCACAAAACAAACAGTGAGTAGCACTGGAAAATGCGTATTCATGAAAACGAGCACTTTTCCTTGGTATTGCCTCGGCTGCGGTCTGTCGCTTCTTTATTTCAACGGTCTTTTTATCCGTAAACCTTTTCCTACATACAACGTGAACACTTATTCCAGCTGTTGCAACAACATCGCTTCCACGGCTGCGGCTGGATGCATTTATACCATCTGCTCCTTTTTGCGAGATGTGAACCACTTCCTGTCCGCTGTCCAATTTCTCCTTACAAATCACGCACAATTCTTCAGGGGTCTGCATTCTTGAAGGCGGACGCACACCGAGTCAGCCGTACACCGAGTCAGTCTGAAACAGAAAACACAAATTAATAAAACTGTGTTGCAGTATTTAAAAGGAGTACATAATAACAGTTTTAAAGAAAATGACAAGCACAAATACGCAGATTTGATAGTGGGTTGTAGGAATTAAAGAGTTGTATATAATATAAGTTTATAAAGATGTAGCAATGTCCATTCTCACATACACTCCATACAGTATATTTTATTTACATTACGTGACGTCATAGTTTAATACTAGCCGCCTAATACAATTTTTAGTGTCATATAGGTTAATTTAGAAACGAAAATGTGTTTTAAAACATTTTACTGATCAAGAAAAACGTCATAACTCTCTCTACAAAGCGAAATTAAAATTTATTGTATTTCGTAGGAAACTGCCAGTCCGCCATTTTGAATTTCATTTTTGGGGGTGTTCCCGGGGTCCAATTTTGTCGGATTTTGGATATGTTATTCTGCAATGGTTCCTGAGCTGGAAACAGTTTAGAAAGCTTCTGAAGCAATTTTGCCCAGGTTGAAGCTATTTTTGCTCTAGATTGCCTGGACTAAAGTAGGTAAATGGCTTTTTTAAACAACACTAGAGATATTTCTAAGTTTGCTAGATAATATGACATCATTTGAGCATTAGTAGTTTCTGAATTGTTGACTTTACTAAAATTGTCACACCCTAATGGTGATGTAACCCCTTGCATTCTAGCGAAGTGAGCAGGAGAGCTGCGATTGAAAATTTAAGAAGCCCGTTGTCAGCTTTGCGGATTGTTATCTAAACAACGTCCAGTAATTAATGTACACTGATTATTATGTAATGAAATTATAACGGAAAGGGTGTGATTATTGCCCAAATTTGTTTTGTGTTTCATGTAATAGTATGCGCGCTCTGGTCAGTATTTTTTTGTAAACATGTTGTTCTTCTTTCTATGTTGCCCTGATAGTAACTATGTAACTATATAAATATATTTCAAATGTAAAGCGATCTTTGACGAGAAATCGTTGGAATAGATTGTGAGCTTAAAATTTGTTGTAACCCGTGTTAAGAAAATTATCCTTTATTTTTCACGTTACAGCTTTGTTGCAGGTCGTACATTTGATTATTATTAGTGTGAAATGTTATTTTATGTAAATGTTGTCCAAATTATAAATTTTTCTTTCGATTTTATAAAATTATACAAAATATCTAATATGTGAAATTTGTCATTAGAATGATTTCTTGTCTGTTCTAACTTTGAACTTGTTAAAAACTTATTTTCAAGGGGGTGATGCGAGTGTAGTGTACTAAGAATTAAATGTTTTGTTTATAAGAATTTAATGATGCTTTGTTTAATAAGAAATGAAAAATATTTTGTATAAAAATACGAATTGGCAACATTAAAATGTGCCCAAGCGGAGGCTGAGAGAATGCCCTTCAGTGTTTATTTAAAATCATTAATTGTGTCTCTCTCTCCAGCTAAATGTTAACGCAAATTCCGCTCTCGCATTACCCCGTTTGTCTAAATTGTTTCGGTATAAATAAAAAGTTAGTAAATAGTAATAATAAAGTGTATAATTTATTCCCCGTCTCCTCACATTGTCGAAAGTTTATGCAGGGACGTAGCCAAGTGGGGGGGGGGGAGGGCGACGCAGGCGGTCGCCCCACCTTTGGAAAGTCCAGGAAAGAATCTGCGGTAATTACAACCAAGGTTCACCGCCAAACTATAACATTTAACAATTTGGTATTTATATATAATGGAAGAACTCTCTCTCTCTCTCTCTCTCTCTCTCTCTCTCTCTCTCTATATATATATATATATATATATATATATATATATATATATCAGGTGGACGAAAAAAATCTGGACACTTTTGTTTTTCCTACAAATTTCAAACTAGTGAAGCTAATACACCCAATGTAGTACAAGATGTAGCAAATAGTATGGTTATTATGTGCTGAAAACCTCAGTTAATTATCTTCGGCTGTTTCTTAATTATACAAAATTTAATTCGATGAAACAAACAGAGATTTTGTGAAGCTGACTACGCCCTTGGATGTGTCAGATATTCGCTAGAAAACAAGCAGTTTGCGCATGCACGCCTAAGACAATGATAAGTGGCTACGTGGCGAATTGGTAGGCTAGTAGTGTCAGCTTTCTTAAAGAAGTGTTGGCTGATGGAATGTTTTTCTTATTTTTTTTTTCTTGTGGTGTTAATTAAAATTCTATCGTAATGGTTTTAAGTAAAGAAGACTTAGCTGTTATAAAGGCGTGTTTTGCCGAGAAGGGATGGAGTGCTAGAAAAATAATTAGGGAATTTCTGGGAAAAAATTGGAAAAGAAGTACAATACAATACGTAATAAAAAATTAGACCAGAGCTTTCCAAACTAGTGTGTCGCGACACATTAGTGTTTTTTGTATTTTGAAAATTTTGATTTTCCTATCAACAAAATCGGCTACAAGATAAACCACCTACTGAAAAATTATCTGATATTTGATATTTGATAACAAAAATTAATTAATGTGTCGTGAAAATCGTTATGCTTAAATAGTTTGTCGCCAACGTTAAAAGTTTGGAAAGCTCTGAATTAGACAATCATGGTCAACTGACAGAAAACGTGGCAGCGGTCGTCCGCGTACTGCTCGGACTCGAGAAAACGAAAGGTACGTTGAAGAGCATGTGTTGTTGGAGGAAAATAATCCTGGTACTCATCTTTCGCAGAGAAAAATGGCGAATAATTTAAATATTTCGCGCAACAGTGTCCAAAATATAATGAAAAGTAAAGGAATCAGCTCTTTTAAAAGATTGAGTGCCCCCAGAATAACAAAAGAAGTCATGGGAAAACAGTTAGAAAGGTGTAATAATTCTTTGTACAGGAAATTTAATTTAGCAGACATTAAACGCATGTTTTTTCAAGATGAGTCCGACTTTACATTAACTGTAAATCGACAAAACAACCGAGTCAATGCATTAACTTCAAAATCGGAAATCCCGCCAGACCGTCTTTATCATCTAATTTCACGATTTTCCAAGAAATTAATGGTATCTTGTGGTGTTTCTTACAATGGAAAAACAAAATTATTCTTTACTGATCCACAGAAAACAAAAATGAACTCGCAAAATTACACTGAACACCTCGGAGAACTTTTCCCGGAATGCCAAGACTTGTACCCGAACGAAGATTTTATTTTCGTTCAAGACAATGCACCATCTCATTCAGCCAAGGCAACCGAAGAATTTTTGATGGCGTACATTCCTAAATTCATAAAGTGAAGAATGGCCACCAAATTCTCCTAACTTAAATCCTCTGGATTACTTCGTGTGGAATGAACTGAAGTCATTGGTGTACCATGGTCGCAGGGAACCATTTCCAAACCTAGAAGCACTTAGACAAAGAATTGAGGTTGTTTGGCCTATGGTGTCCCAAGACAAAATCAAGTCATCCATAGATCAGTGGAAAAGGAGAGTACGGGCCGTAATTCAAGAAAATGCGGGCCAATACAACATCGATTTCAAGAGGGTAAGTTTTATATGAGTTCCATTGAAATTTTTAGCACATGATAACGATACTATTGGCTACATCTTGTACTAATTTGGGTGTATTAGCTTGAGTAGTTTGAAATTTATAGCAAAAACAAGTGTCCAGGTTTTTTCGTCCACCGAAAGAGAGAGAGAGAGAGAGAGAGGAACAGACAACTACAGACAGAAAAACAGACAAAGAACAGCCATAGGAATTATTTTCCCCGCCATTCTCAAACATCTTAGAATCACATGGAAACGAAAGACACACGTGGTTTCAAGGAATTAAAAAACAATGACGCTCGCTAGCCTCGTCAGACGGGAAAGGATTTGCACACACGTATTAAACAGCATCAATATTCCGTTAGAACAGGACAGTCGTCCAGTGCCCTTTTCGTCCATTTGTCAGTTATCCCACTGTATTGATTGGAATAATGCTTCAGTTTTATTTCACTCTAGCAACATTGTTAATAGAAATATTCTTGAGTCTGCCATTATCCAACTTACAAATAACTTCAACATAAGCAAAGGTCTTTTTCAACTCGATCCTGTTGTTTTGAATTCCTTCAGAACAGATTTAGATAAGAAGGGTAGAACGCTAAATCTTTGGTAAACTTGTATGCTACTCTAATAACTTTTATTTTTCAATTTAGTTTTATATACATCGAACTTAAACAAGAAGGGCAGAGTGCTAAAACCCGGGCAGATTTCCAGTATAAATTTGTATTTTTTTTAAAATTATCTATAACATTGGTTGGAAACAATTCATTTGATCTTGTGCTAAAAATCGGTAGTTTTTCCTTACAAATTTGTATGCTTCTCCCACAATCCTTTAATTTTATTTTTACCTCTCCGTTTATTGTATATATATATATATATTTTTTTTTTCTGTAACCTATATATAGGCTGTAACTCTTTATGTACTTCAGTGTTCCTGAGGATGTCATTAGACGAAAGCGCTTGAGCACCATTCTGTGTTTCCTTTCCTTCGTAGTTTTATTCATCATAAATATTTTTCACGTGTTACTTTCGTGAAATAATTTTCATATATATATATATATATATATATATATATATTATGGTAGCCAACACTTTTAACTGCATCCAATTCCATGACATTTATTTTAATTACAGAACCGGGACGGAGTTATACCATGTTATAAACACTTTTGACGAAAGGAGAATGAATGAAGTGATAGCCGCCCCACCTAGCCTACTCAGCGAATCAGAAGTCGTGGTGTTGGCGCGGAACAGCGAGCGTCAGGCTGTAGAGGAAATAATGTAAGTGCTTTGAAGCTACATAGTATGTTTTTACATTTCTTTTGGACGCGTTTTGAAAGTAGTTTGTGCCTTATTCTCGGTATATATATATATATATATATATATATATATATACAGTGGTGGGCACGCGCAACGATTTTCGTAGCGCCGCAGCCGCAACCGCAACTCTGCTGAAATAGTTGCGCCGCACGCGCAAGCGCAACCCTTTTCAAAAAGTTGCGCCGCAAGCGCAACCGCAACGCGCAACTTTTGAAAAATAAATAAAATAATATTAAAATAAAAAGCCTTTTTACAAGTTAAACAAAATATATCTGATACAGAAAAAGATAATATCAATATTTTATTACAATATAACATAATAAATGCAAAAAAATCACTACATATGAGCCAGGTTCCCCTTCATGAACACCAGCATCTCAAAGTGTGGATCGGAGAGTCCAGCCCGTTTTGGCTTCAGAACATCCTTCCCCAAAGAGAACAGACGTTCTACAGCCGCACTTGAGGGAATGGGTGTGTTATACTGCACAAAGAGGTCTGTCAGTTCCTTGCAAGTGAACACGTTCCTCGCGATATTTTTCTCCGGCCTCTGGTCCAGGAAACTGTTCACCAGCATTGTGCTCTCCTTCTTCTGTTTGCTGATTACTCCTATGTCGTACAGCTGCTCGAGGAAGTCCCCTTTGTCTGCCGCTTCCGCATCACTGCTGCTGCTGCTGAACTCTTCATCCTTCCTGGCCCTGTCCACCAACGACACGGAGGCTGTATCTTGACTTCTTGTTGGCTGAGAAGACCTTCTTATTGGGCCTGCAGCGGACACACTCGTACAGGAAGTTGTCCGTGTGGCCCTGTGCCTGGGCCTGACCCTTGAACTCAAAAAAGTCGGCCAAGTAAGGCCAGGGGTTAACGGTAGGGGCCCCCGATCCTGAAGCGGAAACCTCACTGACACTTGCTTCAGTCTCAGGCGAACGGCTGTCAACATTCTCAGTCACTTCAACCTCTCTGTCCATGTCCTGGTCGGCAGAATCAGTGCTGTCGGCCACAGACACCACAAAACGATCCATAATACTAGTACTAGTACTAAAAAGTAAAAAGAAACGAAAACAACAGAAAGTCAGACAGTGATACTGGCGCATTGAGAATGTGACTGAATGTAAACAATTGAAGTGCAGTGTTGCCAGATAAAAATATTTAAGTTACATTCGCTTGGGTTATTTTTACAGAGAAGTAATATTAAATGTTGCGCGTTGCGCGCTAATCTTGAAACTGCATATATAAGTTGCGCCGCAAACAATTCCGCAACTCTCTGTAAAAATGTGCGGCGCAAGCGCAAGCGCAACCAAAAATGTTGCGCTGCAAGTTGCGCCGCAACTGCCCACCTATATATATATATATATATATATATATATATATATATATATATATATATATATAACGTTTCAATCGGAATTAACTTATAAAAGGCCACAATAATTGCCAAACATTTTCAATTATTCTCTACATCCATCGTCGTTATTTCCGCATATATATATATATATATATATATATATATATATATATATATATATATATATATACAGGGTGGGCCGAAAGTCTGGATCCATAGGAAAATATTTATTTTAATACATAAATTACAACAAATGGTAAATACTTAAAATGAATATCAACTTTAACTCGTAAATGCGTATCTGTGATACTGTACAGTAGTTCGTACTCCAGTATAAATACTCAAATACTTTTTTATTTCAGCCCAGAAATGGCTTCGAATCTAACAACAGAAGACCGGGTAAAACTTGTGCTCATGTACGCAAGACAGGGCGCTACACACAGAGAAGTTGCTACCGAATTCAATAGAAATCATCCTGATAAGCATCCAGTAACACATGCGACTGTTGGCAAGTTGTTTAAACGTTTCAAAGAAACAGGAAGTGTACATGATCGACGGCGTTCTGGTCGTCCAAAAACTGCAACTGATGAAAATACCTCTGCAATGGTATGTGAAACTTTAACGAATAGTCCAGTAAAGTCAACAAGAAGATTATCAAATGAAACACGCATCTCGAGAACGTCAATTCGAAGAATTATTAAAAATCATAAATTCCATCCCTAAGTGTCTCGATGTCAGAGGCCGCCAATTTGAGCATTTGTTATAATTTGTTGTTTATACTGGAGTACGAACCACTGTACAGTATCACGGATACGCATTTACGAGTTAAAGTTGATATTCATTTTAAGTATTTACCATTTGCTGTAATTTATGTATTAAAATAAATATTTTCCTATGGATCCAGACTTTCGGCCCACCCTGTATATATATATGACGTGTTTATATTTGTACATTTCTTGCACAGTTAGTTTTTAGAAATATTAAAACTTTTAAGAAGTGCCTTCGTTTTGAAAAATAATTTTCTCTTTATTTTTACCTAATCTTATAGGACCGAGACGGAGATAGATCATATTAAAACACTTTTGACGAAAGGGTGATAAATGAAGTGGTAGCAACACCACCTGGCGAACCAGAAGTCGTGGTATTGACACACATCCGGTCAAGCGAGTGCGTGCTCATCGATGAGATTATGTAAGTATTTTTTGAGGTTAAGTACAAAACACAATATATCTTCATTTTATTAAGCAGTAGAAAAACATGTACAAAAAGGGGCAGTGCCCAATTCTTAATTGCTACAAATGTGTATATATATATATATATATATATATATATATATATATATATATAGGTTTACACAATATAATCTGACACATTACAGGGGGTACTAATATATGGGAACCTTTTTTTATCTGTCTGCACACATATTTATCATTCAACTCTGTGTCGCACAAATCGAATAATTTTAAAAAATTCATAAATCCCTTCCCACGTGACATGTGCATTAGAAACAAAATACAATACAATCCACATGTTTCAGTATAATATCCTTGAAGGCGATAAGGATTCCAAATAATCTCAGGCACACGTAATCGCGCGATAAACTGTACAATTGTCGAGTCATGCCATGGTGGGAAACCGAGTGAATCGAAATAGTACATTCTTTCCTTAGTTTTAAAATAGATCACAAACCAATGAATACCCTCACTCCCCACAATGTCGGTGTTAACAATTCCCCCGTACCAGTTTCTTGAAGTATCCAGCTTCAATATTTCATTCTTTGCAAAAACCCCGATAAATTTGGAATGCGCGAAACAGTCACTCTTCATTACTCTCTGGAGTGTATTTGCATCCATTTTAAAAATCTGTCGTGACGTTCCTAAATCTATCTACTTCTATTACGGTCTGTGATTCTAGATACACGAGTGCACTTAAAGGCATGTCTATAGCTTTAGCAAACTCCAATCTCACTGAGACGGTGCCAGTCTGCTGGGCGTTTAAATGCGTATTTACGCCAGCAGTTAAGTCAGGCGTAAGGTCGAATGAGTAAATATTAAACTGTTCCACAAATTCTTTCTGAGTTATCCCGAAACCGAGCTCATCACAAGCACCTGTATTATGAGCTAAACTAGTATAAGCTCTCGCGCAGAGTGGGAATACCCCAGTTGTTGAGTAATCCATAGCCATTACCCCACCCAGAGCGATACCATTTACGAATAGAGTAATATTTTTAAGCCCGAAATTCTCGAATTTTAAGGCACTCTTTTTATAATTTCCATTCGTCGAGGCGTGGTCTTGCAGTCCAATTAAAATCCTTTTAGGTAGGACTCCAAGAGCAATGTTTTCTATCTGTTTCGATGCCAGCCCTGCGGGGACCGTGCACAGTTTGATCTGTACCCTGTTAATTGGATATTTCACTGTGGCGTGTACCAGTTCTTTCTCGATTTCTATATGTTTCGGGGAACTTAATTTCACTCGGCGTATACGCAAATACGTTTCGATGATGTGTATCACTATGGGTTTCGCGCCTTCTTCTTGATCAGCCCCCAGATTTATGCAGATCTCAGGGCTCGTGCGGGTAAGCTTCAATTTCATATCTACCCCGTTCATAAGCAACTTCTCCTGAAAAGTAAAGTCTGTATGCAGGCGTCCAAAACATTCGTATATATTTCTTTTGGAAGTTTTAAATTTATCCTTTATTCCATCTTCATCTTTAGTGTGGTAATACCCCTCGGCGGTTAAAAAGGTGTCCTTCGCTTCTTTTGAAAAGTTGAGGACATTTTCCAGATATGATCGTAGGTGGTAGTACCCCGTGCCTGCCGAGATGTTAGTCTGATTTAAATATACGTCACACTGACTGACTATGGAGTGCAGAAAGTTGGTTTCGGGGTATGCAGCATAACTATCATCGCAATCCGTTCCGTCAGAATGGGCAATGCATAGTTTAGCATACATGTGCATGCAACTCGGATCAAAAAAGTAAGGGCCTGAGCTAGATATCACGAATTCTATAGGGGCACTGGGTGAACTAATTATGTTTAACGGGTTAATTGTAATAAAGTCGCTATTTTCAATAGAGACCTGTGTAGGGGGCATATCAAAGAGGGACAGTTCCGATTTACAACATTGTGAACTACACGGATGAATGAAACGTGCCATGACGAGTCAGAAATAGTGCCACCTTCCCTCGACGAGTATTAGTCAATCTATGATTCGTGAGAGTAGCGTCCTCAGCTTATATCAGTTAAAAAAATGATCAGCCATAGGTTTCATACGCTTTGAACACTTCTTTTTTGGTTCCCTTTTACGTTTAACGCCACGTGATGGTAACCCCTTCTTCCTAACAGTTCCCTTCTTCTTCTTTCCACCACATGATGGTTACCCCTTCTTCCTAACAGTTCTCTTCTTCTTTCCACCACGTGTTGGTAACCCCTTCTTCCTAGCAGTTCTCTTCTTTCCACCACCACGCATTTTTCTCTTCGTGCCTTTGATGATTTCATCCCGCGTACGCCTTAAATGTTTTTTTAGAGCTTCTTTAGGCATAGTTCCACCCAATATGTCCTCTGCCGCGTTAAAACCTGTTTGTAACGCCTTCCTCCCTACGTACCTGGCACCCCTCTTCAACAGTGGAACAGCGGTGCGTAGTATGGATGAAAAAATGGATCCAAGTCCACTACCACGCTGGTATCTCACCCCTCGGTATACCGTGAAAGGCTTTCTGGCCATTATAACTCAGTGCGTCGAAAGTGCAACTTCACTGTTAAGCTCCCGTCACCGAATGAGAAATTTTTGCCCTCAATCGTTCTTATATACAGGGTGTTTCAGGAGGAAAGGTCAATACTTCGGGAGGTGATAGTATCGGTCATTGTGAGAAAAAAAGTTCATATGAATATGTGTCTAATTCTGAATGGTTAGGGAGATAGAGCTGTTTGAATCTACAAATACAAAAGCATTGTTAATGGAAATCAAGAAAGAGAAACCAGTTACTGTTTCTAACATTTAATGTTTAAACATTGGCATTTTGAATGGTATCAGATAGAGAAATGACAAATTTGTTACAGTTTACAATACGTTTTCGAAAATCCAACCGTCAACCTCAATGCACTTTGCAACTCGTGTTGAAGATCGCGAAGATCGTGAAGATCGCGGGGGAGGAAGAGCTGCGTGCGCATCAGATTCAAACAGCTCTATCTCCGTAACTATTCAGAATTAGACACATGCTCATATGAACTTTTTTTCTCACAATGACCAATACTATCACCTCCCGAAGTATTGACCTTTCCTCCTGAAACACCCTGTATATTGAGATATTAGTTATTAGATTAGTTGCGACATTCACATAATGGGGTATGTCATATGTAATACTCAAGCTCCTTCCTCTATGGTTGGGTATGTGTGCTATGCGCAGCAGGCGTGCCTGGGTATCCCCAACAAACTGGTGTTCCGCTATATTGCTGTAAATATAGCACATGTCTGGAGGCTGAGAGCTTACATCCAGTTTCTCCATCCTCAAGTGATACATTAAGCTGGACAAGTCATGCGGTGCCTCGTGAAAGGTGTCTTTTTGGAAGGCTGCCCGATAACGCCCCTCAGTTATAATTTTGAACACTCTTCCGTCTTTAAGATTTCTGTTAACCTTTGATTTTAGGACTAGAGTATGTGCATGGATTCCTTTGTTTACGATTTCATATAATAAATCATTCGTAAGATTTGAGTTTTTAAAACTTACATTTAAGTCTCACACAACATCCTCAGCCGTACCATAACGCCCCGGTCCTAGTGTCACTGTTGTACTGAAAAACTGTGCAACCTTAAGTCCGGCGAAGTATAGTTTCATCCCGAGTTAATCCGGCTTTTCACCCATCAATGTCTCTAAGAACCGTAAATACGGCTTATCTTATACAATATTAAAAAGAGGGTGTCCAGCTGAAATTCACATATCCCCACCTCATACGAATCACGACCCAATTCAATGGGCCCATGGAGTTCAGTTACAAAGTTGGCTAGTGTGTTGTTAGGGTGTATTGAGAGGGATGAGGAGGACGGGAGTGTGATGTAGAATTGGTTGGGAGTCATGCTGCATACTAATTAAGCTTCATTACTGCATCAGCTTATATAGGTATTGAAGCTTTCTGGGTAACCTAGCCACTTCACCAGGTACATTTTTCTCTTTCCTGTACCTTTGCTTCCAAAAATTTTCTCAATTTTAAACTCATTTTTTCCTAACTTAAATGCCACTTTCTGCATTTCCTCGCGGTAAAAACCTCCCGAGATCTCTTCTCCATTCAAATCTTCAACGTAATACATCATTATCTCACCTTTAGGCATCATAGCTCTAACTTTAAAAATCTCGCGTGTCCATCCTTCCTCAAAACCCTTCGCTAATTTATTTCCCGAACGTGACAGTCTTACATAGTCATTGATTTTGAAACGCTCAGAGGGTGGTGGTGGTAGCGACACTCCATCTCTTCTTGGGCGCTTACCTCTTTCTAAAACATCGTTAGGCGTTGTACCGATCGTACGATGGTGTGAACGGTTGTAGGATGAAGCTAATGAATCGAGAACGTTTATATATCTGTATGTGTTTTTATGTGTAAAATATCGGTGCATGCGTTCCTTTATGGTACGTTGAACTCTTTCGGCTAAAGAAGCCTTATGTATAGAATTGGAAGTGTAATAGCTGATATTAAACTCTGACAGCATGTTCTGAAAAGCGCGTCCTATAAATTCTTTTCCCATATCTGTACAAAAATAGCCAGGAATCCTGTTTTCCTTCAACATCAGCGTTTTGGCTGCTTTAGCAACTGTTTCAGGCGATTTATTTTCCAGGGGAATTAGCCACAGGTATCTAGAGAATACATCTATTATGAATAGGATGTAACGGTAGCCATCGTTGTACACTGAATATCTTTGCATGTCTGTTAAATCTGCCTGCCAAATAGAGTCACTCGAGGCGGCTGTTGTCTTGGCTGTTTTAAACCTTTTTCTCACCGGTTTATGAAGTGTATAAGCGTCCTGGCCGCGTAAAAATCTCTCAACATCTTTTTTCCTTACACCATAAACACCTCTGTACAATCTATTAACGCCACCATAGGATGCTGGGTTGGAAATGTCATAATAGTGCTTACTTAATACGTTAGCCATTTGCGTATTTTAGAGGCATGTGGATAAGGTTGGCCGGCTATTCCCTTCTTTCTCCTTTTCAGAGACACTGCAGCTGCTGGGGGAGAAGGTGTACTCAGTTGTGACACGTGCGGTGCATGTTCCAAGTCTTTTAACCTATTCAGATTACCTATCAATGTTTTGGGGACATTTATTTGTTGTAGGCTTGCTTTAATATGCCTCCATCCTGTTGGTGAGGGCCTATCCCACTTTCTCACCAGATCATGAACAATATCAACGATATTGGATCCTTGTACCCTTGTTCCTTCAACAATGACCTCACCTGTATCGGTCCACTGTATGATGGGGTCCTCACTCAATATATTATAAAGACTTAGCCCTTTATTCCTCAATGTATGGGGGAAGGCTGTTTTTAGCACATGTTCGATGTGCTGTGTTCCGCTACTCTTTGGTTGCTCAGGCCCTGTGTCGCTATGCTCAGCGCTACTCGAGCTGTGCCTCACGGGGAGCTCTGTAGGATGCTTATAATCTTCGTACTCATGAAGAAATTTCTGCAAAGCCTCTTGGTACAAGATCCTTTTCTCATCAGGTGCCTTTTCACTGTTAATAGGGTTAGCAACTCACTTTCCATTCTTTTAAGCCTACTTTTACGGGGTTCTAGAACCGCATCTGGACTCCTTTGTAATGAAGCATACAACTCGTGCGGGATCACAACCACCTTCTTCATTATATTAGTCTAGTCAGTAAAGGCCCCAAAATTGAAAATAAGATGGGCAGGAACAAACCGCCTCTTTGTACAATAATACGCTTTTTCTTACCCACAGTCTGACTTTTATGGGCGAGCGTCCGTATTATGTTCTTGTAACGACGTAATCGAGTCTTCTGAGAGGATTTCATTGGAACATTACATTTTATAACATTAAGGCAGATTTCACAGATGCATTTTAAAAAGTCAGAGTCGATATTTTTAACAAACATCTTCTGTAATGCTCGAGGCAGGCGTTGATAGATTTTTATTAAGTCGCGATATTTCTTTAGCCTATTCGTCATTCTGGAATATACACGGTTTCAGGTTCGTTTGGAAATATATTCGTTCTTAGAAGCACCCTAAACGTGTTTCGCGGGTGAAGGTCACAAAGCAGATATCCATAACGTTGGTTTGTGGCCTCTTTATAAACCTCCAAAAACTCCTTACGCTGATTCGGAAACATTTGACTGGCTAATACCCCAATTTGTGACACATCTCTCCGTTGCGCGAATAAGACTAGATACTGCGTATTTAACGACACCTCGCACATGTATCTATTTTTGAAAAATAGATTCTGATTGATGAAGGACACGCTTATGTTAAGGTGGTGGGAGAATACTGTAAATGTCTCAGCAAACGTTTTATTCATCTCCAACATGAGGTCATCAATTACGATGACTGTATGTTCATTTCCCTTTAGCGAATTAACGTCATAGACCCCCTTGTGGAACAAAACATCGTCTTGGTACTCGTTGAACACTGATTGGTATGTCGAGTAGCACCATATAACTTTATGCACAAATTTTGAGAACATTTCCCCCTTTTCCTTAATGATATTAAGCATAAACACCGTTTTACCACAACCTGTCGGTCCAGATATAATACAGGGTGTCCCAGAATTAACTATCTATTTCAATGAAATCGGACAAATTTAATAAAAACTGACATAATTTTGTGTTTATTACTAAATTATGATACAAAAACAAATAGATTTATAAATCATAAGTCAAAACTTTATTTACTTGAATGTGATAAGCCTTTTTCATCAGTGTCGAACGCAAGATTCTATGAACTGTTGTCTTGGATATGTTGAGTCTTCGACCGGCCTCCCTAACCGAAGTTGTTGGTTCATCCTCAAACAATTGTGTCGTCATCTGTTTCGTACTGTTACGTGCTGTCCTTGGGCGTCCTCTTCCCACCTCGTTGTGTACGGATCCAGTTCTTTAAATTTGTTCACAAGTTCACGAATCGCTTTGTCTGTAGGACCGGTTCTGTGGAATCTTCTTGTAAATTTTTCTCTGATTTCATTACATTGCATTCCTTTGATACGGGATGTTACAACAAAGATGCGTTCTTGTGTATTCATTATTAATAGGGTTCTGAAAGAGAATGAAAATAAAACTATGAAAAACTATGAAAAAATTATGAAAATAAAATTATGAAAAAAATTTAGAAATTCATATTTTTAACACATATTAAACATGATAAACATAAATAAAAGTGTGTTTTTAAAAAATTTGTCCGATTTCATTGAAATAGATAGTTAATTCTGGGACACCCTGTACATTAGGGTGGATCGATTTTACATTTTTTTCGATTTCCATATTCTAATAGAGACAACAACTTGCGCATGCATGAGAAAATAGCCTCTGCAAAATCTTAGCTTAATAGGTAATCATCTTCTGCCCCCGGCAGAGCGATGAAAATCATATTTTAGTAGTCAAAAACGTATTTTTCTTATAATTTTTAAAATATTTCAATATGCATCAAAATTATTCCTAATAACTATAAAGTCGATGAAAAAGACCTCATATGATCGTTTTTCCAAGCGCGTTGTCCTACGTTAATATCTTTTGCCCCGGCAACAACGTCAAATGTTGAAAAAATAGGTAATTTATATACATATTTTCAGATCGGCTCTTTGTCTTAAATAATGCATTTATATATTTCCCATAGCATTTATATCGTTGCTTAGGCATGAAATAACACACACGCAAAATTTTATGACTCTAGAGTAATATCTTCTGTCCCCGAGAAAAGTCTAAATGTGGATTATAATTACGTTAATGCGATGTTGTAAGTACGATAAGTACTAAGTACAGCTCCTCGCTTGCTAATTTTATAAAATTAGCAACCCAGAACTCACCACGAGGAGGTGGCTGTACGTCGAGTTCCACCCTATCCAGCCCCAACCACCCTTCCTTTGGCTGCATGTCGATTTACATACGGTAATCTTTCTTAGAATCAAATCGTGGAATTTTTGTTCGGGAGTGAAGACGGGAGCGGATGAATCCGTCCCTCTCTTCTATTCCACTTACACTGGCAGAGGCTTCGGTTACTAATTTGATGAGTCTCTCGACCGCTTGAGTATGACAAGGGAATAGTGGGATCAGTCCATCAGGCTGGTCTCCCGTCTCAACAAACTCTTTTATTCGGGTATCAGGTATTGTTTTTGTAACGGGGGGTTCGGTCACCTCAGCCGTTTGCCAGTTGATCATTTCGTAATAGTTTTGACTATCGTAGAGCAGCTCAGGCATGGCGAAGGCTCGAATTTCCCCCGCTGGTGATTGTTTTGATCGTGCTTTTAATATTCTTCTCCATCCCAATTCTCTTATGTGTTGCTCATCGGCATGTAGCATGGAGATCAAAATATTTTCTGGGTGAGCAAAGAAAGAATTTCTACGGAGGACTTTGTTGGCGATTGTCTTAGATCTTTGAGGCATGGTCTGAGAGAGACGCATCATTTCGAAAAAATGTTTTGCGCCCTCAGTGAAACGAGTTTTTCTTTATCTTAAACCAAATTGGTGCGTAAACTGTCATAATGAATCGCACAATTTCGTTGAAGGTGCTGGAGGGTTCACTGGTTGAAACATAGAGGCGCAGAAATCTATTTGCTGTTGTCAGCCACCTGGAATGCGCCATCTTACCTGGATTTCGAGCCGCGAGAGCTGAAGAGCAGCTACCGCTCGACACTGCTCTGTAGATGCCTAACAAATATTTTTGGTCAGTGCTCAACTCGGCATCATCTATGTCAATGTCGGGAGATGGAATGGCATCGAATTCTGTAATTGGAAGTTTTTCGCAGTCGTTCAGTTGTTTTCCAACTGGTCCAGTAAAGCCCATTGGCCCAGTTGTTTTGCCGTCCAAGTCTTGAATGAGGTGTCGCAGTGATAATTCATTACCGTGTAATAGGCATGTGTGTGTGTTATTTCATGCCTAAGCAACGATATAAATGCTATGGGAAATATATAAATGCATTATTTAAGACAAAGAGCCGATCTGAAAATATGTATATAAATTACCTATTTTTTCAACATTTGACGTTGTTGCCGGGGGCAAAAGATATTAACGTAGGACAACGCGCTTGGAAAAACGATCATATGAGGTCTTTTTCATCGACTTTATAGTTATTAGGAATAATTTTGATGCATATTGAAATATTTTAAAAATTATAAGAAAAATACGCTTTTGACTACTAAAATATGATTTTCATCGCTCTGCCGGGGGCAGAAGATGATTACCTATTAAGCTAAAATTTTGCAGAGGCTATTTTCTCATGCATGCGCAAGTTTTTGTCTCTATTAGAATATGGAAATCGAAAAAAATGTAAAATCGATCCACCCTACTGTACATGTGGATGGGCTCGTGAATCTGAATTTTTCTACAGATTCCATTTCTAACACGTCACACCCCTAACTGGGTCATTTACAGAATATTACAAATAACGAGTTCTGCTCCTTATATTTTGCTCTCTTCTTCCACAGAACCGTGAATGACGACGATGTACAGCCCCCATCATCGATATCACGGATGAACCCGTTGACCGTGCATCTACAGTGCCCATATCCTCCGATGAACCCTCACCAGCGACACCTGTTGCACGTTCAAAGCGGAGACATGATGAAGAGCCCTCCACGTCAGGTACAAAGCGCGTCAGGAATGCGCCGGTTGTTAGGCCACCAGTAGTAGAGCCCCAACCCTCTACGTCTTACGCAACAACCCCCACAGTAGAGCATTCCGCCAATATAACCCCTTGTTCATCCTCCACATCTGCACCCCGTTCTGTTGAGTCTGCAGTAATAGAGCCCCAACCCTCTACGTCTTACGCAGCCAACCCCACATCAGCTTCTTCCGCCAATACATCCCCTTGTTCATCCTCCACAGTTGCACCCCGTTCTGTTGAGTCTGCAGGAATAGAGCCCCAACCCTCAACGTTTTAAGCAATCATCCCCACAACAGCATCTTCCTCAAATATACCCCCTTATTCATCCTCCACAGCTGCTCCCCGTTCTGTTGAGGAGGGTATAACATTCGAGTTGGTGTGCACCGCAACCCCTACCCCAGCCTTGACTAGAAATCGACATAGAGTCAGGGTTGATCCTAGAGCCATGTATAGCAACGGCATTGAACACGGCCTACTTCGCATTGTAGAGCGTGTTCTAGAGTTTGCCCTTCAGAACCGCGACGAGCGTGAAGTCAGGACGAGGCTGTCCTTCGGGTTCGGGTCAGATGATGGCTCTATAGATGATTTTTGGGTAGTAGTACCATTCAGACGTTTGGCTGCTGGAGATGCAGAGTATATATTAGGTCGTATAATGCAGGCCTCCCAAAGTAGTATAGCCTTCAACATGGACAACTTCACAGTGAATATTGACCGTGTATTCCGTGTTGCGGGTCATAGTGCCACACCTTATACTCTTAACTTCAATTCTCAGGCTATTTTTAGACGGCATATAAACGTCGATCGTGGTTGCGGCTTTATAGCAGTAGTCTTGGCTCGTATGTTTACTGTACTAAATACACGGACCCAAAAAATTTGGCTGCCTACGGTCGTGGAGCGTGCCCGTAAACTAGCTGTAGACTGTGAACTTGAGTTTGACTGTAACATAGGCCCTGAGGAGCTGAGAAGGGTAGAACAGGAAATGAATGCCCGTATAGTTGTATTTGGACTGGATGATCGCCGTAGAGCTGTGTATGTTTTTAAAAGCTGTGTGAGATCGTACAAGACCCCTACTTATTTTAGGACTGTCGGGGACAACATATCCCCCCATCCGTAATATAAGGGACCTTTACGCGAGTTATGATAAAAGTCGAAAATATGGGCGACATCATGATTTGTGTAAGGGGTGTCTCGAGTTTGCGGATGATATAGTGAAACATTGTAAAGAATGTCACATGGTATGTGAGCAGTGTAAAAGCCCAAAATGTGAAAACCGTGTAGTTGAAGCTGAGAAGAGGGATTGTAATGTGTGTAGACGCACATTTTTCAATAATAGCTGTTTTGATCTCCATAAATCAATTGGCACGTGCAGGAAAATGAGAATCTGTGAATGTAGTATGTTTCACACCTTGAATGACAGCGGCGAGTTCAAGCACAAATGTGACGAAATTCACTGTCCTACATGCCATGAGAAATATAAGGCTGATGGTGTAAAGCATGTATGTTATATGAAAGATGCCAAGCCTAAAAACAACCCTTGTATAACTGTGTACTACGATATAGAAACGTACACAAATGCTGAAACCAAAGAGGTCATTCCACATTTACTTGTGAGCCAGACTATCTGTGATGAGTGTATGGAGACCGAGTGTGATGAGTGTCACAAATGCGGTAAACGGACAAACGTTTTTAAAACGAATGTTCACGATAGTCCTGTGAAACTATTTGTGTCTTATATTGTGAAGTTAGCGGACAAGTTCAAAAAAATGACTGTGTATGTTCTCGCCCATAACGGAGAAAATTTTGACACACAGTTCCTTGTTAAAGAGCTGCTTGAGCCCGAGTCATCTGAGATATTTACAGGTGATCCATTGAAAAGAGGCAACAAATTAATACAGATGCAAATAAGAGGTAATGTACAATTTAAAGACACTTTATTATTCACACCTTGTAAATTAGCAAAGCTACCCAAGGTGATGGGCGTAGCAACTGAAGTTTCAAAAGGATACTTCCCTTACACATTCCTCACTAGCGATACTTTAAATTACGTAGGTCTACCTCCACCCAAACATTACTTTAACTATGATTGTATGAGTACAGATGAATGTGAAGATTTTGATCGATACTACAACAGTTTTAATGAAAGTAATCCTTGTAATATAGCTGATGAATGTGAGCGTTATTGCATGAATGATGTACGCGTGCTTAGAGTATGTTTCCAGGCCTTTAGAAGGATGTACAGTGCTTACAAGAAGTCTCACGCCTCTGTCTCGTCCCAAGCTAGTCTGTTAGGTATAAAATGGGCGGTCCTTATGGCAGCGGAGCTGTGTTCGGATTGGTAACCATAATTCCTCTCACCCCATCAATGACGTCCACATTATCTTTGTGTTAATCACTCTATTTATTTATATATAGAGACATACTGTATATAGATATATATAGAGTATGCAGGGGATAACGTGTCTCAGTCCCAGCTATGGTAGTTGTCTTACAATTAACAGTCCCAAGTGCAAGTTACGTTAACACCTCCACATAAACTACCCTGGACTAAAATAACATACGTGAAGCTCTTACCCAGAAACCATTTAAAAGGTGTGATTTAAAAGCTCTCTCTCTCTCTCTCTCTCTCTCTCTCTCTCTCTTTGATCACACCGCATCCCATCAGAGGTCTTCAGCAGGGACATCGGCAATGTATCCATATAACGTTAATAATAACCGAAACTCGGGGAAAATATACTCTCTGCCTTCCGCTCTATCCCAAATCCTTTTCTCTTAGTAACCTCTTAATACAAACTAATCTATCATATTTTACGACTTTTTAACTCTGGTAGGATTCAATTCCATTCCTATAGTGTAAGAGATACTTAAATTCATGTGTGTATTATGCCATATGATGTGCGTAATAAATAATCATTTTTAAATAGTTGGAGCGTTCAAGGTCATCTGTAATAATCTATAGACTACCCCTCAAGCCCACTCTCAACAATTAGATTCCCCTAAGACACAGGCGTCTTCAAGTAACATGAATGCGTAAAGATCTAAGGTGCTAGATTCCATATTATATAATTTATGTGCTAGGTTTAAGAACGCTGGCATTGAAGGATGGAAGGAAGGGACAGTAAAAGCGATAATAGGTTTAATGAAGGAAGTGGAATGAGGATGGAGGTAAGCGTTGTTCTGTCGAAGGAAACGAGGTTGGGTGGGGAATTACGAAGGGAGGAGGAAAGGGAGAGAGGGGGCTAAATGAACGCGGGGATGTGTTAAGGGAGAGGAGAGAAATTCATATGAAATGCTAAACACCAACTCAAATATTTATTTTAATGCCCGAGACCTAGAAAGACAAAGAGCAAAATACCTTAAACTCACAATGAATTGACAGAAACAGAAGAGTCTGGTCTTAGACGCACTGATAGGTTTAACGTATGTGGCTAGAGGCCGCCACTCAGAAATACCACTACTACCTAAGTCATAATAAGGTTATTTACTATGACAGAGTAGTCATGAGTAGTTATGGAAATAAAATATGATTATACTGTTGATGGCTGACTATATTCAGTTGGGGTATAAACTATTGCTGACAATCTTTGGATCCTTGGCTTTTAAGACGAATTTTTTATGCATATGTTCAACAAAATAGGAAATTGGCTGATTAATTATCACTAGGGAACAACATTTTTGTTTCTTGAAAACTATTTAGTGTTTCTTATAGAACTTTTGATGCTGATTCCAAATATGGTTTCAGAATTTTTCTATCACCCATAGTTTTCGAGAAAATAATATTTCCATTTACTCAGAGTTTTCCCAAAATATTAGTTAAAATTAAGTGTACTAATTTAATTTTACTTTTTTTTTCCAGGTTAACTATATTTAATAGTATTTTTTACATTAAAAAAATATAGCTATTTAAACAAACAGATTTTTAATAAAAAGAAAAAAAAAATTCAAGTTTTACTCAAATTTTAAAATTTTTCATAGTAGAAAAAATTGGTTTTTCATTCCAAAAAGTTTTCCGTGATTTCAATAATTTTCCGCCAGCATGAATCGAAACTGTATTAATCCCAGAGATACATTTTGATACGTATGTGGAGAACTGACCATAATGGCACAGAGGAAGACGATGACCCCAGTCGTGAAGAAGGCTTACGAACTTTATTGTGGATGTAAGGTAGGCGACCAAGACAAATCCTGGGCACCTCATATCTCATGCATTTCCTGTGCCGTTACTCTTAGGGGTTGGATTAAAGGTACCCGCAAATCTATGCAATTTGCCATACCAATGATTTGGAGAGAGCCCAAGGATCACCTAACGGATTGCTATTTTTGTATGACTAACGTTTCAGGATTCTCTGCCAAAAATAAACATAAAATTCAATACCCAAATCTTGCATCTGCCATGAGACCAGTACTACATGACGATGATAACCCAATTCCAACTCCCCCAAAGTCATGGACACTGGATGAAGAGTCTGAAGTTGAACCAATGGAAATTGATGACACTAAAGATACAGACTTTCAGCAACCTGAATCAAATAAACCACGTATGATAACGCAGGTTATGCTGAATGATCTCGTGAGAGATTTGGACCTTCCAAAAAAGAAAGCGGAATTATTGGGCTCCAGGTTACGTGAATGGAATTTGCTGGCAAAAGATACAAGCATATCGGCGTTCCGCACTCGCCAAAAAGATCTGATGCAGTATTTCTCCTCGTCAGGTGGTTTATGCTACTGTAATAATGTAAATGGACTGCTGTTAGCTCTCGGTCATGAGCACAAATCTGAAGATTGGCGTTTATTTATTGACTCTTCGAAGCTAAGCCTCAAGGTTGTACTACTTCACAATGGAAATAAATACCCTTCCATTCCTGTAGGGCACGCTGTCCACATGAAGGAATCTTACGAAAATATGAAACTCATCCTTCAGCAAATTAATTATGACCAGTTTCGTTGGTATATATGTGGGGATTTAAAAGTCGTCGCGCTTCTTCTGGGAATGCAGCTCGGTTATACGAAGTTCTGCTGCTTCCTTTGTGAATGGGACAGCAGAGCCAGAGATTCGCATTATTTTGTAAAGGATTGGCCACTTCGTCAAAAATGTATCCCAGGACTGAAGAATGTCTCATGAACCCTTAGTTGACCCCAAGAAAATATACTTACCACCACTTCACATCAAACTTGGCATCATGAAAAATTTTGTCAAAGCAATGAACAAGGAAGATGAGGCATTCAAATATTTGAAGAAAAAGTTTTCACGACTTAGCGATGCAAAGATAAAAGAAGGGATCTTTGTTGGTCCCCAAATCAGAGAGCTCATGAAAGATCAAAAGTTTGATGATGCCTTGAGAGGAAAAGAAAAAGTGGTATGGGAGGCCATGAAGAATGTTGTCACAAATTTTCTAGGGAACATCAAAGCCTCTAACTATGAAAAAATAGTGCAGGACATGATTGAAGCATATAGGTTATTGGGATGTAATATGTCACTAAAAATCCATTTCTTGCACTCCCATTTAGATTTCTTCCCTGAAAACCTCGACGACGTAAGCGATGAGCATGGAGAAAGGTTCCACCAAGATATAGCTACTATGGAGAAACGCTACCAAGGGAGGTGGGATCCGGCAATGTTAGCTGATTACTGCTGGACATTGATGCGAGAAGCTCCTAATGAAAACTACAAGAGAAAATCAGTGACAAAGAAGTTTTAAGAAGAATATTTTAAATGCCAATCTGCCACTAATATAATTTTTATGAAGTATTTTTACTAACTTCTATACACTTTTTGAATAAATATTAAAATACAAATTTCTCTGTAACCTTGGGTGATAGAGAAATTCTACGGCTATATTTGGAATCAGCGGAAAAAGTCCTATAAGACCGACCCGTTCACGTCCAAGAAACAAAAAAAAAGTTAAAATTTGTTCCCCAGTGAATTATTATTACCATTCGAAGGGTTGGTACCCTTCACAACCGAAATCAATTTCAGAAGGGGTGCATGGTATCCTCATTTCCTTTATCGTCCCAGCACGCTTCACATAAGCCATTTTCACAAAGATGGAAAGGCTGTCTGTGCACCACGAGACGACCCAGGCAATGCGGGGAGCAATGGTGACATTGCATGAATATGGTGTGCCAATAAGAGAAATATCAAGACGACTAGACGTTCATCGAAGCACTGTGGAACGGTGGATTCATCGGTATAAAGCAGAAAACTCAATCGCTACTTTGCCGAGGTCTGGTCCTCCGTGTTCAACATCTCAAGAGGAAGATGCTGCGATTGTTAATCATGCCAGTGAGCATCCGTTTGTTCCAGCGACGCATATTTACAGACACCTGAACCTTCGTTGTAGCGCAAATACAGTGAACAACAGACTTCACGAGGCAGGGTATTTTTCTCGCCGTCCAGCTATAAAACCTGCATTGACGATTGAGCATAAAGAGGCGCGGATGGGATTTGCCGTGCAATACTTGCCGCAGGAGGAAGAATTCTGGCGAAAAGTTGTGTACTGTGACGAAAAAACATTTTCAACAGATAGTCATGGTTCCCTGCATTGTTGGAGGCAGCGCGGAAAACGCTATGAAGAAGGAAATGTTTTCCCGAGCAAACGTAGTGGTCACATCAATCTCGGGGTGTGGGGCTGGATGTCTGGCTATGGTGTCGGAGAATTGACTCAAGTAGATGGACGCTTTACTGGACAGCAATATTGCCAGATACTGGAAGAGGTGCTGCTATCCACTGTTCGTGCGTATCTGGTTCCAGCGCCGGAACCATTTTACTTAATGGAAGATAACAGTCCCATTCATAGGAGTAACGTTGTGAGAGCGTGGTACGAAGATCACCCAGAGATTATTAATCTAATTCTGCCACCACGTTCTCCTGATATGAATCCGATTGAAAACCTCTGGGCAATAATGATTAACGAATGGGAGCAACGCAATGAAAGAACATTTGAAGCACTTTTAGCTCACACGAGGAATGGTTGGGAGAGCTCACGCCGAACACCGAACATTCCCTACAATCTGGCCTCTTCTATGCCGCAACGATTGCAAGAAATTATTGATGCCGGAGGAAGCTATACGAAATACTGATGTTAAAGCCATGACGTAAATGTGTATCGAATATATATTTATATTAATATAGAATTTTATTATATTTTTATGTTTGACATCTATAAAAGTATATATTGTGACCATGAAAGAATTTTACTTATCCTTAGTTAGAATCTTTTCTTGCAATGCCTACGCTCGTGGAGATGATAATATATGCATTGTTGAAACAAACTATGAGAAGGTAATAGTTTCAGGAAAAAAATAAAAACTGGCAACATCGAGGCCATCACATGTTTATGGGAATTGTCATATGATATGCTACCAATAAACTCTTATATACTACTATATACAGTATACTATATTACGTAATAATTACGATGAACAAATCAAATGCAAATTTCTCTGATTCACGGCCCACCAGTCTTGCTTTAGACTAATGACTTTCATAAGATGGAATAGGTTACCACTTAAAACAATGGATAAACTATCTATTAGTGAGACGACCGTGACTTCCTCGAAATGCGAGCGCGTGAGAGGTTCACTCAGGAATTTGGTCATTAGCTTCTTCACATAGGATATGTATCACAAACAACAATATTGACAACAATTCCCAACAATTACTTAATATCAATCTGCATTTGAGCAAATAATTTAGACCTGCGTCAAAATAACTTAGGTATCATGCCATGATTTGGGATATTTGCCGAATTAGTCGTTCTCTATAGTCTACAGTATATATTGAGACGGTATAATGTAATACCCAGCTAATATTATGATGACTAGGATTGCTCCATAACCATCCCAACATCCCGAAACTTGGTCATTCTGCTTCTTAATCATTTGTATTTTAAACACTAAAATGTAGAAGAAGTGACGTAATAATGGACGTCATTGATTGGGTTAGAGCAGTTATGTGCACCAATCCGAACACACCTCCGCTGCCATAAGGACTGCCCATTTTATACCTAACAGACGAGCTTGGGACGAGACAGAGGCGTGAGACTTCTTGTAAGCACTGTACATATGTCGTTTCAAATGCGATCCGCTGCAAGTCGCAACCACCATCGCATCATTATGTTTTACGGTGTTCGAGAATAACTTCATGCCTAAAGGCACCTTAACCATTATCCACAGAAACAACCCCCGCAGTTATGGGCACAAGGCTATTTACTAGCTCATACACCTACAACAGCAGACAGGTGTATACATAAAGCATGCCCGCAACACGGGGGAAGTGCCAATTAAGGTTAATGGCCATGTTTTTTGGGTTGATGGTCTAAGTGAAAACCGTGTCACTGGCGTGAAGACTGTGTACTCCTTTATTGGTTGCTGGTGGCATGGATGTCCCCGTCCTGAGTGTGGAATCGTAGGAGATATCCACGGTAGATCTTCTGCCGACTGTCTTGCGTGGACGCGTACCCGCGATCAGCTTATAAGCTCCCAGTTCACTCACAAAGTCTTGTGGGAGCATGAATATGATGCACGGATGGTGACAGACGGGGCGTACCGTGAAGAAATAAACGCGATCAAGCGTTCAATGGTGCTGGATCCTCTCAAATGCGGCGATAGCTTGTTCGGTGGGCGTACAAATCCCTTCAAGTTATACTTTCCACCTACGGAGGGTGTGAAGCTCCATTACTACGATTTCTGTTCTTTATACCCCTACGTGATGAAGAACACTCCGTACCCCGTGGGTGCGCCTGAAAAAATAGTGGGCTCTAACCTACCCTCCATCAACGAATTTTCAAGAAATTTGAACGGATACTATTTCGGCCTTTCTTTCGTAGACGTGCTCCCCCCTAGCGATTTATGGATGCCGATCTTACCCGTCGTTATAGATCACAAACTCATGTTTCCCTTGTGCGTGAAGTGTGCAGAAAAGAACAATGGTCATTGTGACCATACACCCCACCAGCGTAAGATCAGAGGCGTATACACAAGCCCTGAGCTGGCCCTAGCCGTTCACCATGGGTATAGAATAATGAAGATACATGAGGTGTGGAGGTTTCAGAAGCTACCCAACCTTTTCACACCATATATAAACGCATTTTTGAAGGATAAGGTTGAGGCACCAGGGTATCCGCGAGGGGTTGAAACCGAAGACGAAAAAACGTCTTATATTCAACGTTACTGTGACCATGAAGGTATACAACTTGATCGTGCCCAAATTGTAAAGAATCAAAATTGTGCCTAAACAGCCTTTGGGGAAAATTTGCGCAGAATACCGGTAAAAGGAACGTTCATTTGGCTTAAAGTTATAGTGAAGTCTGAGATTGCGCCAATGCACCCGATAAAGAAGTCATGGAGATTGTGAATATAGGTAATACTTACATAATAAAGTACAACAATACTGAGTTGGGTACAGATACCTCACGGGTTACAAATATTCCTGTGGCCAGCTTCACCACAGCCTATGCCCGCATCAAACTTTGGTGTCTATTGCATTCTCTTGGACGGAGTGTATTGTACGCCGATACAGATAACGTGAGATTCACAGCAAGGAGGGGGTGAATACATGCCTGCTATTGAGGAGTTCCTCGGTGAGTTAACTGACGAGATCACGGATGAGTATGGGGACAACGCATATGCCGACTCGTTTGTGTCAACAGGGCCAAAAACCTATGGGGTACGGGTGAGGATAGGGGATGAAACGAAGTATATCGTCTACCTAACTGTGTTCGTAATTGTGTATTGGGCATGTCCTCCGTGGTGGCGGAGGGGACCTATAATTTTACGTGGGTTCCGAACCACAAGGAACACAAGAACATAAGAAATTTTTATAGTGTGCACACTACGGGCCACGTCGGCCCATCGAGGCAGCTCCACTATGTAAAAACTGCCTGTACATTGGCAACAGCCAATTTTTACAAAACTAAATAATTATCAATTTAAAACTAATTAATTATTAATTTAAAACTAAAGATAGAATCTCTGGATCCAGAGGATCAAGTCATAATAGACTAAAATCAAGTCATAATAGACTAAAATCAAGTCATAATAGACTAAAATCAAGTCATAATAGACTAGGATGAAGTCATAATAGACTAAAATCAAGTCATAATAGTGGTTTTCGTTGAGGTGCCTTTAAAAAAGAATAGTGTTTGGTGCATTCTTAACTAAATTACTTCGTGTTACTAATCATTCATTAACGAATATATTTCATTTATTGACTTTATTCAGTACTATATTATTTGAATAAACCAAGGCTAGTGCACGTGGCTTGCCTTGTTTGTTTCTCAAATCTATCAGAAAACGTGCTTTCATAAGGTTCATTTTCCCTTCCTTCGGGAGATCAGGTAGAGTGTGGTCACAAACCGTGAGAAAAAAAGTAAAAAAGTCGGTCGAATCGCGTACAGATAAGTATTACTAATACGCTTTCTTTTACAGATCTTTCGTCGGTAGCTTAATTATATATTCATTTATTATAAATTTGTGTGACAAGAACCTGTTTCTGCGTTTCAAGAACATTTTTGCGGGTTTGGGCAGGTGACGCACAATAAGCACGCGGTAGACCTATGTTGTAATTTATTAATTTCCTACACTCTTTTTTTTGTTTTTTTGTTGTTGTTTAACTAATTAAAAGCATGGCACCCCGGTCAAATAATTGCAGTCGCTGTGAAGGGAAATTTGCCGCTTACGCGTTTACAATGGCTAATAATAATGAACAGTTAGTGTGCAAGTGGTGTTCAAGCATGGAAGTGCTGAGGAACGAGTTAGAACGTGAGAGGGAGGCCAGGGTGAGGCTTGAAGAAAGCGTGATACTCCTGAGGCAAAATTAGAATCCCTTGAGACTCCAGTTACGACCCATCCTGCCTCAGTTTCTACTAATAATATAAATAGTACTAATAGCCCTCTCTCTTCCCCTAGTTCCCAACCCTTCGTTCGAGTGCGTAATGGAGCACCATTGAGAAAACCTAAGACTTGTCTACTAGTAATAACAAACAATAAGTTTTCTGTTTTAGGTTTCGAAGATGCTGATGAACCCGAAATACGACTCGTTGGCGATTCCATTGTTCGAGGGCAGCTCGAGGAATTCTGTGGGAGAAACCCTCGTCGTAGGCGCCGTTACTGCTACCCTGATGCAAGGGTGGAGGATATAACTAATAGTGTTGACCAATTTACAGACGGTACCTCCGAAGACACAACGTATGTTATTCATGTCGGTACTAATAACGTTTTAAATTCTAGATCGGAAGAACTGCTGGCTAGGTACAGGGACTTACTAGAGCGATTAAAGGAAAAAACTAATAAGATTGTTTTAACAGGTATACTTCCTCAAATTATCCAACGTAACGATTTCTACAGCAAGGCGACCTATATTAACAATAACCTAAAGTCTCTTTGCCAACAGGAAGGAGCGCATTTTGCGAATTTTTGGAACAGTTTCTACGGCAGGAGGGACTTTTTCCTCGGAGATAGACTTCATCTTAATGACGTTGGAGCTGCGCGTTTAGGAAGACTATTTCATAATACTGTCTCTTCTTTTCAGGCTGCCGTAACTCGAACGGTCCTAGCGGAAATTCCACAAATTTTCCCTGAGCTCGCGAAGGTGTCGCAATTACAAACAATTTGAAGGTTCTATCCTTAAATGCTCGTAGCTTACGAAATAAAAGAAACGAATTTTTTTCTTTAATTACTTGTAAAGACTAAGATTTAATTGCGATAAATGAATCGTGGCTTAGCACTGAAACACGTGACTTTGTGGGGGAGTATCAAATTAGAGGTTATAGACTTTTTGTTAAAACCAGAATAGGTAGGCGAGGAGGCGGTGTTATGTTGTATATCAAAGATAATATTGCGAACGTTATAGAAGTAAAGCACACAATTCCATAACCAATAGATTCGACTATAGCAGAACTTATATTGAACGATTTCAAACTTCTTGTTGCGGTTATATATAGGCCCCTTAATCAAACAACTGATACGGACGAAGCGTTATATCGTGAACAAAAGAGAATAATAAGTAGTGTGCAGGCTTTAGTTATGGGTGACTTTAATTGCGCCAAGTGAATTACGATACAATGCAGGGAGACGCGGAAGGTAATCGTTTAGTTAATTTTCTCGAGGATAGCTTTCTTATTCAAAAGGTTGGGGAACCTACGAAGTTTGGACAGTATTTTAGATTTAGTAATAACTACGGATGATAGGCTAATTACTGATCTTCAAGTAATAGAACCTTTAAGCAATAGCGATCACAATATGGTAGAGTTTGTCCTCTCAGTAAGTCACTCGAAACCAGCTAACTCGACTAAAATTCCTAACTTCCAGCACGCAGACTTTTGTAAATTTCGAAATAAATTGTCACACGTCAATTGGGAAAACGTAATGGGGAACTCCAACGCAAAACTAATGTGGGAATCGTTTGAAACAGTATTTAGGACTATAAATGAGGAATGTGTACCGTACAAAATTAAGCGTGCGAAAGTAAATAACAAGCCCTTGTGGTTTACTTCTAGAGTAGGAGACATTATAAAGAGTAGAGATAGGGCTTATAGGCTACATAAGTGCGATAAAGACAATTTGTGGTTACGAAACAACTACATATCTCTAAGGCGTGAAGCGAAAAGTGTAATAAAAAAGTCCAAGCGCGAATTTGAAATCTCCATAGCTCGTGACGGTAAAGAAAACCCCAAGCGATTCTTTCAATACGTCAACAATAGAAATCCAGTAAAAAGTGTCTTGGGGCCGTTGAAAAATGTTAACGGAGATCTAGTTTCTGAAAACAAGGAAATGGCTACCTTGCTAAACGAATTCTTTACGTCAGTTTTTACTATAGAAGATGTAACGAATATCCCTACGGTCATAGACATAATACCTTTTGATAATGGTAATATTTTGGATAATATTGTGGTTAGTGAAGGGAAGGTAATGCGCTATATTGATAAAATGAAAACGCGTAAATCACCGGGGGATTCCATATATCCCATACAACTAAAAGAATTAAAAGATAGCATTGTTGTGCCGCTAACAAAGATTTTTAATGCGTCTATTTCTGAGGGGTGCGTACCAGATAATTTCAAGTTAGCAAACGTAACACCTATCTTTAAGAAAGGCGATAAAGGTGCGGCGGGAAATTATAGGCCAATCAGTTTAACGTCTGTTGTAGGTAAGCTACTGGAATCAATAATTAGGGATCGTATAGTCGAACACTTAGAATTGCATAACTTAGTTAGAAATACGCAGCACGGTTTTAGGCGAAACAAATCTTGCTTAACTAATCTTTTAGAATTTTTTCAAAGCGTGGTTGACGTTTACGATAGTCATCGGGCGGTTGATGTAGTGTATTTAGATTTTCAAAAAGCGTTTGACACCGTACCGCACAAAAGACTCATTGAGAAAACTAAGGCTCATGGAATCAGGGGTGTAGTAATAAATTGGATAGAAGAGTGGTTGCGAGGTAGGAAACAGAGGGTGGTCGTTGATGGAGCGGAGTCGTGTTGGGCTAATGTAGCGAGTGGCGTTCCTCAGGGTTCTGTATTGGGCCCCTTGCTTTTTCTTATATATATTAACGATTTAGATGTCGGCCTAGTCAGTACAGTTTCAAAGTTTGCGGATGACACGAAGCTGGGTGGTAGGGCGATTAATGACGAAGATAGAGGTAAAATCCAGAATGATCTGAATAAAATCGTTGATTGGTCAGTCACATGGCAAATGAGATTTAACGTCGATAAGTGCAAAATTTTACATATAGGTTCGCGTAACGGTAATTTTGCGTATAGTATGTCAGGGAAAGAGTTGATAAGCGTAGAGCAGGAAAAAGATTTAGGAGTTATAGTCACTGGTGATTTAAAAGTAGCGAAACAAAGTACAGCAGCGGTCAATAAAGCGAACAAAGTGTTAGGTTTTATAGCTCGAAATTTTGAGTACAAATCGCGCGATATTATAGTTCCTCTTTATAAATCATTAGTTAGACCCCAGTTGGAGTACGCGATCCAATTTTGGAATCCGCATATGCGCAAAGACATAGACAAACTCGAAAGAGTTCAAAGACGAGCAACTAAGATGATTCCGTCGCTTAGGTCAAAGTCGTACGAGGATAGGCTTAAGGAGTTAAAATTGACTACACTCGAGACTAGGAGGGATATGGGAGGCAGACTCTTTGGTTAGGGGATAACCTCTGTCCTTGCACACCCCATTTAAAGAGATTCCTCTGCCGAGCGGTGCCCCCCATAGTACTGTGAATTATTGAAAAACTCATGATCTTCACTTGCCCCACAAACACCTTTAAATTGGAGACCCAAAATGGGTGCACACACATTTCTACATTGCTGTACAGTCTTTAGAGCCACACCTACACTTTTCCTCCGAAGTATATATATTGTAATGTATATGGTTGTAAATTGTGACTTGGTCCGCAATTGATATGGACCGTGACTTATTTTTGGCTGGCAAGGTACTGGTATTGATGGATACCGTAATGAAATTGACTGGATTCTTTGGATCTTATATATTTGCATGTCAGTTATAAATAGATATAGAGTGTAACATATTTGTGGATTGTAGTCTATTATGACTTGATCCTCTGGATCCAGAGATTCTATCTTTAGTTTTAAATTGATAATTAGTTAGTTTTGTAAAAATTGGTTGTTGCCAATGTACAGGCAGTTTTTACATAGTGGAGCCACCTTGATGGGCCGAAGTGGCCCCGAGTGTGCCCACTATAAAAATTTCTTATGTTCTTATGTTTCTTGTGGTTCGTAACCCACGTAAAATTGTAGGTCCCCTCCGCCAGCACGGAGGACATGCACAATACACAATTACGAACACATTTAGGTAGACCAGCCATGAGTAGATCCTAGGGCAGTGGTGGCCAACCATTTTTTGATGCGTGCCATTTTTTTTAGGTTTAATTCGGATGCCTCAAAAAAAAATTTGTGAAAAAATTACTAATAACTTGTAAGTAAAAATAAAAATATAATATAATATTTACCTTAAATAGAAATATAATGTGAAAAATATTTACCTTAATTTTTAGTTAACTACATCTTAACTGCTTAAATCTTTGATTTTTAATATTTTGTGTTAGAAGTGAAAATTTAGCACAATTCATACTAGACCTCGATGCGCCACTTCAAAGTACTTGATGCGCCACCTTTGGCGCAATGCGCCGCGGTTGGCCACCACTGTGACCTAGGGTCTTTGTTGGTCTGAAACATTATAACATTCCATTATAACATTATATATATATATATGTGTGTGTGTGTGTGTGTATATATATATATATATATATATATATATATATATATATATATACGCCACTCGCTACATTGGCCCAACACGACTCCGCTCCATCAACAACCACCTTCTGTTTCCTACCTCGCAACCACTCTTCTATCCAATTTATTACTACACCCTTGATTCCATGAGCCTTAGTTTTCTCAGTGAGTCTTTTGTGCGGCACGGTGTCAAACGCTTTTCTGAAAATCTAAATACACTACATCAACCGCCCGATGACTATCGTAAACGTCAACCACGCTTTGAAAAAATTCTAAAAGATTAGTTAAGCAAGATTTGTTTCGCCTAAAACCGTGCTGCGTATTTCTAACTAAGTTATGCAATTCTAAGTGCTCGACTATACGATCCCTAATTATTGATTCCAGTAGCTTACCTACAACATACGTTAAACTGATTGGCCTATAATTTCCCGCCGCACCTTTATCGCCTTTCTTAAAGCTAGGTGTTACGTTTGCTAACTTGAAATTATCTGGTACGCACCCCTCAGAAATAGACGCATTAAAAATCTTTGTTAGCGGCAAAACAATGCTATATTTTGATTCTTTTAGTTGTATCTGATATATGGAAACCGGCCCCGGTGATTTACGCGTTTTCATTTTATCAATATGGCGCATTACCTCCCCTTCACTAACCACAATATTATCCAAAATATTACCATTATCAAAAGGTATTATGTCTATGACCGTAGGGATATTCGTTACATCCTCTATAGTAAAAACTGACGTAAAGAATTCGTTTAGCAAGGTAGCCATTTCCTTGTATGTATATATATATATATATATATATATATATATATATATATACGCATACATATATATATATATATACATATATATATATATATATATATATATATATATATATATATATATATATATATATATATATAATGTTATAATGTTATAATGTTTCAGACCAACAAAGACCCTCCGATCCACTCATGGCTGGTCTACCTAACTTTGTTCGTAATTGTGTATTTTGTATGTCCTCCGTGGTGGCGGAGGTGACCTACAATTTTACGTGGGTTCCGAACCACAAGAACATAAGAAATTTATGTAAAAACTGCCTGTACATTGGCAACGACCAATTTTTACCAAACTAAATAATTATCAATTTAAAACTAATTAATTATCCATTTAAAACTAAAGATAGAATCTCTGGATCCAGAGGATCAAGTCATAATAGACTACTATCCACAAATATGTTACACTCTATATCTATTTATAACTGACATGCAAATATATCAGATCCAAAGAATCCAGTCAATTTCATTACGATATCCATCAATACTAGTACCCTGCCAACCAAAAATAATTCACGGTCCATATCGATTGCGGACCAAGTCAAAATTTACAACCATATACATTACAATATATTACAATATATATACTTAGGAGGAAAAGTGTAGGTGTGGCTGTAAAGACTGTACAGTAATGTAGCAATGTGTGTGCACCCATTTTGGGTCTCCCATTTCAATGTGTTTGTGGGGCAAGTGAAGATCATGAGTTTTTCAATACCTCACATTACTATGGGGGGCACCGCTCGGTAGAGGAATCTCTTTAAATGGGGTGTGTAAGGACAGAGAGTATCCCCTAACCCAAGATGCTGCTTCCCTATATCCCACAACACTTGTGTTGAGCTGTAGGATCTATCACCACAAAGCCTTAATTTTACTATCTTAAACTATACCCAATCTAGCAACATATGCGTCTAATCGATTTTTAAACATGTTTATAGACGTGCTACTAATTACTTCTACCGGCAAACTATTCCACCTATTTACTATTCTATGCGTAAAAAAGTTTTTGGCAACTGCTGTCTCGAACCTTCTACTTGTCAACTTACACCCGTTATTTCTAGTCCTATTATATTGAGATATTTCGAAAAAGCTATCTCTTTCTACGTTATCGAACCCATTCATAATTTTGAAAACCTGGATTAGATCACCCCTTAGCCTCCTGGTCTCGAGTGTAGTCAATTTTAACTCCTTAAGCCTATCCTCGTACGACTTTGACCTAAGCGACGGAATCCTCTTAGTTGCTCGTCTTTGAACTCTTTCGATTTTGTCTATATCTTTGCGCATATGCGGATTCCAAAATTGGATCGCGTACTCCAAATGGGGTCTAACTAATGATTTATAAAGAGGAACTATAATATCGCGCGATTTGTACTCAAAATTTCGAGCTATAAAACCTAACACTTTGTTCGCTTTATTGACCGCTGCTGTACTTTGGTTCGCTACTTTTAAATCACCAGTGACTATAACTCCTAAATCTTTTTCCTGCTCTACGCTTGTTAAATCTTTCCCTGACATACTATACGGAAAATTACCGTTACTCGAACCTATATGCAAAATTTTGCACTTATCAACGTTAAATCTCATTTGCCATTTGACTGACCAATCAACGATTTTAGTCAGATCTTCCTGGATTTTACCTCTATCTTCGTCGTTAATCGCCTACCACCCAGCTTCGTGTCATCCGCAAACTTTGAAACTTTACTGACTAGGCCGACATCTAAATCGTTAAGATATATAAGAAAAAGCAAGGGGCCCAATACAGAACCCTGAGGAACGTCACTCGCTACATTAGCCCAACACGACTCCGCTCCATCAACGACCACCCTCTGTTTCCTACCTCGCAACCACTCTTCTAGCCAATTTATTACTACACCCCTGATTCCATGAGCCTTAGTTTTTTCAATGAGTCTTTTGTGCGGCACGGTGTCAAACGCTTTTTGAAAATCTAAATACACTACATCAACCGCTCGATGTCTATCGTAAACGTCAGCCACGCTTTTGAAAAATTCTAAAAGATTAGTTAAGCAAGATTTGTTTCGCCTAAAACCGTGCTGCGTATTTCTAAATAGTTTATGCAATTCTAAGTGTTCGACTATACGGTCCCTAATTATTGATTCCAGTAGCTTACCTGCAACAGACGTTAAACTGATTGGCCTATAATTTCCCGCCGCACCTTTATCGCCTTTCTTAAAGATAGGTGTTACGTTTGCTAACTTGAAATTATCTGGCAAGCACCCCTCAGAAATAGACGCATTAAAAATCTTTGTTAGCGGCACAACAATGCTATCTTTCAATTCTTTTAGTTGTATGGGACATATGGAATCTGGCCCCCGTGATTTACGCGTTTTCATTTTATCAATTTAGCGCATTACCTCCCTTTTACTAACCACGATATTATCCAAAATATTACCATTATCAAAAAGTATTATGTCTATGAAAGTAGGGATTTTCGTTACATCTTCTATAGTAAAAACTGACGTAAAGAATTCGTTTAGCAAGGTAGCCATTTCCTTGTTTTCAGAAACTAGATCTCCGTTTACATTTTTCAAAGGCCCTAGGACACTTTTTACTGGATTTCTATTATTGACGTATTGAAAAAATCGCTTGGGGTTTTCTTTACCGTCACGAGCTATGGAGATTTCAAATTCGCGCTTGGACTTTTTTATTACACTTTTCGCTTCACGCCTTAGAGATATGTAGTTGTTTCGTAACCACAAATTGTCTTTATCGCACTTATGTAGCCTATAAGCCCTATCTCTACTCTTTATAATGTCTCCTACTCTAGAAGTAAACCACAAGGGCTTGTTGTTTACTTTCGCACGCTTAATTTTGTACGGTACACATTCCTCATTTATAGTCCTAAATACTGTTTCGAACGATTCCCACATTAGTTTTGCGTTGGAGTTCCCCATTACGTTTTCCCAATTGACGTGTGACAATTTATTTCGAAATTTACTAAAGTCTGCGTGCTGGAAGTTAGGAATTTTAGTCGAGTTAGCTGGTTTCGAGTGACTTACTGAGAGGACAAACTCTACCATATTGTGATCGCTATTGCTTAACGGTTCTATTACTTGAAGATCAGTAATTAGCCTATCATCCGTAGTTATTACTAAATCTAAAATACTGTCCAACCTCGTAGGTTCCCCAACCTTTTGAATAAGAAAGCTATCCTCGAGAAAATTAACTAAACGATTACCTTCCGCGTCTCCCTGCATTGTATCGTAATTCACGTTGGCGCAATTAAAGTCACCCATAACTAAAGCCTGCTCACTACCGATTATTCTCTTTAGTTCACGATATAACGCTTCGTCCGTATCAGCTGTTTGATTAGGGGGCCTATATATAACCGCAACAACAAGTTTGAAATCGTTCAATTTAAGTTCTGCTATAGTCGAATCTATCGGTTCTGGAATTGTGTGCTTTACTTCTATAACGTTCGCAATATTATCTTTGATATACAACATAACACCGCCTCCTCGCCTACCTATTCTGTTTTTAACAAAAAGTCTATAACCTTTAATTTGATACTCCCCTACAAAGTCACGAGTTTCAGTGCTAAGCCACGATTCATTTATCGCAATTATATCATAGTCTTTACAAGCAATTAAAGAAAAAAATTCGTTTCTTTTATTTCGTAGGCTACGAGCATTTAAGGATAAACCTTCAAATTGTTTGTAATTGCGACACCTTCGCGAGCGCAGGGAAATTTGTGGAATTTACGCTGGGACCGTTCGAGTTACGGCAGCCTGAAAAGAAGAGACAGTATTATGAAATAGTCTTCCTAAACGCGCAGCTCCAACGTCATTAAGATGAAGTCCATCTCCGAGGAACAAGTCCCTCCTGCCGTAGAAACTGTTCCAAAAATTCGCAAAATGCACTCCTTCCTGTTGGCAAAGAGACTTTAGGTTATTGTTAATATAGGTCGCCTTGCTGTAGAAATCGTTACGTTGGATAATTCGAGGAAGTATACCTGTTAAAACAATCTTATTAGTTTTTTCCTTTAATCGCTCTAGTAAGTCCCTGTACCTAGCCAGCAGTTCTTCCGATCTAGAATTTAAAACGTTATTAGTACCGACATGAATAACATACGTTGTGTCCTCGGAGGTACCGTCTGTAAATTGGTCAACACTATTAGTTATATCCTCCACCCTTGCACCAGGGTAGCAGTAACGGCGCCTACGACGAGGGTTTCTCCCACAGAATTCCTCGAGCTGCCCTCGAACAATGGAATCGCCAACGAGTCGTATTTCCGGTTCATCAGCATCATCGAAACCTAAAACAGAAAACTTATTGTTTGTTATTACTGGTAGACATGTCTTAGGTTTTCTCAATGGGGCTCCATTACGCACTCGAACGAAGGGTTGGGAACTAGGGAAGAGAGAGGGCTATTAATACTATTTATATTATTAGTAGAAACTGAGGCAGGAGGGGTCGTAACTGGAGTCTCAAGGGATTCTAATTTTTCCGTCAGGAGCATCACGCTTTCTTCAAGCCTCACCCTGGCCTCCCTCTCACGTTCTAACTCGTTCCTCAGCACTTCCATGCTTGAGCACCACCTGCAAACTAACTGTTCATTATTATTAGCCATTGTAAACGCGTAAGCGGCAAATTTCCCTTCACAGCGACTGCAAGTACTTGACGGGGGTGCCATGCTTTTAATTAGTTAAAAAACAAAAAACAAAAAAAAAAAAAAACCGAGCGTTTAGAAATTAATAAATTACAACGTAGGTCTACCGCGTTCTTGTAACACAAATTTATACTAAATTAATATAGAATTAAGCTACCGACAAAGGATCTGTAAAAGAAGAATATTTATAATACTTATCTGTCCGCGATTCGACCCGACCTTTTTCCTTTTTTTCACACGGTTGTGACCACACTCTACCTGACCTCTCGAAGGAAGGAAGGAAAAATGAACCCTATGACTCCACGTTTTCTGATAGATTTGAAAAACAAACAAGGCAAGCCACGTGCAGTAGCCTTGGTTTGATCAAATAATATAGTAGTGAATAACGTCAATAAATGAAATAACTTCGTTAATGAATGATTAGTAGCACGAAGTAATTTAGTTTAGAATGCACCGAACACTATTTTTTTAAAAACACTTCAACGAAAACCACTTATTCAATTGATAACACTGGACACTCGATAAAACACGTCTGTTCACAAGGAAAGACTGATCACATCTGATCACTTTCATTTCTTGTGCATATATACAGTGCCCGCGAAAAGTATCCGATCACCCTTGAAATTTGTATTTTTTACATAAAAAACAATGTTTAAATGTATACTAACCTTATATTAGTATTTTGTCATCTGTCCTTTGGTTTGGATGACTTGTTCTAGACGTTTTGGCATGGATTTAATCAAGTTTTGACAAACTTCCACTGATATTTCCTTGCACCATACCTTTTTGATGGCCTCTTGTAATTTTTCGACTGAGCCAGTGTCGTGGCATTCAACCTTATTTTTTATTATTAGCCACAGATTTTCTATCGGATTGAGATCTGGACTATTACCAGGCCAATCCAAAATATCAAATTTATTGTCAGTAATCCATTTTGTCACTATTTTGGCCCTGTGACATGGTGCACCATCATGCATGTATGTTTTTGTCCTTTGGATTGCCATTGCCATTGGAAGTTTATCCTGTAGCATTGCTAAATACCGTGCACCATTCATAGTTGTGTTCTTCGGAAGAAAATATAAGTTTCCACGCCCATAGTAACCGAAACAACCCCAAACCATCACACTTGGAGGGTGTTTCATTGTCTTTAGGGTGTATTTAGGGTCCATCCTATTTGAGCCAATAGGCCGGCGAACCTTTTTTGGACAACTTCTGAATGTCAAAAATGTCGACTCATCGCTAAATAAAACCTTCTTCCAGTCATCAACAGTCCAATGAATGTATTTTTTACAAAATGCGACACGTTTTTTACGCATTTTTTCATTAATGAACGGTTTCTTAGCAGCATGGCGAGATGGTAATCCGAGTTCTTTTTGGAGCCGCTCCTGGATAGTTCGTTCAGAAACACCAGATAACAAATTATTCATATTAAATTTTATTTCTTTCGCAGTTATTGTTGGGTTTTTCAATACTAAACGTTTCATAAGTTTGTCTGTTCGCGAATTTGTTTTTCTCGGTCTGCCAGATCGTTTTTTAGGGACTGGCGTGGTTAGGCCACCATTGTTCTTAGCCCGTGAAACCCATAAATTAACGGTACTTTGGGATATGTTTAATTCCTTAGCTATCTGTCTCTGTGATTTCCCACATGCATGCAAAGCAACAATAGCACCTCGACAATCACTCTTAACTTGTTTTTTAGCACACATTATATATAAATTTTATTTACACCACTTTCTGTAAAAAAAAAAAAATATCAAGAAATTTACACAAACAGTGAAATCTGACAAATTTGAGACACAGCCACCCGCAACGAAGGCTACCAGAACAATAATTTGAGAATGCGTTGGATAGCTCTCATATCAGCGAGCAACCTCAAAGTTACCAGATGTCGCTAAAACAAATAGAAAGTGAATTACGTGTCTCTGAATATCAAGGGAAAATATTGTATTTTCTTGAGTGATCGGATACTTTTTGCGGGCACTGTATATATATATATGTGTGTGTGTGTGTTTGTGTATATATATATATATATATATATTATATATATATATATATGTGTGTGTGTGTGTATGTGTGTGTGCATATATATGTGTGTATATATATATATATATATATGTGTGTGTGTTTGTATATATGTGTATATAAATGTAGGTATATGTTTGTTAACCCCTCCGTCTATGGCCCTGAGTCGGTTCGGAATCGACGGGGGTTCTGGTTAGGAGGCAAGCAACGGATATTTCTTCTATAACATTCTAATTCTTTTCGGTCGCCTCTTGTTAAACTCTTGGCTACAGACTCGCCAGACTGTTATGCCAATATCTTCTATGGTGCTTGGGTTGTCTCTTTCTCTCGCTTTATGGGGTCGACACACTGTTAATTCTTCTCTTGTTATAATACTCTGATACTTTCTCTTGGTGCTAAACTTATCGATTTTTCTTTTATAACTTATTGACTTAACTGACTAAGTTCTTCTGAAGAGAGCACGGCTCGAAGGGGAAAATAAAAAGTTTCTCTTACATTTAGTTTACTTCTCAAAATATACAGGTAGTGCTCTGAATTTACAGGGGTAGAGGTTCGACCTCTTTCGACCATGGCTCAGGCCGGTATCTAAAAATATTAAGGAGGCAAGGGCCCTCTGCCCCCTCCTCGCAGCAAGGCTGCTAACAAAGGAGTCGTAATGAAGTGCTATAATGAAGTGACTTGATGAAGTGCCGTAATTTTACAAATACATGTATAATATAAACCTAAATGTTGGGGGACGGAAGCTGAAGGTTAAGTTCCCCCCCTTTTAAACACATGATCAGATGTTTGAAAGATTCCAAATAAAAATTAAAAAATTAAAATAAAAACTAATCGTATATTTTTTTGCCGAATCTTCATTTCTGAAGGCGATATCATTTCGTAATAGTACATAGGTACAATTTAAATACACCACTGAGCACATTTTCGTTTTGGTCTATTACAATTATGATTACAATTACCAATTAATTCATATTCACTTATTGTTTAATTACACTTCCATTTAAAGTACATTCTTACATTACCGTATATATTAAATCATTACATTTAATTACAGTTTCAATGAAGTACATTACAAGTTATTATTAATTACAGTTTCATTAAAGTACATTACGTTATATTAAATTAAAGTATTACAGTTAATTACAATTAAACAGTTACTATAACTTTGTTTTGTTTTTACAGTGTTTCATATTAATAGACAATTAAGATGTTAGAAATATAATACAAAGTACATGGGCACATATGGTTTGGATTTATATACAACATAATATGTTATAATATGTTATAACATGTTATAAATTTGAAATCAGAGGGACAGGAGGTTTTCACGTTTTCAGATGTTTGATTTATGCTGATTTGCGAATTGCGTACACTTGCATAAGCGTTTATGAATATCTTGCGAGGGGTGAACGCACTTGAAAAAAAATAATAAAAAAAAACAATACGAGAACGTATTTGAGCGTTTTCGAACGAATGCATGAAGTTTTGCATTTCACGAGCAAAAATGAATATTTAATAAAATTGACATACGATAATGGTCAAGATAAGATATGGACGTATGGGGGCGGGGGATATATGGTCGAATAATAGTTATATATATACTACATAACATCACAACATTATTATTAAAGAATTTACCATTCATTGAATACGGAAGATGTCCAAATACTAAGAACGTGATTCAGTGTACAAAGTATGGGAAACGTAAAGAGAATAAAGTTATTTTATGACGTCCTAGTGTATAAGTCATTATTAGAAAAGATGAATTAGAAAAATACAGTAATGAATAAAGAAGTACAAATCGAAATTCTATCCAAAACTCGCTTAGGCGATTTTTGGTTTCTTGTGTAAAAATGAATATTAATTATTCATTGTTCATTTTTTTACATTACTCTCCCCTTTAAAAATGATATTTATACAATAATCTAATAGGGTACAATTAATACAATAGAATTAAGAGAATAACATCCTAACTAATTCAAGTTAGATGACGAATTTTTCTTCACAATACAAATTTTATACAGAACGATTTCGCGTGGTTGAGTACAATGCAGAGTAATCAAATTTTTAAAATGACACTTGCTTACAAAATATAAAAAAAATTCAAAGATTAATACTTTAATTTTGTGTAAAAAGAATAAAAGGATTAATACGTTAATTTAGTCAAACAATGAAGTTAGACAAAGAATGATATTGTTAATTTTTTAACAATTTTTTTTTTTTTTTTTTTTTGTGGAAAGAATTACATACAAAATGAATAGCAGATAAAAGGGAAAACTGTAAATCTTACAATCTGTAAACTAATTTTTATTGACTAGTGTAGGTAAAAATAGAATTACGTAATGGATGATGTATAGACCTGTGGTCTAGTGTGTATTTTTGTGTACTAGGTACAAAGTGTGTATCTTACAATTTCGAGGGACAGATTAGTTGAGAGGATTGTTCAATTAACTGAATAAATGCATGAGCAAGATATATTAGAAAGCAAAAATGATTAAGACTAAATAGCATAGTTAGCACTTACACGCAATGAAATAGTGTACTGTGATATCCAATGATTTTAGCATAAGGTTTGTATATATAGTATATATAGTGTGCATACATGCATTTTTATTGACTGTTGTAGGTACAAATCGAATTACGTCGTGGATGATGTATAGACCTGTGGTCAAATGTGTATTTATGTTTATTGGGTACAAAGTGTGTATCTTATAATTTCGAGAGACAGATTAGCTGAGAGGATTGTTAAATTAACTATAAATGCATGAGCGAGAATTAATATAAAGTAAGCAATAATTATTATGTATTATGATGATGATGTTTGCATACGAGTTTTAATGCAAAAGTGACTGGAGGGACGGAACGTAAATGAATTCGAATCTGTCAAAAGTAATAAAATTCAATTAGGATTATAGATTTTACGTAATTAATCAGTTACACGTATAAGGTAATTAAAAAAAACGAACTTAGAGGACCTTACAATTAATGAAAGTAAATCTAGCGGTATTAAAAATTAAATTTTGAAGATGGAATTAAATTCGACTAGTAACATTCCTAGCTATATATGAACTATATAACCATTAACATTGACCAGAAGTATCGGTACGATAATTGAATTAAAAAAAAATTAAGAATACAAATTAAAAATATAAATCAATTATGCATTTTAATGAGCTAAACGTAATTTTATAATACTCTTAAAAATAAAAGTAAATCGAACCTTAGATGAGTTTCGGCCAAGAATAAAAGTTATTGAAATGGAAGGAAAGCATTTCGAACAATCTTTTCTTTTAATAATTTCAGGTAAATTTTACATTTAAAATTATTTTTATGTAATAAAAAAAAATATTAAAAAGGTTTAATAATTTTTGCATGTTAAGTAGAAAAATCATACTCTTTCGTTAAATGTTGATAGAATTTGAATTATTTGATATTTTAGTCTGAAAACTTGTTTGCATATGATAAATACATTTGTTTTATTGTGTAGAAGTTTTATTAAAATTAAATGACAAAAAAGAACAAACAACTGAAATTTAGGGTATGTGCGATCATACGGGGGAATTGAGTGACTAAACGGGGGGTATAAGTCTGAAATTGACAATACGTCTTTCGTGAGCACTTTGCTCTTTAAAAAAAGGATTGCTTGTCACACTACTTAGAACAAAAATTAAAAGAGTTCAACAAACGGAGGGACGGCATGTTCCTCAGCATAGTAATTTAAAAGGAGTCATTGGGACAAGATCGATTAATTAATTATTACACAACTATTATTATCACATATACATTACAATGATTATCAAAGTCATTACAAACAATTGTAAAAACTGTTTTGGTTACAAACAATAAAATGTCATTTTACCTATATATTTATATACGCAACAATGGCATGAAAAAGAAAAGACAAATCGGTCAATTTCCTTCTTTCAAACAAGAAAAAAGGTTAAACTAAAGACGCAAACGGGTCAATTCAGGTTGAATTTAATTCTCTTTTACAACAAAAAAAAGGTTGAATTAAATTCTTAAATTACATTTTCTTAAATTAAATTCTCTTAAATTACAAAGAAAAAGTTGAATTCAATTGACTGCATTGAAATGACTGGGGATTTGAAAACTCGACTTGGGGTTCGAAAACTCGACTTGGGATTCGAAAATTGACTTGGAATAAAACAAAACTCTCTGACTTGGAATAAAACTCTCTGACTTGGAATAAAACTGTCTGACTTGGAATAAAACTGTCTGACTTGAAATAAAACTGTCTGACTTGAACTCTATCAAGTATTTCTATAAATCTCTGGGGCGGTTGTCCATCTTGGCGCAACCTTCTGACTTGACCTCTTATCAAGTATTCTGAAACTAACTTGAACTCTTATCAAGTAGTATCTTGAAACTGTAACTTGAACTCTATCAAGTATTCTGAAACTGTAACTTGAACTCTATCAAGTATTCTGAAACTGTAACTTGAACGCTTGTCAAGTATCTTGAAACTTAAACTGTCTAACTTGAACGCTTGTCAAATATCTTGAAACTTAAACTGTCTAACTTGAACGCTTGTCAAGTATCTTGAAACTTAAACTGTCTAACTTGAACGCTTGTCAAGTATCTTGCAACTTAAACTGTCTAACTTGAACGCTTGTCAAGTATCTTGAAACTTAAACTGACTTGCACTTGAACTGCTATCAAATGAAGGTTAACTGAAAACGGAAAATGACTGCACTTGATCTTTATCAAGTGGAGACTATTAACCTCTGGGGTTTGGTTGACCCTCTTGGTGCAACCTTCTGACTTCAAAAACTGACTTCAAAAATGACTTCAAAAATGACTTCAAAAAATGACTTCAAAAAATGACTTCAAAAAATGACTTCAAAATTACTTCAAGTATCTCTCTAAATCTATAAACTCTCTATAAACACTCTCTTTCTTAATTTGCAAGTCAATTCAATTCAATAATTGAAAAAAAATTTGCAAACAAAAAATAAAAAAAAATGTAAACAATATTTCATTCTAATGTACGGGAAGGTACATAAAATAAAATTATTCTATACTGAATATAATAGTGAAAATAACTGTGACAATTGACTCTGTGACAATTGACTCTGCGACAATTGACTCTGCGACAATTGACTCTGTGACAATTGACTCTGTGACAATTGACTCTGTGACAATTAACTCTGTGACAATTAACTCTGTGACAATTAACTTCTGTGACAATTACTGTTTCACTAAAAAAAAGTGTATCACTGGTGTCTGAAGTGTTCACTGTGTTTTGTGTTAATTCTGGCTCCATACTAAATATTAACTGTTAATAATGCTGACTTTTCAAGTGTTTATAAATTTCTTAAAAAAACAAACTGTACTTAACAAAATTTACTATGGCGAAATCCTCAGAGACGTGTCCTGAAGACGTCTTGCTGGCTACTTCTTCTTGGATGAAAACTAGGCGTGGAGAACTTGGAGTCGTGACACACCGGTTCAAGGGTGGATGTTACGAACAAGAAGTCGTGACACGCCGGTCAACTGGTTTTATCCTGATGCAGGGTAATTTCTATCTTGGCCAAAGAGTGGCCTCTTGTTAAAATCTTCTTGTTAAAATCTTCTTGTTAAAATCTTCTTAAAATCTTCTTCTTAAAATCTTTTTCATAAAATCTGTTAAGATCCTGGTAAAGGGTCGCCAGTTTTTTAACCCCTCCGTCTATGGCCCTGAGTCGGTTCGGAGTCGACGGGGGTTCTGGTTAGGAGGCAAGCAACGGATATTTCTTCTATAACATTCTAATTCTTTTCGGTCGCCTCTTGTTAAACTCTTGGCTACAGACTCGCCAGACTGTTATGCCAATATCTTCTATGGTGCTTGGGTTGTCTCTTTCTCTCGCTTTATGGGGTCGACACACTGTTAATTCTTCTCTTGCTATAATACTCTGATACTTTCTCTTGGTGCTAAACTTATCGATTTTTCTTTTATAACTTATTGACTTAACTGACTAAGTTCTTCTGAAGAGAGCACGGCTCGAAGGGGAAAATAAAAAGTTTCTCTTACATTTAGTTTACTTCTCAAAATATACAGGTAGTGCTCTGAATTTACATGGGTAGAGGTTCGACCTCTTTCGACCATGGCTCAGGCCGGTATCTAAAAATAGTAAGGAGGCAAGGGGCCTCTGCCCCCTCCTCGCAGCAAGGCTGCTAACAAAGGAGTCGTAATGAAGTGCTATAATGAAGTGACTTGATGAAGTGCCGTAATTTTACAA